>SJYV01028595.1:1063865-1115258 GCA_006410875.1 Neotragus pygmaeus | reverse complement strand
TGAAGTAATCCCTCAGAGTCCCAGTTTCCATATTTGTAAATGGAGAACAGTCGTGAAAATAAAACCCACATTACATACTGTTAGGGCGATTGTGGCAATTAAATGGGATAATTGGCCCTGGGTTTGTGATACTCTGATATATTAAATATATATTTGGTCTTCTTCTTGGTTCCTGGCGCAGAGCTCCAGAAACCTTGGGAATATCCTGAGTAATAAGAGAAGAATCTCTTTGCTATTCATAATAAGACCCTTCCACCCACACTGGAGGCTAAGCTAACAAAGTGACTCAATGGCTTCAGATTATACACAAAAATATTTGCAGGGGTTATCTCTGATGAACAGAATTAATTGCAGGTGATTCTCATTTTTTCCTTTTGCTTAGTCATATATTTTCAACTTTAAAAATAATAAACAGGCATCACTGTTGTCATAAGATTGAACGTTATTAAATAAATCATATAAAACATGAAGCATGGTTCCAAGCACACAATAGATGCTTCCTTGATTCCTTTCCTTCCTTGCAATTACATTGTAGAGACTCAACAAAACTTGTCTATCTACTGTGTCTTAGCTTCTTTTTTTTTANAAAAATAATAAACAGGCATCACTGTTGTCATAAGATTGAACGTTATTAAATAAATCATATAAAACATGAAGCATGGTTCCAAGCACACAATAGATGCTTCCTTGATTCCTTTCCTTCCTTGCAATTACATTGTAGAGACTCAACAAAACTTGTCTATCTACTGTGTCTTAGCTTCTTTTTTTTTTATTTTTTAAAAATTGAAGTATAGTTGATTTACAATGTTGTACCAATCTCTGCTGTACTGCAAAGTGGTTCAGTCAGACATATACAGTCATTCTTTTTTGTATATTCTTTTCCATTATAGTTTCTTGAAGTGAACGAACATTCTGAAGTAAGAGCCGGCACTTTCCTTTCCCCACATGCTCCCCATGGGCCCCACCTCTGGTCCTTGATTACATAGTCCCCGCCACTGTAGAAGGCCCATCCTGACCTTTCCCTGTTGCCACCTGTCCCCATTCTCCCCATCCTCCAGGACAGCATAAGTCACATTTCCCCTGGGAAGCCTTCCTTGACTACACCTCCTTTGGCTCCCTCAGGAACTTGTCTTCTATTGACCATGTGGGTCCTTCTCTGCCTTCTAGTCAGTTGCGCCACCTGACTAGGAGCCTCTGGGATGGGGGTGAAGGGGCAGAGGTCTTGGGATCGCAGCATCCCTTACCTGGCCGTGCATCCCAGTACCTGACTCAAAGTTGAGCACAGATAGGTCCTCAGGCCCTGGGTGCCAAATGGAACTGAACGTATTTGTGGCTCTCGTGAGCCTGTATCCAGGGCCTTAGTCTTCGTCCTGCTTCAGGGATTGAGGCTTTATTGGTGTTGCACCCTGTGTGCAAACTCTGATACCACTACCTACTGGCTGTGTCAGATTGGGCAGTTCACTCCATCTCTCTAAGCCTCAATTTCCCAATGCCTGGTTATAACCCATCCCTTCGTATTAAAATTAGCACTCAGTTGGATGATAATATGCTAAATTAGACGGTAAATAATAAAGCACTTAATACAGTGCAGGGTATAAAATAAATGTTTGACTAAAAGGTAGCCACATGCATTTTTTTTTCAACTTTATCATCCAAACCAGGACACTTCTGAGAATAAAAGAGGAGCTATTGATAATTATGGGCTTCCCTAATGGCTCAGTGGTAAAGAATCCACCTGCGATGCAGGAGTCATGAGTTCGATCCCTAGGTCAGGAAGATCCCCCGGAGAAGGAAATGGTGACCCACTTCGGTATTCTTGCCTGAGAAATCCCAAGGACAGAGGAGCCTGTCGGGCTACAGTCCATGGGGTCACAGAAGAGTCAGTCAGTGAGTTTGTTGTTCAGGCACTAAGTCATGTCTGACTCTTTATGCCAGAACGACAGGCATAAACAAGGGTGGAGTCAGGCCAGCTGGGACACACGGTCACACTACTTATCCTTCCTATTCACTGGGAGTTCCCTGAGCACAGGGACCAGATACCTTCATCTCAGAACTCCCCCACCACAGCCTGCCTCCAGTCCCAACCCAGCACGACCCTGGCTGAGAAGCCCGCGGGGACTTCCCCTACACTGGCACAGAGGCGCAGCCTGCCTGGAGTCAGGGATATGCTCTGAAATCTGGGACAAGTGGCCAGCCCGTCTCCTGCTCCTGAGCTGGGACCCCAGATTCCTCCCATGCCCCCATGGCCCCTGTAGTCTTGTAGTGACCATACCGTGAGGGGCTGACAGGTGGGGACCAGCTGCCCTGGCTCTTCCTCTGGAGCAGAAGGGCCTCTGGAGTGGTCAGTGGTCAGCACGAACCCAGCAGCCCTGGCGCTGATCAAAGTTCCAGGCAGAGGTTCCTCCCCTCACGTGGCCTGAGCATTCCTGCAATGTCACCAGCGTCACAGGACAGCAGGAGAGAGTCTAGGCAAGGCCTCTGAAGATTACAAAACGACCCTGAACTCTTACCACGGACAGATCTTTGTTGGGGCCAAAATCCAGCCAAGGTTACAGGTTTGGCATCTTTAGGACTCCAGGGGAATCCACCAGGCCCTAGAAAGTTCCCAGTAGGCTGCTCTGGGGCGACCACTGGGATCAGGGGTTAAAACTTATATCCCTTCCTGTGCAAGCCAGGCTGGACACAGCTGGGCAGCCAGCCACAGGCACCTGCAGACTCCTAGTGCCAGGAGAAATCCTAAGAGGTCCGCGGGTTTGCTGTCCTTTTGCAGTTGTTCATCGAATGCTTATGTTCTAAACACTTTCTGAGTTAAAAGGGGGAAGTGATATAGGGAGGTGAATTTTGGCTCAGTATGGACAGGAACGCATTCACCACTGAGATTATCCAAGGATGAAAGCAGTTGCATGAGGAGGCAGTGATTTTCTGACCTTGAAGGTGTTCATGCAGGGGCTGCAGAGCAGAGTGAGGAGAGCGTGTGTGAGTGTGTGTGTGTTCATTCGTATGCACTTGTGTGAAATCAAACAGTGGGTCTGTGCTGCGGGCAGGACCCTGGGCAGATGTGCAGGTGTGGAGGACAGGTTTGTATTAAGAACTCCAGGCATCTTTTGGGACATGGGAGATAGGTGATCACTCTTCTTCCATTGTTGGAATTCCAGGCTCCCATCTTGAGTGGATGGGCTCAGGGGTTAGGGAAGGTGCATAAGGCCCTGTCCCAGTCATTGATTGGGTCCTGCTTTGTGAAACAGTGAACACACTACTGACCCTCGCCAGGTCCAGCCTCCTGGGACAGGGTTACACCCGGCAGAAGGGATTGAAGAGCTAAGAGAGCCCAGGAAATATGGTTTGAAGCCCTCTTCCTGGGCATGGCAGTGGGATGAAGGGACAGAGAAAAGCTTACCCGTCTCATAAACCCTGGACTTGCACCAGCAGCGGTGACAGCCCCCGAACCTGGAGGCCTGAAAATGTCCCAGGGACTTCTGGACACCTGGAGAGTCACCTTCACTCACAGGGTGTCTTCTGGGAGCCCGGGGCTCACTGAGCCTGGGTGGTAGGCACTGTAAGAGTCCAGACGTGTGCAGGAGAGTCCTACCCACCAAAGCTGGTGTGCACCTGTGTGTGCATGAGTGTGAATGCGTGTGCACTTTGATGAATGCTGAGGGAAACTCACTGCCTTTCTGAGACATAGAATAAGCTCCAGGCTGGGAATCTGGAGGCCTGGCTGTCTTGCAAGCTCAGCCATTCGTTCACTAGGTGACCATGAGAAATTTATTTCCTGTCCTGATCTTATTTTCTCCATCTATAAAATGGGTTGAGCCTATTCCTAAGGCCTCATCCAGCCATAGTGACCTCATTTTGATATCATTTTGATCTGACTCACTTTCCAAAGGCCTTTCCCAGCCATGAATATCTGGTGTCTGTGAAGAGTTATCTGGGTCAGCCTTGCATTCGTGTGACAAGCATAGAATCAACAGCGAGATCCCTTAGCCAAGGCGCCCATCGGAACACATGTGTCCTGTGTATACCATTTATTGTTGATTCTGTACTCCAAATCTGTTACAAGCAGCAGCCAGCAAAGAAGGACCCCCCACCTCGCCCACCAGGGCTCACACTCTATAAATCCCTGGGGGCCTAGAAAGCTCTTAAATGCATCACCAAGCACCTGGGACTATTTGCAATGATTCCCTAAGTGAGGCAAAATCGATCCACTTTTGAAGGCAGCATGAAGGCAATGAGTTGTTGAGAACAATCCCTTCTTGGGTGAAGAAGAAAGCTCAGACTGGGAGGAGTTTGGCCTGGAGGAGTGCCCACCCCACCCCTCTCTGAACTACAGCCATGACCTCCTCCCCAAGACCACCACTGCCTCCCAAGCAACTCCAGTTCAATTCCAACTGTGAGGTCTGTGGGTTGATTTCTTTGAGTGATTTGTAGCTAAAGGCAGACTACCTCCCATGTCTCTATAGCAACTCCAGTTATCTAGGTATCTGTAGCTGCCTCCTCTTCACAAACTTCCTGAGTCTGGAAATGATTCTCAACACTGCACTACACAGACATCTGCGACAATGCTGTTGCTGCTCATGAAGAGTTCTGAGAATGGTGTTGTGCCTTTAAATCCTGACGAGCAGGGAAAATATACACTCAGCCCAACATTCCCTTGAGGAAAGCCAGTTTTTCTTTAATGGATGGATGAGTTTAACTTTTCCTGTGTTTACAAAGCTTTGGATCCACACAGTACCAGGTGGCGTCGAATAGCTAAGATGATGGGGAGCAACAAAACAGTGACTCCCATTTTCCTTGGTTTAGCAATGAAAGCCTAGGACAGGCCATGGATTCTTGTATGAGCTTAAAGAGAGAAGGAACACTCACAGCCTGTTAAATAATGTTGCAGAAGCAAGAGGTTTTAGATCCTCACACATGTATCACTCCTGCACAGGGCTGTTGTGAGGGTTAAAAAGAAAATGCCTGCTAAGTGCTGTGAAGGGTATCTATGCAGAGAGAACATTTTTGAAAAACAGTGGTTCTAACCAGTTTTTATTGTCTTTCCTCCAATACTGACCCTCCACTCCAAATAGAGAGCTGACAAGGAGGACTAGAAGCCAGTGAGCTACGGAGAAAGGTGAACTCAACTCTGGGGACCAAGCAGCTCACTTCAGCCCCAAGAAATGAGCAAATGCCAAGAGCCAAGAGCCTGTTGGAAAGGAAACTCCACCCACCTTTTCTGGCAGCTTCCTGACCAGACAACATGGTTTAGAGAGACCACATGGCCTGCCAAGGAAGAGGAGGCTCTTTCTTGGCAATGGTTCCCTCCAGTCTCTGATGGAGAAAGGACCAGGGGCACTCAGAAAGTCAGGAAAAGGGTCCATCAGCCCCACCCAGGGAGTCATCTGAGGACAGCTGCCCTCAGACCAGCCTTCGATCTGGAGACACACGAGGTATCTTGGGCCAGAGAGGAAGATATTCCAAGGTCATGGCCAATGCTATCAATACCCAGGGGTCTGGGCTCAGCTTGACAGGTCACACTGGATGATGAAGACTCCTTCCTTACCTTTCTGATATCACTGGCCCACTTGTACCCTTGCACAATGAGATGCTGGGGCATCCTTACAAGGAGTCCTTTGAGGAATGCAGTGCCAAACCATGCTTCCTGTCTAGAGGAGAGCAGGCCATGCTTCCCCTTTGGGGCCCAGGATCAACAAGGTAGGTCACCACTGGGAATGATGCTCAAGCCCCAAGCTCTAGGCTCATTTCTTTTTGGACCCTAGCAAACCCTGGTACATGTCTGCCAGGTACTATAAATATTTTGGAAACATTTTGGAGACCCAGATTTACCTTGGGGAGGTAATGTCTTTTGCCTCTAACAACACCTCTCCCAGATTTCCTGTGACAGAGCGAAAAGCTACAAAACGCACTAGCTCTTAACACACATCTGCTCCTGGACTGTTTGTCAGGGCCTGTCAGCACCATGCTGTTAAAGCCGAGGCGGATTTCTTATTTGTCTTGTGCGGCAGAGGGAACCAGTAAAGGCCACTCAGGATTGATGGCAGATTTCCAAATCTGTACAGTATTGGCTTCAGCTCTTTTCTGGGAAGACACAGACACCTGAAAGTCTCCATTTCACTGTTTCTACTTCTAAAGTGGTACACCAGTTGTCCGGAGAAAGACATGCATCATCATGAGTGTACTTTCTTTATCAGTGTGAACATGTGTGCACCAGGAATGGTGACCAGGGCTGGTATTCATTTGACTGCAATGCTGAACCAAAGCAGTCAACTATTGTAACCAGACTACAGGCAGGGAGAAGCTTCAGAGAGGTCTCTGACCCAGTCTGACCTGTCTGTGTATCCGTGTTGCCTGCTGTATGTGAGAATGCTAAAGTTCAGTTTCTAGCTGACTGTAATGTCTATGAAGAATTTTACCACGACCAGAGGGATTGCTGGGTTCTATTATACTTGGCTGTCCAATTAAAGGATCTCATCTCTGAGCAATTTCACTTCCCCAGATGCAGAGTGAAAATTAAAAACAGATATAGGGCATCTCATGCCCATAAAAGGCCCAAGCAGAGGAACCTCCAATGAGCAACAGGCAGCTTGTTGGCAGCGTAGAGTGTGTGGCTGCATGGGCCTCTCTAGTTGAGATGCTTCTGACCTGCCCAGTCTGGGTGCCTGGAGGTCTGGCACTGAACACAATTTCTTGCTCAGGTCAGAGTATACCTACATCTTCTCCTCCACCACTGCTAGCCGGGCCTTTGCAAGGACTGGCTGCAGGGGAAGGGCAGGCAGGGGCCTATCCTGATCTGTGGGGAGCCACTTCCCAGGTAAGTCCATGCCATCTCCACAAGCCCCAGTCTTCTCCAGTAAAAGCCCCTGGTGGAGGATCCTGGTGATGTCTCGTTTCTTGAACTGGGTACTAATCACACAGGTGTGTACAGTTTGTGAAAATCCATCAAACCGTATACTAGCATGCTCCCACTTTTCTGTATGTAGGTTACATTTCCAGAAACAGTTAAAAGAGAAAAACCTTGCAGGTGAACACAAGGACCCCCAGGTACCAGATTGCTTTCTCCATCCAAAACCAATAAGCTGACTTCCATGTTTTGGGGAGGTCAGAATTTCTACATGATTTTATTCCTTAAAGGACTAAAATTTTCAAAGCAAAGTTTGCAGTTCAGAAATATTCTCTAAAGAGGAAAAACTTGTTTCACCGGTGCCTTTCTTCCTTTTCCAGATAAAAATCACAAGAGAGATATCGATGATGGCTCTGCCTTCAGAAACTGAGCAGCCTCAGTTTTCCCTTTCTCTCTATCATAGCATCCTGAAAGCCAGGGCATTTGGCAGTTCTGGAAAGAGCAGCTAAAAGGTTTGAAGCCTCCATTGAGGAGAAAATTGCCTTGTCTTCAGGAGCAGGAAATGAAGAGAGACTTTTCATTTGAGGGGACAGGCTGGAGCCATGGCACAAACAAGATGAGCAAAGAAGGGGAATCGACTTACATAATACTTGGGAGAGGGGCTGTCCCGGTGGAGAACTATTCCCACAAAGTGGCAGGTGTGTGACAACTGTGTCTATAGAGGCCAGCAGGGGCACAGACACAGGGAAGGCACGTTTTGGAGGAGAGCTGGTGAGCTTTAGGGGAGGGGCTTTCTTGAAAGAAGCCCAGGGATGTGAATTGGGCCACCACGGGAATTTTTTCCATGGCAGGCTAGGTCTCCCTGGTAGTAAGAAGGTTCTGCCAGAACCTCATCTGCAGGAGAACCAGGCAGGTCAGGAAAAGGTAGGGATGCCTTTCTCTAGGGGACCTGAGAGAGAGGGACAGGGGGTGGTCCGTGGACCCAGAGGTAGAGGCAGCACAGCGAAATCCCGGGTCCTCTGGGGGTCCCGCAGTCCCCTAGCCCTTCCTCCAGCCCTCCTCTCTAACACTCATTGGGTGCCTTCATCTGCATCAGGACCGCATGGCTCCTCTCCTTGCAGCAGCAACAGCAGATGCAGGCAGCCAGGGAGCAGGCCAGGGCAATGATGCCGATGACGATGGCGGCAATGGCCAGCCCACTCTGGGCCCGGGTCATGCCCCCCGTGTCACGACTATCGGGGGTCTTAATGGTGGTCAGATCGGTGTAGTCCTCTGTGGGGCTGGTGAAGTCAGTGGCGGAGGAGACGGAGGTGGTGTCAGGGTAGCTGGACGTGCCTGGATATGTCGGCGTCTCTGAGTAGCTGGGCACCCCGGGGACCCCTGGGCCCTGGACACTGGGGACAACCACGTTAACATTGATGATGATGAGGGACTGGCCACGGACACTGACTGGGCTGAAACACACAGGGAGGCTGTCTGTCCCCAGCCTGGCCTTGTTGAGCAGGAGCCAATTGCGGAGCGGAAGGATGTCTGAGTCACACCTCCAGGGGTTGTCATAGAGCCGCAGCTCACACAGCCTCCCCAGGTGATCGAAGATGCCCAAGGGCAGGTTCTCCAGCTGGTTGTTCTGCAGCTGGATGGTCAACAGGTTATTGACATTGGCGAAGAGGTTTCCGGGGAGCTGCCGAAGGCGGTTGTTCTGCAGGGAGATGTTCTGCAGGTTGGCCAACATGCGGAAGACGCTTCCATCCAGCTCCTGCAGTGCATTGGTGTGGAGGGACAGCTCCCGCAGCTCCACCAATCCATTGAAGGCATCCGGGGAGATGTAGCTGATCTGGTTGCGGCTGAGGATCAGGACCTGCAGCTGGCGGAGGCTGCTGAAGACATTATCGGGGAGGGAGGTGATGTGGTTGTCGTAGAGCCACAGCTCCCGCAAGTTGTGCATGGGTCCAAAGATGCCGGGAGAGAGCTCCTTCAGGGAATTCCCAAAGAGCGTGAGCCGGTTGAGCTGGGGCAGCTGCAGGAAGATGCCGGGGGGCAGCTGGGAGATGTGGTTGTTGGACAGGTAGAGCTTCTGGAGGTTACGGTTGTTGTGGAAGAGGCCGGGGGACAGCATTCCAATCTGGTTCTGCTGCAGGGCCAGCTCTTGGAGGTTGCTGAGCCCGTCGAAACAGCCCATGGGGATGTCTGAGAGTCTGTTCTCATATAGCCGGAGGACCTGAAGGTTGCTCAGGTGCTGGAAGACCCGGGGTGAGAGGTGGGTGAGGCTGTTCCTGCCCAGATTGAGCTTGGTGAGGCCCACCAGGTGGTCGAAGACCCCATCAGGGATGTACTCCAAGTGGTTGCCATGCAGCTGCAGCTCCTTGAGGTTGCCGAAGTGGGTGAAGTGGGCCGGCTGGATCTGTACCAATTGGTTGCTGGACAGCAGGAGCGACTCGAGGTTGTCCAGGCCCTGGAAGAGGCCAACAGGCAGGATCTGGAGCTTGTTGTTGGCAAGGCTGAGGTAGCGCAGCGAGCCGAGGTTGCGGAAGGCACCGGGAGCGATGTGGGCCAGCTCGTTCTTCTCAATCCGCAGCGCGATCAGGGCCGAGATGTTGAGGAAGGGGGACTCATTGAGTTCGGTGATGTGTGTGTTGAGGATCTGCAGGCTCATGGCGTTCCAGGGCAGCGGGGTGGGCACCACCGCGATGCGTGCCCCCGTGCACTCCACCTGGGAGGCCCTGGAGCAGGTGCACTCGCTCGGGCAGCCATAGAAGGCCAGACCCGCAGCCCAGGCCTGGCAGCCCACCAGCAGGAGGAGGTAATGCTTCGGTGGCATGGCCCCTGCAAGGGGAGAGAGAGCACGCAGGTCAGGACTGCCTCACCGACCCTGCCGTTACTTCTAACCCAGCATCAACCTCGGGTGCCAAACACTGGCTGGCCTCTGAACCCATGACCACGTGCCCATCTCATGCTACCTACAGCTTGATCTGCAAGCCTCTTCATCTTCCCCGCCGGCCTTCCTACTTCCAGGCCGCTGCCCAAGAAATCCCCACAACCTAGAGGGCTCTTCATCCTCATCCAAATCTTTCCCGCACTTCCCATGCCGCCACCTTAGGATTCCATGAGTCGGCTTTAGTCGCCCTCCAATGCCGGTGGTTTCCCCAACCTCCCTCCCAACCCAGCCACAGAGGCCACATGTGGCATCCCCTGTGACCCCGTCTGCCTCCTCACTAATCAGTAGGCTTCACAAGGGCAGGGCTGCTGGTGCCGCATCCCAACGAGTTCCTTAAGTCAGGAACAGTATCTTATCCATCTCTGTGTCCCTGTCAGTTCCTGGACTTGCTGGCTGAACATGGCTTCCTCGGGAGAAACCAATAGGAAGTGAGAACAAATAAACCAGGCCTGAACCAGGGGGAAGATGCTGAGGCCATGAACATGGAGGCTGCTGGGAGGAGCTGCGATAGCCAGCAGAGCGGGACCATGCAGTGATCTGGTGGAAAAGACTGCAGGGAAGCTCAGTTTTTGCTCTCCCTGGCCCATCACCACCAGCAACAGCCTGCCCCATGTTAACCCTTTCACAGGTGTTCACCAAGGTTTAATGCAAACCACCTTCTCAAAATAAAGGAAATCATCCACACCACTTCCTGTCTCGCTGAAAGGACTGCTGTGGGTCAGCTGATGTCTGGAGTCCGTCTTCTGGGTACCAGTAGTAGTAGCAGTAGTTTGTCGCTCAGTCGTGTCCGACTCCTTGCGACCCGTGGACTGTAGCCCACCAGGCTCCTCCCTCCATGGGATTCTCCAGGCAAGAGTACTGGAGTGGGTTGCTATCTCCTTCTCCAGGGGATCTTCCCGACCTAGGGATCGAACCCGGGTCTCCCCCATTCCAGGCAGACGCTTTAACCTGAGCCACAGTTAAGTTACCGGGTACTAGTACCACTTTCCAAAAGAAACGTGGAGTGGCCTTGAGGAAGTCCCGGAAAACTTAGGATGTACTTTGAGCTGAGAGGGCTTTCCTGGTGGCTCGTACAGTAAAGAATCCGCCTGCAGTGTGGGAGACCCTGGTTTGATCCTGGAGTCAGGAAGATCCCCTGGAGATGGGAATGGCTACCCGCTCTAGTATTCTTGTCTGGAGAATTCCATGGACAGAGGAGCCTGGCGGGTTATAGTCCAGAGGCTCGCAAAGAGCTGGACACACTGAAAGGTGATAGGTAGGCCCAAATGTTCCCTCAGACACAGTACTGATCTGAGAATGGATCCATAATCATGGAAGTTTTGGTATTTGAGTTCAGGCCTATAAACTGTATAGAAAGTGGAAAACGGGGCAGGGGGTTGGGCCCTATGTGAATATTTAAGGACCGTGAACTAGTTGTTGGGTCTTCCCTGGTGGCTCAGAGGGTAAACATCTGCCTCCAATGGGTTCAATTGGGTTCAATTGCTGGGTCGGGAAGATCCCCTGGAGAAGGAAATGGCAACCCACTCCAGTATTCTTGCCTGGAAAATCCCATGGACAGAGAAGCCTGGTAGGCTACAGTCCATGGGGCCGCTAGATCTTGAATGAAGTTTGAGGCCTCCAGGCTCAGCTTCCTCACCCTCAGTGATGTCGATAACCACTATCTCCACCTGAGGCCATTGTGAGGGGGCAGATAGAAGAAAGCCTGTGGATATGATCTGTACAGCATTATGAAAATGTGTGAGCATGTGCCAAGCTCACCCACAATATGCCCTTATAGACTCTTGCAGGCAGGAAGGCCTCAAAGTGCTTTTAACCTTGGCATTCTTAGTCAAGTGATGAAGGATTTCTGTATATGCTCAGAGCATCTGTAACTTCCATCTGAGGTTCAAAGAGGTCTTTAACACCCAAAGGGTTAAGAACTGCTGACCATGCATTCTCATCATTTTAAGGGATGTAGGAAGCAGGGAAACTGAGGTTTAAAGCCTCAAGTCAAGATCTTCAGATACCTGATGAGAACTTTGAGTGTTAATGCAGTGCCTCTCCTTGCCTCTCCTTTTAATGAGCAAAAGCCCTGAGTCAGAGGAAATAATTTCAAATGATGGTCTATAAGGCCATAAACTGACTGGGTAGACAAGGTATTTCTTTGACCTCTCTTTGCTCCCCTGAACTCATGGGGTCCTGAGTCTGGTCCATAAATCAGAATAGTCCAGGCTTCCTTACCTGGAACTCAGTGCAACCCTCCCCTGTCCCCCAAAAAGTTTACTCTAGGGACAGAACCCAAGTTCATCCCAACCCAGACCTTGATTGTTGCCTTAGTCACAACCCATCCAAGCCTTGACCTGCTGTGCTTTCACTTCAAAGACTCAAAGAAGTATGTACAACTGTAGAGAGAAGAAAGAACAATAACAATGTGACTAATGAAATCAAGATGTAAAGGAAGAGGGCCAGAATAAGCTACGGACACATTTAAAAGGATAAACTTGTATGGACAAATGTCAGATCCAGAACTTGAGAGCAGAAAATTAACATCTTAGATAGGGGGCACTGAAAAAAGTGAATTAACAGTCACCCTTAGATGTTAGGGCTTTTTAATTGATGGTAACAGAGAAGGAAGACTGCTCACAAAAGCTAATGTGATTGTAGATGGCATCAATAGAAGTGTTAAGTGTGGAACAAAGGAAGTGATTGTCTTCCTCTACACTGTCCTCATCAGTCCACACCAGCAGTGTGGTTCTCGGTTTCACCCTGAACTTAAAGAAAACCAGTGATAAACTGGTCTTCTGAGGGACTTCTGGAGTTTGAGGAGGGTGAAGGGGTGCAGACACCAGAACATCCTTGCACCCACTGAAGGAACTGTGGATGAATAGTCCGAGGAAGAGATGTGAAGAATCTGCAAGCACTTTCTTAATATATGTCAAGGGCTGACTTGGGATAAAGAAGGCAGCCTTACTCATGCGGCCTCCAAGGTCCAAACCAGTGTGCAGAAGCTATGAGGTCACATATTTCAGTTCATCACCAAAGACAGCTTGTCAGGATCAGAAAGGACAAACTTATAAGGTAGTAAGCTCCCCATCACTGAAAGTGTTCAACTAGAACCTGAGCAACTACTTGGTAAGGATGCTGGAGAACAGGTTCCCACACCAGGTAGGGCATTGAGCTGGATGACAGCTGGTGCCCTGTCCATCCCCAAGAGGTTAGGATTCTACGGCTGGGTGTCAGAGCAAGGACATGAGAGCCATCTACCAAGACAATCGTGTCTGCACTCCCAGGGAGTCCATGCAGACTGCAGTGGGTGTTTGCCCATCCCCTTGACATACGTGTCAGAGAGATCCACTCCCTGGACTAACTTACCAAGGTGAAGCGTCACTTCTGGTTATGAGCCATGCAGTACTGAGCTTCTATGCCCAGAATGCTTCAAAATGGCATTGTCGCCAAAGTATTAGAGATTAAATTAAAGTGCCCATAACCTGGCGAGCCCAGGACGGCCTCTCAAGTTTCCCCATCTATAAACGAGGGTGTGGGCCAAGGTACATATCTCAGACCTCTCTGAGTTTGTACTCCCCAGCTGGGGAGGGGCATCAAACCGGGCCCAGGAAGGGCCCAGGGCCAGGGGAGGTACCTTGTGATTTGGGAGGAAGAAGCACAAGATAATTCCCTTATAGGGACAGAGCCACTGTTGTTTAAGACAGACCACACTCAGCTTGACAAATATTGCAAGAATCTGCAGATTTTCCCCCTCATAAAACTGTTCCATCTGCAGAGCCCACCCCAGCACCACATGCAATGAGCTCCTAATTGCCAGCACTTGTTATTGTTGCAGCTGACACTGACTGCTCCAAAGGACCTCTGGGGAGCCCACTCCAAACCCAGCTGCAGAGCCTCCGGGGAGGGAGGGGCCGCAGGAGCAGGGCTGGACACAGGGCAGGCCCTTAGATTTCCAGTAAGGGTGGCCTGTGTCTGTGGCAGCCCGAGGCGCTCGGGAGCCCAGCACACAGCAGCCTAATAGCCCACGCTGCCCTGCGCTGCTTGGTAGCCGTGACAAACGCCAGTTAAAGTCCCACAAAGCTACCCTAATTACACCTTCCTCCTCCAAGCAGCCAAACGCATTCTCAGTCACTGCAGCGACCAGCCCCTGTCCTTGGAGGGGGCCCAGCCTGGCATCTGTCGCGGGCCCGGGGAATTCACTGAGCCCACAGTACACAGAAGGACAGACAGACAGCTCACCTGGGCACTCTGACGTGGTCCCTCCCCAGGAGGAGAAGTGCTCGGACCTGGAGCTCTGGCTCTGGGTCGCCTTAGCAAGAACTGCCTATATGACTCATGGGCAAACACATAATTAGCCTCGAAGCCCTGGGCTTTGTTGGCTGGTGGGTTGGGACTTTGGGGTTTAATACCATCATTCACATTCCCTAAACACGAGCTTCCATGGGAGGAGACGCCTTCTTATTTCAATGCCACGGAGCAAAGATTTTGGAAAGAGCCTCGGAAACGGATGAGCTACCCAGTCTTGACTCCGAGCTGGAGTGTAAGTTTAGGTGAATTCTCCAGACCTCAGTTTCCCCTCCTGTAAAGACTCCCAAGGGCCCTGGGCAGCTCTGATATCTTCCCAGAGACAGAATGGAGATTTGGCCTGAAGCCCCGCCATCCCCACTGCCCCCTACAGGTCGCGTGGAACCACCAGCAGGGCCACCTTCTCACTGAAGCTTGCGGACCTCGTATCCATCTCTGTAGGCCCATCATGTTTCAGAAGTTTTCCAGGCAGGGTAATCCAGCTTGTTAACTGGTGCATTTTCACATGGCCAATAGCCATTTCATGGATTGGGGAGCTCAGAGGGGACCTTTGGGAGGCCACCTCCTAGCCCATCTGGGGAAACTGAGCCCCAGACAGGAGATCTCTCTCCCTGGCCTGTGTCCTTCCCCAGAGAGGCCTCCCAAAAACGTGGCTTTGTGTGCACTGAATGTTGCCCCATTTACCGCCGGAGCTGTATTGCCTCCCCCTCACTCAGCCAGTGTCAGCCTCGGTCCAGCTGCTCCTCTGTACATGGTCCACTGGATCTGAAGTCACTAAGAGGCTCACTGCATCCTAACCTCCCATCTCACTGATAGGAGGTAACCACCCCCAACCCCAATCAGCACTGTCTGGAAGTACCTGGGAAATTTGCTTAACAGAACCGACCTCACGGCATCACATCAATGAGGATTACATGTAAAGCACTTAGACTCGCTCTTGACCCCAAATGAGTACTAAATGTTACTTACAATTATTGTTCATCCACCTGTTGAGTAAAATCAGAATCTCTGGAGGCTCCACCCACAGAGCTCCTGACCCTGAGATCTGGGGTGAGTGGGTGCCCAGGACCCTGCACATTTAACAAATCCCCCAAGTGACTCTGACACAGGGGTCCACAGCCCTTACCACCACTTAAGACCTAGGTCAGCTGGGACCCCACACTCCTGATATATGTCATCTACTTCCAAGCAGTAAAGAGAGACTGAACCCTGGATGAGGGGAGCTAAAGGTCAGGCCACAGACCTGGTCCAGCCCCCTCTGTCGCTATTTCCTTCAGTGGCCCTTTCTCCATCCCTGTCATAAATCTGGGGTCTTAACTGAGTTGAATTCAGCACTGGAGGCTGCTTCCAGGGGCAACACTTAGAGGGCAGGGCATCAAAGGTACCAGGGTCCTCTGAGCCCATCTGATCTAATCATCTGGTCAATGTGTGGAGAGAAAAACTAAGATACCCAGAGGAATGAGGGGTCTTGCCTAAGGTCACATAATCAATGGAAGACTCCAGACACTCAGATCAGGGCTCTATCTAACCATAATGCTTGGTGACCCCCTGAACCTTAACGTGAGGCTTTAGGACCTCATCAACCATGTGTCTGGCAGCACCTGGAAGCAGAAAGAGGTGGCTTCTCTCTCTCCATCCTAAAATGATCTCAGGTTCATCTACAGTCCACCCTCTAGCTGCCCAGCATGACTATTCAAGGTCAAATGCCTCTCCCAACTCCCAGGCTGCATGGTCTGAGAGATGTTCTTTCTTAAGTCTGCCCTGATGCTTATGTTTGCTCAGTTTCACCTGAGTGCCCTGGAGGAGTGCAGGGAAGGAACCAGAGGGATTGATCCCATCATCTCAGTACACAGCGCCGTTCAGGACTTTACCCCCAAACACATCCTGGAACCCCAAAGGAAGAGGGTTCCCCCACCTGGTTCAATCATTGACCCCTGACCCCACCTCTCATGGCCCACCAAAGTCAACATACAGTTCATTTGTTTAAAGAAGAAAATGAGAAAGAAAAAGCCGGTCCTTTCCAGCCCCCGGGTTAGGGGAGGCAGGGCTTCCTAAAGAGGCCAGAGCAGGGCTGTAATTAGGTTGGCAGAAGCAGCAGGAGATAACCGACAAACTTGCCAGCAGACCAAAGAGACACTCCTACTTGGGGCTTTTATTTTAAAAGCCTTGGGCTACAGCCCCCTTCTCAGGGTGACACCTGGGGGGCCCAACTTTGATAAAATGGATCAGCCCCTCCTCAAAGGATCTTGAAAGAAGTTTCTAAATCCCGTGTTCCCAAAGCCCAGGGAGGCAGTGAAACCGGAAGCTGGAGTCAGTCGTTGGTGGTCAGGACTCAGCAAAGCAAATTGCCGTGTGTGATCACTGCCCCAGGAGCGTGCGCTGGCAGGACAGAGTTAGAACAGCTTCTACCCCAGCTCTCCTGACTTCTCCCCATCTGGATCCACTCCCACCCACAGCGCACCACCCCTTCCTTTGCTGAGCAAGCCAAGTAGCGTCTCCAGCCCTGGGAGAGCCTTCCAGGCCCTGACTTCCCGTAGGGTCTGTTCAGAACCCTACCCCTGGCCCTGACCTCTCTCACACGCTTGTCTGCTCCCCACAGAGCCTGCCTGGCTCACTCGGGACCACAGGCAAATGGGACGGTCTGGCCCTGAATGTGCCCCCGATGTTCGGTCGAGGCAGCATGTAAGGAGGACAGCCACTAGGGAAGTTCTAAATTATGGAGCCAGCGGCGCCCACACTGGTTGAGATACGGAGATATAATCCTAAAGAAGCCAGAGCATTTCAGTCCAGCACCTTCAGTCTGAGTGATGTGTCATCCAAGAGAGAGTCCCAGCCCGCTCGGAGGTCACGCATCTGGCCCTGGAGGTAGACTGGCACTCAGCATGGCTGGGAAACTCCAGAAGAGTTCTGGTTTTCCACAGTTGGTTCCTTGGCCCCACTTCTGCCTCTATGTGTGAGCAGAGAAGCTGGTAAAGGTACAACAGTCACAGTCTTAAATGCAAACCACCCTCATTACAAATCCCTCTTCAGCCCTGACTCTCTCCGCCCAAAGCCATTAGCGGCAAGACAAGAGGGGGAAGTGGCCTAAGCCACACACAAACTTAGCATCCAGAAAAACTCTGAATCCACAGCGGAATTCCAAACTGGAATCCAAACCAGACACCAGAACATCTGCTGAAGCTGCTTTTGTAGCAACTGTGAGTCAGTCTATGAAAAGAGGACAGTTCTTGCCTGGGGAGCCCCCAGCAATCCCTGCTACTGCTGCTAAGTCGCTTCAGTCGTGTCCGACTCTGTGCGACCCCATAGAGAGCAGCCCACCAGGCTCCCNACATCTGCTGAAGCTGCTTTTGTAGCAACTGTGAGTCAGTCTATGAAAAGAGGACAGTTCTTGCCTGGGGAGCCCCCAGCAATCCCTGCTACTGCTGCTAAGTCGCTTCAGTCGTGTCCGACTCTGTGCGACCCCATAGAGAGCAGCCCACCAGGCTCCCCCGTCCCTGGGATTCTCCAGGCAATCCCTGAGAGACCCAAATTCACCATGGACCACTGGTGGCCACCATAGTAAGTGCTGAAGAAGAGGACCTGGGTTTGAATCATCTGAAACTTAAAAAAGAGAAAACTCTTCTCCCGATGGAGCTAGTATCCTGAAAGAGGTACACTTGATGGGTAACTGGTGTGATAATTTAGTCAACTTTCCATGCGTCTTGCCAATCTAAAACACCTTCTCAGCATCTCAGGTCGACATCACGGACGGGTAGGACAAGTGAAGCCAGAGGCGGGTCAGGGATCAGGCGAGGCGGGCTGTGGCCCCAGGCGCCTGGGCAGCAGGGAGGCACGTTCTGAGAGCATCCTCAGGCACCACGCCAGCCCTGCCTCTTCTGGACTCTCTTGCCCGGGTGAGCGGGGTCAGCAGAAAGCGGGGGGAGGGTAGCCGGGGTCCTTCCAGTCCCGTAGGAGGGAGGCAGGAGGCAGGGAGCCCACCCGCCTACTTACCAGCAGCTCGACGCCCGCCTGCCCGCTTGCCGTCGACCAGAGGGAGCCGGAGAGGAGGACGTGGGGCGGCTCAAGGCTGCAGCATGAGTGCGGCTCCCGGGTCCTCCGCGTATTTAAGGGCTGCCTGGCGTGAGTCACCGCCAGGGGCAGTGTCGGCGCGCTGGCAGGGAGGGGCGCGCGCGCCACTGCAGCGCCCGACGTGCGCGGACAGCGGCGCGGCATCCCCCGGGGAGGCAAGCCTGCAGCGCTCAGGGGAAGGGGTTTCCTTCTGCCAGAGGTTGTGCTGTTTTGTTGGCCCGGGAACCGGGGTGGGAAGGGGGCGTTGTTTTTTTGAACACATTTTCCTCGTGTCTCTTTCTCCAGTGTTTCTTTTGGACTCTCAGTGGCATTGGCTGCTGCAGCTCTAAGAAAGGGCTGTGGCTCTAGAAAAAGCATCTGTCTTTTCCGTTTAAACCTTCTATTCAGAAGTAATTTCAAGTTTACAGAACATTTGCAAGAATAATACAAGGAACCCTCTTATTTGCTTAACCCAGTTGACCCTGTGCTAACATTTTAGGAAAATTCTGAGGCAAGTTACCCCCAGGGTGTACTCCTAAAAACAGTGTTTCAATTCCCTTCTGATATCATCCTCTGTTCCCTCACTGCCCCTCGCAGAAGTGAGTACACAGGGCAGTCAGGGGACCTGTCAGAGTGAGGGTCTCCCTGTGCCCCGCACCTCTGCATTGGAGCCATCAACCTGCTGCCCAGTGGGAGGGTAAGAAACCATTTCTGTGCATAGCATCACCAGGAGGGCCTGGGAAGGGAAGAAAGAAGTCATAGTTGGAGGGGTGGGGAGGCTATTAAGCCCCAGCTTCTCCAAGGTGGAGCCTCAACAAGGTATGAGCCACGCTGGACTAAGCCGCCTGCCCTTCTCGGCTCAAGTTACCCTCGCAGCCAAGTGGGGAGAGTGATATTTACACACAGTGCCTCATGGGATGCCGAGAGTCTTAATTAACGTTTGCACTGTGCTTTGAGATCTATGATGAAAGGAAAACATAAAAGTGCGTAGTGTTATTATTGAAATAGTCATTTGGGTGGCTTGCCATGGTCAAGCCCTTTAACCTGAATCATGCCGCATGCCTCCTCACCATGGCCCCATGATTCAGAGCCAGAAACAAAAAGTACCCAGTCCATTAAGTCATACTGGCCCAAGAGGGGCAGGCAGAACCTGGAGGGGATCCCCACACAGCTCCCAGCTGTCCTCTTCAGCCACCAGCCTCCCTTCCAAATAATAGTCCCCGTGGAGAACTCTCCCCGAACCCTTACTCCCCTGGAACCTCCACAGCCCCAGATTTGAGTCTTCAACTGCCTTTCCTTAGAACCTACAAGAATAAGAATATTCCCTCTTTACTTTCTTTCCTCCCTTCCCAATCCTGACACCCAGCTGCCCTGTGCTAAGCCCCATCCTGAGAGCTGTTGGATAAGACAGGGAGGAATCGAAAACATTTCCTGCCATTCAGTGAGCACCTACTGTGAACCAGAAAGCGCACAGGCACCTTATTGCATTTATGCATTACTTTGTCTACACTGGGTTTCACAGCTTCACCACTATTGACATTTGGGGTCAGAGGATTCTTTGTCATGGGAGCTGTCCTACGTATTGTAGGATGCTTAGGCATCCCTGACCTCTACCTGGGGCTTCCTGGGTGGCGCTAGTGGTAAAGAACCCGCCTGCCAATGCAGGAGTTGTTGGAAACGCTGGTTTGATCCCTGGGTCAGGAAGATCCCCTGGAGTAGGGCATGGCCACCCATTCCAGTATTCTTGCCCAGAGAATCCCATGTACAGAGGAACCTGGTGGGTTACAGTCCATGAGGTCTCAAAGAGTCAGACATGACTGAAGCAACTTTGCATGCATGAGTGCAAAACCTCTGCCCAGTAGATACCAGAAATATCCCTCCCAAGTTGTGATAACCAAAAATGTCTCTACCCAGTGCCAAACGTCCCCTAGGAAGTCAATACAAACACACACTCTTGCGCATACACATAGACATGGCCAAGAACCAATGATTACCAAATAAACCTGTGAGTGGGAGTAATTGCCCGCATTTTACAGCTAGGAAAACCGAGGCCCTGGGCAGTTAACTAATTTCCCCAAGGCCACCTACTAAGTGGCAAATTTAAAATTCAAACCTTAGATTCTTTGTGGTATGCTGTTTACACCACATTGTATGCTTGGATACACGTAATACTATAGATAGAAGTGTGACTGTGTGGTGACTGGTGCAGAGTAAGGATTCGAAGGAGAGGCCCCTGACAGAAGGTCACTGATAGAAGCTTCCCTGGGATAAGGCTGATACCTCTGGGCGCATTTGAAGGGACAGGACTTGAGTTTCACGTAGTAAGTGACCTGAAAAGCTGAGCAGGGGGAATTCCTTGGTGGCCCAGTGGTTAGGGCTCGGTGCTTTCACTGCTTTGGCCCAGGTTCAGTCCCTTCTTGGGGAACTAAGATCCCACAAGCCGCACGGTGGGGCAAAAATAATAGATAAATAATTTTGTAATTAAAAATAGAAAGATGAGTTGGATCTGGAAATGCAGAGACAATTAAGGAAAATCATTCAGTCAGAGCAAGAAGGAGAGAGAGCTCACAGTCAAACACTGCATGAGCCCAGGGTGCGCACGGCCCCACAGGGGAGGCCTGGGGCGCCTTTTCGAGGGTTGGGATGCCCCTCTGCAGGCAGTAGGGAGCCCCCAAAGGGTTTGGAGGAGGGGACTGGCACAGTCCAAGCCATACTGCTGGGGGTGTAGTACAGCAGGGTTCCCAGGTTTCATGGAGGACCCATGGGTACTCACAGAGAAAGCAGTCTCCAGAGCACTTCTATCATTTTCTCTCTCCTTATGACCAGCCCTAGGTTTCAGTACAGTAACTGGGCTGCGCGGGGAGGAATGTTTCCCACATTAACAACGGGCAAGAGTTGCACACAACCATATATAAAATAGAGAAACATCAAGGACCTACTGTATAGCACAGGAAACTAAATTCAATATCTTGTAATAACCTATAATAGAAAAGAACTGAGAAAAAAGGATATGTAAGATCCCCTAGAGAAGAGATAGGCTACTCCCTCCAGTATTCTTGGGCTTTCATGGTGGTTCAGCTGGTAGAGAATCCGCCTGCAGTGCGAGAGACCTGGGTTCAGTCCCTGGTTTGGGAAGATCCCCTGGAGAAGGAAACAGCTACCCACTCTAGTATTCTGGCCTGGAGAATTCCACAGACTGTGTAGTCCATGGGGTTGCAAAGAGTCGGACACAACTGAGCTACTTTCAATTCACGTACGTATAACCGAATCACTTTGCTATACAATTGAAAGTAACACAATATTGTAAATCAACTATACTTCAATTTTTAAAAAAAGAGAGTGTATGTGGGGATCTAGCTACAGGACGTCTGGGTTTCTGCTCACTGAGGCCCTCTTTTTCATGGGGAGGCATATTCTCTGCTACAGGGAAAGCGAAATGATCCAAGCCAGTCCCCAGAAGTGAAATCTATTACTGGTGAAAGTAAAAGCCTGATTCACTCCCTGCAGGCCCTGTGAACTTCAGAGCTCACTTTCCAGCCCCCCTGGGAGAACCAGAAGGGCCAGGTTGTCTCAGAGTTTCAGGGAACTCTGCCCTCCCAACCACACATGATTCTCTAATTTGGGGAACAAGCACAGAACCCAGGGAATGCGGGGCCATGTGATCTAGCCTCCCCCCTGGGGAGGAAGCCCCTCCACCTCCACCTCAAGAGATGAAGTTATAACTCTGCTTGGTCTGCTTCCAGGGTGGGGAGGTCATTACCACACAGTGAAGTCCCCTGCTAGTTGGGCAGAATAAAAAACATGGAGACAGTTAGGCATGGGAAAGATGTGTGTGGTCTTATGCACTTTGATGGGAATATAAATTGGTGGAGCAGTAGGTACCAAAATTCAACATGTGTAAATCTATTTACCAGCATCAGTGCTAAACACACAGATGGGAAACTGTAAGGGCAAGAAGCTACATGTTCAAGATGGGTCCACGCAGCATTGTTGGCAATGATAGATCACTGTAAACAATGCAGATGGCCATCCATAAGTCAATGATTCCACGCATCATGAAACCCCTACCAAGCAGCTAATTTAAAAGATGGGGTTCATCTCTGTTTGCTAAGAAAGAAAAATATATGATATTTTCGGCAGACTAATATGTAGCGTGTTAGTTGCTCAGTCATGCCTGACTCTTTGCACCCCATAGACTGGAGCCTGCCAGGCTGTTCTGTCCATGAAATTCTCCAGGCGAGAATACTGGAGTGGGTTGCCATTCCCTACTTCAGTGGATCTTCCCAGCCCAAGGATAGAACCCGGGTGTCCTGCATTGCAGGCAGATTCTTTACTGTCAGAGCCACCAAGGAAGCGCATGATTGCACTAATCGGTTTTAGGAAAACACTCTGTTGATCACGATCACTCAAAAAGCCAGATGGTACAAAACTTCAGCTTTCCCACTGCTTGGCTCTTCAGTGCCTGTGGGGTCAGCCTGGCACGGGCATCCGGGGCCTGTCCCCTTACTTCTCTCCTTTCCAGGGTGGCCCTATTCAGCCCTCACCTGTTCTTCCCCTCCCAGTGGCCCAGCTGTCTTGAAGACAGAGAAGGCCATGGCCCCTGAGTTCCAGATGCACGGTTGTGTTTCCAAGCTCATTCCCACAGCCCTGGGTTCTCTCTGAAGGAGGAATTTTAGGTTTTTCCTCAGAACAGTGAATCCCAAAGACAGGCATCGCTTTTGCTCACCTGGACAGCCTTTCATAACAGGACTGGGATGCAGCCACCACCTGTCTCTGATCACTTACTCTGTTTTATAAAAAACCAACACCTACAAGAAGGAACAACAGAGGACAGTACAGGTGAGAGAAAATTTCAACCAGCTATACATCTTATTTGTATGTATATTAATACATACACATTAATACATACTTTGTCTATATCTCATATATAAACACACAGAAAAAGATCTAGAAGGATACATACAAAATTGCTACAATAGTGGGGAGCAGGGAGCAATGATGGAGGATTTTTTATAACTGTGTATTGTTTTATGTTTCTCTTAAGAAAATACACAAATGAACTTAATTCTGAAACAAAAAGAGACACACGAACACAGAAGACAAACTTATGACTACCAAAGAGGAAAGGGAGGTGAAGGGAGGGATAAATTAGGAGGCTGAGATTAATATGTGCACACTAATATGTGTAAAATAGATAACCAACAAGGACCAGCTGGAGAGCACAGAGGACTGTACATCAGAAACTTAAACAATATTGTAAATCGACTATACTACAATTTTAAAATTTTAAATAAACATACATTCTTGAATTGCATCTAGTTGATCATTAGAATGACTTTTAAAAGATAAAAATAGAGTTCTATTTTTTAATGTTTCATTTTATTGCATTGAGACCTATGTCCCTTTTCCCCCTCTTCAGGTCCCATCATGCCTGCTCTCACCCATGGGCCAACCCCTTGGACGCTTGGGGCCCGTGAGCAGGTTCACCCCTCTCCAGAGCCCCGTCCTCTCCTACCCCTTTGGACACATCACACAGTCACTTCCCTCCACCATCATCCTGGTTGCTCAGCTTGGAGCCCCAGCATTCACTCAGCAAACTGAGTGTTCAGTGAAAAGCAGGTCTGGCCAGGGGCCCACATACAGAAATGAATTTGTCTGAAAGGGACTCAAACACGTGAACAGTCACAGTTGAGCACAAGGCCTGTGTGAGGTGGGGCCACACAGGGAGCTGCCCAGCCTGCCTGAGCGGCAAGAGGACGGCTTCCCCTAGGAGATGACTCTTGGTCTAAGCCTGGTAGAATGGTCAGGCCTTTGGGCACTCTGAGAAGAACAAACAGCATTTGCAAGTGGCACGCAGGCACCAAAGACCATGGCGTATCCAAGTTGTAGCATACAAACCGCAGGCAAGGTGTGTGTGAGGATTCTGTAGCAGCACCATCTGGGAAAAAAGCAGAGTGTGCCGTGTGCAGGGCCCCACCAGTGGACTCATTCTGCGGGCCGTGGAGGGCCATGGAAGGGTTTGGTCAAGGAGAGATTTATCAGCTTGGGGTCAAGCAGTGGCTTTCAACCAAGAGTGATTTTGCCACCCTGCTCCCCAGGGGACATTTGGCGATGACTACAGACATTTTGGGTTGTCACAACTTGGAGAATGCAAGTAGCATCTAGTGAGTACAGGTCAGAGATGTTTCTAAACATCTTCCCAGACATGGGACAGTACCCCCACAACAAAGAATTATCCGGGCTGAGATGTCAAGAGTGCTGAGGTTGAGAATCACTGATACAGAGGATGGACAGTTCTGGCAGCAGTACAGAAGATGGATTGCATGGGAGGAGGGGGTAGGGGTATGGAGACATGAAAACAACGATAGCAATAGCTCAGAGGGGAGATGGTGAAAGCCTGAGCTAAGATAAGACAAAGACTGAGAGAGAAACCTGAATCGAACGTTGTATTAGGAGCTAAACTGGTAAAACATAGTGATGGATTGGTTATGGTGGTTAAGTGAGAGCTGTTACTTATGGATAAGATGACAGCAAAGTGAGCCCAAAAAAGCAGAAGTTTAAATGAGTGCTTATTTTCCATCTAGAGCTGGAATGGTGCTGCCTCGGGTACTGGGTTCTCA
Source organism: Neotragus pygmaeus (assembly GCA_006410875.1). Classification (NCBI taxonomy): domain Eukaryota; kingdom Metazoa; phylum Chordata; class Mammalia; order Artiodactyla; family Bovidae; genus Neotragus; species Neotragus pygmaeus. Next base: position 1,090,525 of record SJYV01028595.1, on the reverse strand, counting down.
TCTATCTGATTGAGATGGAATTCCCATCTGAAACCATGGTTGCCATCTCATATCCAAAATAGCTGCTGCAGCTCCAGCCTTCACATTCATATTCCAGCCAAAGGAAAAGCAAGGAAAGAGGAAGTGAAGGACTCAGTCCTTTTCTTTACAGAAATGACCTAGAGGCTATACATACCACTTCTGATCACGTTCCATCAGTCAGAACTTAGTTGCATGCCTGCTGCTACTTGTAAGGGAAATGCAGTCTTGAGCTGAGTGCCATGCATAATAGCAAAGCTCTTATAACTATGGAAGTAGGGGTGAGCAGCCCTTGAAGAACTCGCAGCAGTCCATGACATAGGTGATGAAAGAGAAAACAATCGTGAAGGAAAACGGGCAGGTGTTCAGCATGAGTGACTGAGTGGATGGGGGGTTCTATTAGGAGGAAACACGGGGAAGGGCGTGTGAGGAGATGGCAGAGTCACTTGAACAGCCCTATGGGACCACAATGTAGACTATCTAGCAGAGTCCAAGATGAGGGTCTGAGCTCAGGGGAAGGGTCGGGTGGGGATGGAGATGTGAGGAACTGTCAGTAAGGACACTGTCCAGAAAAGGTGCTGGATGTGGAGTCCAGGAACCCCAGCCATTCAAGCAGGCTCTACACATAGAGGACGAGAGGGAGGGGCCACCTGTGACCCCCTGAGATTGCCTGTCGAAGCATGTGCTGTGCAGCTGGCATCAGATTCTCAGGGGTCTGGGTGCAGAGTAAGAAGGTAAGAAGGTGTTCAGAAAGGCAGTCTGGGGCTCCCCGATATTATTGAGGCAGACAGAGGAAGAGGAGCCCAGCAGAGGGACCAGAAAGCAGTAAGGAAGGTAGGAGTGCTGAGCAGCAGGATGGAGCACTAAGATGGGGGTGGCGGTTGACAGGTGGGGCCCACAGACGTGGCGGTAGTGTGCAGGACCAGAGCAGATGCAGGGGGCGTGGTCCTGGAGAGAAGGGTGGGACAAACGGCCCATCCTGGAGGGGACACGGGGCTTTTGGGGGTGACAGAGGATTGAATGCATCAGAGGTTGAGTGGAAATGTCCAGCAGAGAGAGTGGGATTGTGAAGAGAGAGAGAATGCAAATTATTTCTTCTTCTTGAAACCAGTTCCTGACACTAGCTTCAGGTATGGTCCCTGCACAGCCCTCTTCTGTGGTCTTGCTGCCACAGAAAAGGGGTCAGGCTGCTGGCGTGTCTTCCACCTCTGCCTGTCTTCCCTGACCGGGTCCTTGATAAGTTACTCGCCTCTTCAAGCCTCCTTGTCTCTGTGTGTGAACTCAGATGAGAAGAAAAACCATGGGTGAAATACCCAGCTTAATCCTGATCACAGAAGGTGCTCCGTGCTTGGGAGGGCCCTTCTCTCCTCCCCATCCTCCCCTTCTTACGGGACAGCTGCTTTTTACTTCTCAGGGAAAGGATAGTCTTTTAGAAAATGACTTTATAATCTTCCTACTTGTCCCAAAGTGTCAGAATTTGGGCCATTTAAAGAACTGTACACCAGCCTCATGAAGGAAGAATAAAATGTTTAAAATACACAGAGTTGGACAAACAAAGTAATGGGACAAACAAGTAGAAAGTCACCTTATTTTTTTCATCATAGTTTATTACAGGTTCTTGAATATAGTTCCCTGTACTATATAGTAGGTTCTTACTGTTTATCTCTTCTATATGTAGTGGTGTGTATCTGTTAATTCCAGACTCCTAGTTTATCTCTCCCCACTCTTTCCCCTTTGGTAACCCTAAATCTGTTTTCTATTTCTGTGAGTCTGATTCTGTTGTATAACTCAGTTCATTTGTTTCATTCTTTAANCTGGTTTAGTGTCTCTGACACAGGAAATACATTAACAGGGGGGGTGGGATGGAGGTTAGGGACCAAGTTTTGCTTTCTCCTGTTATTTGCCTTTTAATGTATCCATCTTTTTCCTTTAATATTCCTTTAATATTTTTCAAGAACTTATATTTATTTGCGATTGCCTCCTTTCAAATATTTAACTTTTAATGTTATTAAGGAAGTTATATAAATTAGTTACACTTTTCAAACAGATTGAAGAACCTTTATCTCTACATGTAAGATTTGCAAAGTAGAATAGACAAAGATTTGAAAAAGTCATGGACAAGTATATGATAGTGCAGAAGCAATTTTCAGTAATTTAATAACAAATATTTCAGGGCTCTTTGGTTTGAAGGAAACTATGCCAGGCTGGAAACTATGCCATGGATCCTCCCTTAGCACCTAGCACCTAGAGCTGATCACTTGGTTGGAACTTAGCAAACGCTTGTTGATTAACTGCTAAGTTTGTATTAATTACAGATTTGTCCTGAGATGCTAAACAGTTTAATGGATTCCGATGCTTTTAACATTCAGTTATATTTAGCTGTTCTTCTTGAATCTGTTCCTCAAGTTTTAGAAATGGATTAATCTATGCATATTCTGTATGTGTCCTAAATGTAAACAATGGTCAGTGGCTCTATAAAATTTTATTGACTGTTTTACCTTGGTTTTCAGCCACTAGTTTTATATGATCATGGAAAAGCAGTCAATGGGCAAAATATCTCGTAAAATCAGTAAGAGAAATGGAGAATAGAGCTGATTGTAAAATTTAATTGTAAATAAAATAGTACAATATTACTTTAAAAGTGCTAATCAAAAGAGGTAACTGTCCGATTAATGTACACATGGTTGTTTCAAAGTAGTGGTAAGATCTTATTTTTTAACTATGTGGTATATTTAGTCATTTTAATAATATTATATAGAAATAGCATTAATCCAAAAGTTGTGTAGACCAAGGTGATGTCTTGCTTGGGATTCACAGGTGTATAAGCCCAATCAGTATTTTGCTCTCAGTAAGCCAGCTCACTGAATATTTTTTGATTGTTTCAAAAGACTCAAGTTCATATTTTTTTGCTTATTCCTTTTTCTCAAGTTCATATTCTTTTATCAACATTAACTTACACAAAGCCAATATCAAAGAGTTATCAACAGTAGCCTGTTTTGGTTGGTCTGTATTCAGGATGCCGCTGCAGTAAAGACATCAGCTGGCGGGTCAGCCTTACAATTCCTGGGTCCACAAGGACCCCTGGTCATGGGCCCTGGTTTCAACAGCCCGGCGAGGGCAGCAAGGAATGCTTGAAAGAGATGGAGGCAGAGATGGCCCTGTTTCAGCAGGCAGTTCTCGGGCCCTGGCAACCAGAATCCCAACTATACACCTGCTTCACCCACAGGAGAAGCATTGCAGGTCCCAGCAGTTCCAGTGACTTGCCCAGTGATCGCAACCCCCTCATACTAGCAGGCTGCTCCAGTTGCGGGCAGCCGTTGTAGCCACAGTGGCTCCTCCCGTGACGGATGGCCCTCCTTTTGTGGACTTGGGTACGTTTTGCCATGGTCACTGGAGTCCCCTGGACAGCCCAGTGGCTTGAGAAGCCCTGTTTCTGCCTCCAGCAGCTGTGCCCACCTCGAGGGCTCCTCTCCTGCGTCCAGCCCGAATCCCCCGCATGCTAGAGTGAGCACCGTCTGCTCTTTCCTCTGCAGCAGGTGGTCCTCACCCCATCGCCTTGCAGCTCCATCACTAGGCCCACCTTTTCTGCCTGGGCCATCCCTGGACTGCCTCTAACACTGCTTCCAAGACTTGGAACCCTGGGCCCCTTCTCTGGGTTCCACGGCTGCTCTGAGACCTCTCTTGGAAGAGCCAGCAGTGCCTCAAGAGCTGGTCACTGGTTTGGGATTAATCCTGAAAGAGAAGGAAGGGGCAGCGATGATATTTACTTCTTTGCCTCTTTGAATCAAAACCATTGGAAATTAGTCTCTGTGAAATTAACAACTTCAAGCTAATGCAAAAAGAGAGAAAATGAGAGGACCAGAGTCTGTCTATCCTCTGGGCTTTACACTTGCTTAAGATCAGCGACGGTGTCCTCATCATCACTCCACTTCTGAGCCTTGTTGCTTTCTCCTTTCAGAATGGACTCAACGCGCTTCACCTGGCTGCCAAGGAAGGCCACGTGGGGCTAGTTCAGGAGCTGCTGGGACGAGGGTCTGCTGTGGACTCTGCCACCAAGGTAATGTTTGTGCTGGTCATATTTATCTCATGGTAAAGAGGAAACAATTTAAAGCTTCTTTTCCCTCGCTGTATATTTCAGAGGTTTGCAGGAATACCAAGATTCTTCACAATGCAGAACTGAAATTGAAACCCCTGTTCACTGCAGAGTTTGAATTGTTTCCTTTAGGGACTTAACAGAGACTAAAGAATTCTGTATCTTTAGTTTTTAATATTTTATCTTTTATTTTTTCATTTGATTCACATAGAGACTAGATTGATATAATCCTCTATAGAAAAAAGCACCTATTTTCCCAAGATTAATTCATTTTTAAAAATAAATTGATGTAGTAAACTACTTGATGGAAATGAACAAATAATTTTCATGCCTTTAGTAAGTTGTTATAACTTTTAATATATTCATTTAACTTGATAAGAGAATATGCAGATACTTTATACTCTAATGGAAAAGAGATTTTTGAGCATAAGTTGAATTATTAGGGTAAAACTAGATTTTTGTCACTATAATGTGTGTTTGTAAAGAAATTGGGCTCATTTTTAAAGGAGTTTATAAGATGCTCAGTACACTAGTACCTGTTACTTATTGATGCTGTTTTTGGTAAAATATATTTGAANGACACACGAACACAGAAGACAAACTTATGACTACCAAAGAGGAAAGGGAGGTGAAGGGAGGGATAAATTAGGAGGCTGAGATTAATATGTGCACACTAATATGTGTAAAATAGATAACCAACAAGGACCAGCTGGAGAGCACAGAGGACTGTACATCAGAAACTTAAACAATATTGTAAATCGACTATACTACAATTTTAAAATTTTAAATAAACATACATTCTTGAATTGCATCTAGTTGATCATTAGAATGACTTTTAAAAGATAAAAATAGAGTTCTATTTTTTAATGTTTCATTTTATTGCATTGAGACCTATGTCCCTTTTCCCCCTCTTCAGGTCCCATCATGCCTGCTCTCACCCATGGGCCAACCCCTTGGACGCTTGGGGCCCGTGAGCAGGTTCACCCCTCTCCAGAGCCCCGTCCTCTCCTACCCCTTTGGACACATCACACAGTCACTTCCCTCCACCATCATCCTGGTTGCTCAGCTTGGAGCCCCAGCATTCACTCAGCAAACTGAGTGTTCAGTGAAAAGCAGGTCTGGCCAGGGGCCCACATACAGAAATGAATTTGTCTGAAAGGGACTCAAACACGTGAACAGTCACAGTTGAGCACAAGGCCTGTGTGAGGTGGGGCCACACAGGGAGCTGCCCAGCCTGCCTGAGCGGCAAGAGGGCGGCTTCCCCTAGGAGATGACTCTTGGTCTAAGCCTGGTAGAATGGTCAGGCCTTTGGGCACTCTGAGAAGAACAAACAGCATTTGCAAGTGGCACGCAGGCACCAAAGACCATGGCGTATCCAAGTTGTAGCATACAAACCGCAGGCAAGGTGTGTGTGAGGATTCTGTAGCAGCACCATCTGGGAAAAAAGCAGAGTGTGCCGTGTGCAGGGCCCCACCAGTGGACTCATTCTGCGGGCCGTGGAGGGCCATGGAAGGGTTTGGTCAAGGAGAGATTTATCAGCTTGGGGTCAAGCAGTGGCTTTCAACCAAGAGTGATTTTGCCACCCTGCTCCCCAGGGGACATTTGGCGATGACTACAGACATTTTGGGTTGTCACAACTTGGAGAATGCAAGTAGCATCTAGTGAGTACAGGTCAGAGATGTTTCTAAACATCTTCCCAGACATGGGACAGTACCCCCACAACAAAGAATTATCCGGGCTGAGATGTCAAGAGTGCTGAGGTTGAGAATCACTGATACAGAGGATGGACAGTTCTGGCAGCAGTACAGAAGATGGATTGCATGGGAGGAGGGGGTAGGGGTATGGAGACATGAAAACAACGATAGCAATAGCTCAGAGGGGAGATGGTGAAAGCCTGAGCTAAGATAAGACAAAGACTGAGAGAGAAACCTGAATCGAACGTTGTATTAGGAGCTAAACTGGTAAAACATAGTGATGGATTGGTTATGGTGGTTAAGTGAGAGCTGTTACTTATGGATAAGATGACAGCAAAGTGAGCCCAAAAAAGCAGAAGTTTAAATGAGTGCTTATTTTCCATCTAGAGCTGGAATGGTGCTGCCTCGGGTACTGGGTTCTCATCTATCTGATTGAGATGGAATTCCCATCTGAAACCATGGTTGCCATCTCATATCCAAAATAGCTGCTGCAGCTCCAGCCTTCACATTCATATTCCAGCCAAAGGAAAAGCAAGGAAAGAGGAAGTGAAGGACTCAGTCCTTTTCTTTACAGAAATGACCTAGAGGCTATACATACCACTTCTGATCACGTTCCATCAGTCAGAACTTAGTTGCATGCCTGCTGCTACTTGTAAGGGAAATGCAGTCTTGAGCTGAGTGCCATGCATAATAGCAAAGCTCTTATAACTATGGAAGTAGGGGTGAGCAGCCCTTGAAGAACTCGCAGCAGTCCATGACATAGGTGATGAAAGAGAAAACAATCGTGAAGGAAAATGGGCAGGTGTTCAGCATGAGTGACTGAGTGGATGGGGGGTTCTATTAGGAGGAAACACGGGGAAGGGCGTGTGAGGAGATGGCAGAGTCACTTGAACAGCCCTATGGGACCACAATGTAGACTATCTAGCAGAGTCCAAGATGAGGGTCTGAGCTCAGGGGAAGGGTCGGGTGGGGATGGAGATGTGAGGAACTGTCAGTAAGGACACTGTCCAGAAAAGGTGCTGGATGTGGAGTCCAGGAACCCCAGCCATTCAAGCAGGCTCTACACATAGAGGACGAGAGGGAGGGGCCACCTGTGACCCCCTGAGATTGCCTGTCGAAGCATGTGCTGTGCAGCTGGCATCAGATTCTCAGGGGTCTGGGTGCAGAGTAAGAAGGTAAGAAGGTGTTCAGAAAGGCAGTCTGGGGCTCCCCGATATTATTGAGGCAGACAGAGGAAGAGGAGCCCAGCAGAGGGACCAGAAAGCAGTAAGGAAGGTAGGAGTGCTGAGCAGCAGGATGGAGCACTAAGATGGGGGTGGCGGTTGACAGGTGGGGCCCACAGACGTGGCGGTAGTGTGCAGGACCAGAGCAGATGCAGGGGGCGTGGTCCTGGAGAGAAGGGTGGGACAAACGGCCCATCCTGGAGGGGACACGGGGCTTTTGGGGGTGACAGAGGATTGAATGCATCAGAGGTTGAGTGGAAATGTCCAGCAGAGAGAGTGGGATTGTGAAGAGAGAGAGAATGCAAATTATTTCTTCTTCTTGAAACCAGTTCCTGACACTAGCTTCAGGTATGGTCCCTGCACAGCCCTCTTCTGTGGTCTTGCTGCCACAGAAAAGGGGTCAGGCTGCTGGCGTGTCTTCCACCTCTGCCTGTCTTCCCTGACTGGGTCCTTGATAAGTTACTTGCCTCTTCAAGCCTCCTTGTCTCTGTGTGTGAACTCAGATGAGAAGAAAAACCATGGGTGAAATATCCAGCTCAGTCCTGATCACAGAAGGTGCTCCGTGCTTGGGAGGGCCCTTCTCTCCTCCCCATCTTCCCCTTCTTACGGGACAGCTGCTTTTTACTTCTCAGGGAAAGGATAGTCTTTTAGAAAATGACTTTATAATCTTCCTACTTGTCCCAAAGTGTCAGAATTTGGGCCATTTAAAGAACTGTACACCAGCCTCATGAAGGAAGAATAAAATGTTTAAAATACACAGAGTTGGACAAACAAAGTAATGGGACAAACAAGTAGAAAGTCACCTTATTTTTTTCATCATAGTTTATTACAGGTTCTTGAATATAGTTCCCTGTACTATATAGTAGGTTCTTACTGTTTATCTCTTCTATATGTAGTGGTGTGTATCTGTTAATTCCAGACTCCTAGTTTATCTCTCCCCACTCTTTCCCCTTTGGTAACCCTAAATCTGTTTTCTATTTCTGTGAGTCTGATTCTGTTGTATAACTCAGTTCATTTGTTTCATTCTTTAAGATTCATATGTAAGTGATATCATAGGATATTTGTCTCTCTGTCTGACTTCCTTCAATTCAGTTCAGTTCGGTTCAGTCGCTCAGTCGTGTCTGACTCTTTGCGACCCCATGAATTGCAGCACACCAGGCCTCCCTATCCGTCACCATCTCCCGGAGTTCACTCAGACTCACATCCATCGAGTCAGTGATGCCATCCAGCCATCTCATCCTCGGTCGTCCCCTTCTCCTCCTGCCCCCAATACCTCCCAGCATCAGAGTCTTTTCCAATGAGTCAACTCTTCTCATGAGGTGGCCAAAGTACTGGAGTTTCAGCTTTAGCATCATTCCTTCCAAAGAAATCCCAGGGCTGATCTCCTTTAGAATAGACTGGTTGGATCTCCTTGAATTTAGTGTGATAATCTCTAGATCCATTCATGTTGCTGCAGATGGCATATTTCATTCTATTTTCTGGCTGAGTAACATTCCATTATATATATAGCACGTCTCTATCCATTCCTCTGTTGGTGGACATTTAAGTTGCTCGCACATATTGGCTGTTGTAAAGAATGCAGGTGTGAACTTAGGGGTACATGTATCTTTTCCAATCAGAGTTTTGTGGGATTTCTGGATCATATGGTAAGTCTATTTTTAGTTTTTAAAGGACCCTCCATACTGTTCTCCATAGTGGCTGCACCAATTTACATTCTCACTGACAGTGTGGGAGGGTTCTGAAAGTTACCTTCTTAAAATCCTCAGTGACAACTCCCAGACTCATCTCCATCCATAACTGGTTATTAGTGGTAGTTCTCCAAGTGTCATGAGACGGTTCTTTATCCTCGCGTTCTGTTCCTGATGATGATGTGTTTAGAGTTATGAGTGTCCCAAGGAGGCTGCTTGGTCAGAGGCTGTCAAGCCTGGAAGCAATGGGTGGAGGAGAGAGGATTTCACACGTGAAAAAGCAATCTTAAAAACAAACAACCCAATTAAAACATGGGCAAAGGACTTGAGTAGATATTTCTCCAGGAAGATATACAACTGGCCAATAAGCACATGAGTAGATGCTCAACATCACTAGTCATCAGAGAACTGCAAACCAAAACCATATGTATCACTTCACACTCATTTGGATGTCTGCTACTGCTGCTGCTGCTAAGTTACTTCAGTCATGTGNAAGACCCCAAAATTTAGCATGAGAATATCAATATGAGAAAGTTCTATGAAAACAAATAAAATTTAAATTAAGCTGGGTTACATTTCATTGAGTCTTATTGGTACAATCAAGCCACATCTTTTATTTTTTTCTGTCATAGGGAAAGATAGACCATCCTTTCTGGAAAGAGATAGCTTGGTATAATATAAATAGCATGAAATCTGAAATCAAATATATGTAGGTTCTATGTACTGATCTACAACTTACTGGCTGTGAACCATCAGAAATCTTAACATTTATTAAATTTAGGCCCTCATATGTAAAATGAGGATATCTTATTAATATAGAGATTATATAAGACAAAGCATGAAAATAACCTAGCAGAGTCCTTAGACATAGTTGGAATAGAACAGATGGCAATTTCTTTTCCCTTTCTATATGCAGAGTCAATGGTTAAATGGTTCATGAAACACTTCTGAGATAATCTCTTAATTAACTCCTATCAGAACTTAAATATCACCTCCAAAATACATAGCTTACCTGGAAAGCATAATAGACTTTGTCTTTATGTGTTTTCATGATTATTCATGATTATTAGTTTTGTAGAGATCATTTTTTTTATATAGTCTCACCTCAATTTCTCCTGGAGTCATTACTACAACCATGTNGTTGTATATAAAAACATGGTGGCTTCTTAAAAATTAAACAAAGCAAAGACCTCTACTCAGTACTCTGTAGTAAACAATATAGGAAAAGGATCTGAAAAAGAATAGATATATCCATTTGAATAACTGAATCACTTTGCTGAACACCAGAAACTGATACACTGTAAATCAACTATACTACAGTATAAAATAAAATTAAACACAGCATTATTGTATGACCCAGCAATTTCACACACACACACACACACACACACACACACATATGTTGTTGTTTAGTCACTAAGTTGGGTCCGACTCTTTGTGACCCCATGAACTGTAGCCCGCCAGGCTCCTCTGTCCACGGGATTTCTCAAGCAAGAATACTGGAGTAGGCTACCATTTCCTTCTCCAGGGGGATCTTCCCAACCAGGGATCAGACCCAGGTCTGCTGCATGTCTCCTGTATCACAGGGAGATTCTTTACTGCTAAGCCTAGGAAGCCTATATATATTTATCCAAATGACTTGAAAGCTTGGTTCTATGACCTGTCCACGTTGGGTGAACCAGGAACCACCTCATTTAGACTGGGTCTCTGTGTTTATCTTTCTCAAAAAGGCCTCATTTTTAATTGCATAGGAAAACATTTCACCAGTTAAACAAGGATCTTCAACTCTGTCTCATATAATTCGATATGAGAATTGCTTTTTTTGTGTTGTAAAATACATATAACATAAAACTTAGCATTTTTACCATTTTTAGGGGTACAGTTCAGTGGCATTAAGCATATTCATATTATTGTGGAGCTATCATCGCGATCCATCTCTAAAATTTTGAATTGCCCCAAACTGAGACTCTGTACCCATGAAGCATTGGCTCCCCATGCCTCCCTCTCTTAACCCCTGGCAACCACTGTTCTACTTTCTACCTTAATGAATATAAATGCTTAGGCACTTCACATAAGTTGTGTCATACAGCATTTGTCCTTTTGGACATTTGAGTTGCTGCTCCCTTTTGGTATTCTTGCCTGGAGAATCCCATGGACGGAGGAGCCTGGTAGGCTACAGTCCATGGGGTCGCAAAGAGNCCCCATGCCTCCCTCTCTTAACCCCTGGCAACCACTGTTCTACTTTCTACCTTAATGAATATAAATGCTTAGGCACTTCACATAAGTTGTGTCATACAGCATTTGTCCTTTTGGACATTTGAGTTGCTGCTCCCTTTTGGTATTCTTGCCTGGAGAATCCCATGGACGGAGGAGCCTGGTAGGCTACAGTCCATGGGGTCGCAAAGAGTCAGACACGACTGAGCGACTTCACCTCACCTCCCTTTTGGTTATTATGAATAATGCTGCAATTAACATGGGTGTACACTTATCTTTCAAGTCACTTAGAGATACGCATGGCAGAAAGTGAAGAGGAACTAAAGAGCCTCTTGATGAAAGTGAAAGAGAAGAGTGAAAATTCTGGCTTTTAACTCGGCATTCAAAAAACTAAAATCATGGCATCACTTCATGGCAAATAGATGGGAAAAAAATTAAACAGTGACAGACTTTTTTTTCTTGAGCTCCAAAATCAATGAGGATGATGACTCGAGCCATGAAATTAAAAGACGCTTGCTCCTTGAAAGAAATCTGTAACAAACCTAGACAGCATATTGAAAAGCAGAGACATCATTTTGCTGACAAAGGTCCATGTAGACAAAGTTCCATCTAGTTAAAGCTATGGTTTTTCCAGTAGTCATGTATGGATATGAGAGTTGGGCCATAAAGAAGGCTGAAAGCCAAAGAATTGATGCTTTTGAAATGTGGTGATGGAGAAGACTCTTGAGAGTCCCTTGGACTGCTAGGAGATCCAACCAGTCAATTTTATTTATTTATTTTTTAATGAATATTTTAATTAATTTATTTTTTTTTTACTTTATTTTACTTTACAATACTCTACTGGCTTTGCCATACATCGACATGAATCCACCACAGGTGGATCTGGAGATCCAACCAGTCAATTTTAAAGGAGATCAACCCTGAATATTCATTGGAAGGACTGATGCTAAAGCTGAAGCTCCAATACTTTGGCCACCTGATGCAAAGAGCCAACTCATTGGAAAAGACCCTGATGCTGGGAAAGACTGAAGGTAGAACGAGAAGGAGACAACAGAGGATGAGATGGTCGGATGGCATCACTGACTCGATGGACGCAAATTTGAACAAGCTCTGGGAGATGGTGAGAGATAGAGAAGCCTGGCATGCTGCAGTCCATGGGGTTGCAAAGAGTCAGACAGGACTTAGCAACTGAGCAATAACAGCTATATCTATAATACATATATGTATATAATATATATGTATGAACAATTCTCATACTGAATTATGCTGGACAGAATTGAAGATCATTGTTTAACTGGTGAGATATTTTTCTATGCAATTAAAATTAGGCCTTTCTGAAAACATTACCAAAGATAAATATAGAGACTAAGGAAGCTGGTTCCTGGTTCAGATGGATGTGGACAGGTCATAGAACGCACCCGTCTGCTCCGGCCGGAACTCAGCTCACTTCACCCAGCAGACATGTCTGAGCCTTTGAGAGAGACTGGCCTGCCTCTGAGTGATGAGCATATGAGCCATCTTTCCTTCCCCTATAATTTTTTGTCTTCTGTAATTTTCCACACTTTCTGTAATTGACTTGATGATTTTTACATTGAAGAAAACATTCCTTAAATTCCCCAAATTTTAAAGACTCCATCCTCCATGCCGGCCCCTATGATTGAAGGCTCAGTATTTCTCAGGAGGGACCTCCATTGCTCAGGACCAGCCCTCGAGTGAAATGCTCTTTTGCTAAGTGAGTCTTGCACGTAGGACCACAGGGATAGGTTAGGCTCACAGTCCAGATGAACAGACATCCCAGCAAACCTTTGTGGCCGTCAGCTGAACTCCTGGTAGGCACTTGTAGGGACAAACTGTCTGCAGAGACAAACTGGAATGACCTTCAAGGCCGCATCCTGAGAGGTCAGTCTCAGGGGCCTGAGACACATAAACAGCCACCATAAAGCATCCCACACTAAAACAGGTCCTGACCTCATGCAAGTGGAGTGTCCGGAAAGGACAGAAGAGGGCAAGGTTCCCCAGCCAAGACAGATCAAGGAAGCCACGGTGGGGGGGGTTGCAGGCTTCGGAGAGTGAATGGGGTTCTGAAAGGGTTTGAAGGGGGTGAGGAAGCAGTCCAAACAAGAACCATGGGATGATCAAAGGCAGGAAAGGGTACTGTTTGAAGGGTGCTGGTTGTCAATCGTGAAGCCCTTGTATGTCCAGCTGAGAGATTTGGGCTTCAATAGCTGACTGCAAACCAGGAGGGTGGTTGGTGGTGGCTATGGTTTCATTTACTTTACCAGGAGACTAGCCCACCTGGACCACGAGGCCTCAGACTCTGCTTTGTTGTCCTGGCAGCCTCAGGTCATGCCAGGGGGACAGTGTGGGCCTAACCAGTAGCTGTCTCTGAATCTACAGACTGACTCCAGCAAGCCTGCTAAATGTCTTTTTAAACACTGCTTTTCAAAGAGCCCCATCCTCCACTTCCCTCAAAGCGATTCAGGGAGTTTTAAAATAGTCAACAGACAGAAGTGGGAGGGGGACAGAGCTAGAAGAAGAAGGGAAAAGTTCTCTTTGGCCTAAAGCAATTTATTTGAGTTACATTTAATTGTACATTTTAATGTGAGACTTCCAATTTGTATGCCATAATAAAGCAGAGCAGCCTTTGAAATGATTAAACTAGCAAGTTCCTGGTCCTCATGGCTAGAACAGCTTCCAGCGCGTCACCACACCTAATTAAAGGTCAGAGATGCGCGCAGGGAAAGCAGCTGTGTTTTCCTTAATTATGACACGAATGAACAGGTCTGTTTTGAATGCCCTACATGACTGAAGTTTACACAAAAACACGGGGGCACGTGGGCTCAATCTGAGGAGCCCTAGTCTTCTCCTGCTCCCCACTTTGAGAAACTTGCCTGGCTCATCACTCCCACTACAAATGTCTTTCTGTGTACCACCCAAAAAGGAGCAAGAAGATGCTTTTAGCTAGACCAACGTGTTTAAGACAGTCAGGGACAGCCAGGAGCCCAGTATCTGGACCTTAGTAAGTCCTATTCCCTTTTGGGTATCAGTTTTCCCATCCATAAAGTGGGGACATTACGTGAGCTAACTATTTATAACAATCTGTTTTTCTGTGAAAAAATCATGAATTTTCATCCCATTCCATCTGATAAAGGAGAAGAAAGAAAGGAGGGAGGGAGGGAGGAGAGAAGGGATAGAAGGAAATGGGAAATTTTTGTTCACAGTTCATGTTTGCATTTGCCTTGACTCTTTTCAGGCTTCCCTAGTGGCTCAGATGGTAAAGAATGTGCCTGTAATACAGGAGATCCAGGTTCAACCCCTGGGTTGGGAAGATCCCCTGGAGAAGGGATTGGCTACCCACTGCAGTACTCTTGCCCGGACAATTTCATGGACAAAGGATCCTGGCAGGCTACAACCCATGGAGTTGCAGAGAGCTGGACATGATTGAGTGGTGAACACCTTAATTTTGACTAATTTCAGACCCTTTGACTCCATACTGTGCACCACATACAACAGTACCTAGACTCGACAGCTTCCAGCTTAATTTATTATTGTTGTTGCTTATTATATATAAATGGTAAACAAGACCAGAGAAGGCCTCTTCTCACCACACAGGTGCATCGAGGGAACCAGGCTCCTTCTAGACTCAGCTGGGGAAGTGGCGGCTCTTACTGGGCTGGGTCTGGATAAGTCCCAGACCCAGATTTTTTCACAGAATAACAGACTGTCATAAATAGTTAGCTCTTCAGAGGTTTCATCACACTTGGAGCCTTCAGCAACTCAGTTCCATAGTGGAACCCAAAAAGAGCACCGCAGCTACTATTCAGAAGCTGAGACATTTTCATAGCAAGGTCTCCATTCCTCCTTTTAAGAACTTGTGCAAAAAGGAAATAAATCTACAAACTTTTCCAAATAAAATCAGTATCAGAAAGAATTGGGGTTTCTTCTTTCATTCAAACAATTGCTTATACATGTGTTATTCTCCAGAACTACTTTTGTCACTTAAAAGTGGTCAGGGTCCTCACAACACTACCCACCCAAACCATATGCTTTTGGGGAGGTGTTGGGGGGGGAGCCAAGATCTTGAAAGGACCCTAGACCTCATCTAGTTTAAATCTACACTCTTCTAGAAAAGGAAACTGAATTCCAGAGATGTCTCGGTCAAAGATTAAGATTAGAGTCCTGCATTTTCTGTTACCCCACACCTTTTTATTCTTAAAACTGCCTTCTGGTCAGCTTTTGCACAAGAAATAAGGCAGCTGAACAAGCTGCTGGTCTTCATTAATGAAGCTGTGGTTCCTACTTGGAGGGGAAAACAAGGGTAAATGACAGTAGTGACTGGGTTCCATCGTCAGAGCCATCACCTGAGTCCTTGGAAAGACAGGCTGTCTTCTCTGGCATCGGTCATTTTCCTGGTGGCAAATTAAGGGACATAACTAAGCTTTGCTCCTGACAGCAGAGGATTTTGAAGACAGCAGTGCCATGATGGAGCTTATTACAGCTGGAACCTAGAAGAAAATGGCAAGTGGTTAACAGGCTGAGCGGAGACCCAGGTGACAAGTGACAAGGAGGAGAGAGCTGATATCAGAGCTGGTGTCAGGACTGAACAGGATTCCCCCTGGCTTTCTCCTGCTCTGATCACCCATCCATCCTGGGAAGCCTTTCTTCATGTCTAGGATGGAGTCATGGTCCTCAGGACTAGTGACTTTGAGTGGACCAGCTTCCCAGTCACCTCAGAGAACTGTGTATTTATCCAGACACTCATTCATCTTTTTGCATATTTACTCTCATTCCTTCCAGTTCCAGAAAGGATTTGGGGTAGCTCAAATAAAAGGTCAGTATAGTCATGACGTCCATTTAGTCAAAGCTATGGTTTTTCCAGTAGTCATGTACGGATGTGAGAGTTGGACCATAAAGGCTGAGCACCGAAGAATTGATGCTTTCGGACTGTGATGCTGGAGAAGACTCAAGAGTCCATTGCACTGCAAGGAGATCAAACCAGCCAATCCTAAAGAAAACCAACCCTGAATTTTCACTGAATGGACTGATGCTGAAGCTGAAGCTCCAATACTTTAGCCACTAGATGCGATGAGCCGACTCTTCGGAAAAGACCCTGATTCTGGGAAAGATTGAGGGCAGGAGGAGAAGGGGACAACAAAGGATAAGATGGTTGGATGGCATCACCGACTCGATGGACCTGAGTTTGAGCAAACTCTGGGAGATGATGAAGGACAGGGAAGCCTGAGGTGTTGCAATTTATGGGGTCACAAAGAGTCAGACAGGACTGAGCAACTGAACAACAACAAAATAAAATGTAACAAAACATTTATAAACAAAACCTAAGTTAAAAGGAAGAAGGAAAGGAGGAGGAAAAACAAAAGTGAAGAACTAAAAGGGATTCAAGAACAACTAAAGTGAACACTTCATTTTGTGATCATTCATCCAGTGGCACACAAGTGATTCATGTACTTTTCTATACAGGTTTATGGGTGGGAATTTAAAAAACCCATTCACAGCTCTCTACACTGCTTGCTTGTCTCAGGGACATCTTCCAGGGGGCCTGGGGGAGTGACTGAGCCACTTCCCATGTCTTCTCTACTCACCTGAGATTTGAAAGAACATCATGTGGCCACGAGGCCAACTCTGCTGTCTAGGCCAAGTGTCAAAGTACAGGGCTTCTCCCCAGAAATCCAGACCCTCCCATGCTGGAGCTGACCTCTTATAAAATCTAAGTGTTTTTCAAAGGGAGAGTCTTTAAAAGCCCAAAAACGGATCACCTGCTTAATCTGAGCAGAAGCAGGTATTCCTCAGGAAGAAACATAGATGTGGGAACTGGTTTTCCACTGGGTGTTTAAGTGACAGCCCATACCTCGGTCTATAAACCACGTCCAAAGGGCAGGGCTCTGATTAAGAGGCTGGCGCCGCACGCCTGTCAGGAGGCTGACGCCTCAGTGCGGGAGGGCTGTGGGGGGATAGCCCAAGCAGGGATCTCCATGGCCCCACTGGCTCCCTCCTCTGCCCAGACCACTCTGGTTACCTGCTGCCTCAGCCTTGGTGACAACTCAGGCGTCCAGGGAGGCAGAGAAGAGCCTTGAGTTCACTGAAACTCACTGAGAGCAGGGGCTTGTGGTGGTCTGACATTGAGAGCAGATTTCTCGATTTGCAGTTGAGGGAACTGAGATCACAGACTCGGAGAACTGGCCGAGGGCCCTGCAATGAGGGGCACGGCCAAGATGGGCCCATACGCAATCTTTGTCTCATTCTGTCTCTCTGTCTCTGTCTTGCTCTTTCTCTCTTTCCAGGAACCATCTGACTCAACATGGCTAAGCCCAGTGGCACCAGTTGACCTAACATGCCTCTCCCGATGCTACCAGGGAGAGCCCAGTCACAGGGAGGTCCTGCCTGACTGTCCCAGTGGACCTCCCAGATGTGGTCACTCCTCACACAGAACTCTGCTGCTTACAAAACACTTCCTCACCCAGGTCTCACCATGATTGTTCCAAGAACACCCGTGTCCAGCCATCAGTGCGGGGAGAGACCAGGGCCATGATTACCCAGAGAACTCTTGCCATTACGCTAGGATGAGTGAGATTCCAGGACTGCCAGGGGGTGACAGGGATGAGGCGGCAGGCAGCTGCTGCAGGACAGGCAGGCTCTGTTCCCAGTTAGCAGGGAGCCTTGGGCCCAGCCACAGCGCCAACTGAACCCAGGGCTCAGAGGGGACCTCGCCGGGTGGCCTCCAACCAGGAGCCATGAGAACAACGCTAAAATGTGCTTCTGCAAAGGTGGTAGGAATGCATGTGGGGACAGAGACGCTTGGACAGACTCAGACTGAAGAGGGGCCCTTTTTGTAGTTGTTTAAGTATTAGGAAGGAGATGAGTGAGACATTCAACTATTTAAGGGCAGTGTAGGGTGGGGAGACAAGTGGCAGGGATGTGTCTTTGAAAGGACAGAGGCAGACGGACAAAGGAGGGAGGTGTTTTTTTCAGGGTCTAGACTCTGGGCTCCGGTAGCATCAGAGTGGGAGGGGCCTTCTGATTCAGACCCCTACTTTACCATTGGGGACACTAAGGCCCAGGGAAGGGAAAGAACTCATTCACAGTCACACAGCTGGTCAGTATCAGAGTGAGGATCTGATCCTTGGGGGGCGGAGTGGAGGAGTTGGGGGAGTGGGTTTCTAGAGGAAGGGCACAGGAAGTGAGGAGAAAAGCTAACACACACTTTGGCCAGGGGCCAGCCCTCGAAGGACTGTGGGAACCTAGGACTGAGCTTTCCCAAAGCAATCTGGAATATAAACCCCTGGGAGGCCCTGCTGGCCAGTGACAGGTCTCCTCTCCGAAAAGAGCAAGCTGCAAAAATCCTGCTGTTGGGACGGCAGGCTTTCTGTCTGAGGACGTGACTGACCCCAGGGCATTAGGCACCCACACCAACACAGTGTCAGCAAATTGCTCTTTCTTTTTGTTCAAAGCAGCTCAAGGCCATGGCCAGTGAATCCGGAGGCCAGAGTCTGGGCAGTGGGTTACACCCGTATTTGCCCAGGTCAACCCGGAGCAAGGTAGAGTAATCACAGGCCGTGTGAGGGAGACGGGATCTTAAAGGGCATATGGTCCAGCCTCACACCTGTCTCCATCAAACACCGGAATTCCTTCCATCTCCGGGTGGCTCAGCTGCAGCTTGAGCAGCTCACAGAGACAGCTCATGCCCCCACGTGACAGCCACTCCAATCCTTGGGCCAAGCATCTCCCCCACCACCCATCATGTGTTCCCTGCCAAGTGGTCCTCGTTCTGTCCCTTGGGACCCCATGGAACAAGTTCCTCTCCCTTCCCCATAGCAACCCTGAACTGGTTAAACACAGTGATGTATGCGTGCTCAGTGATGTCCAATTCTTTGCAACCCCGTGGACTCCACCAGACTCCTCTATCCATGAGATTCTCCGGGCAAGAATACTAGAGTCATTTGCCATTC
The DNA here is from genome assembly GCA_006410875.1 of Neotragus pygmaeus. Taxonomy (NCBI): domain Eukaryota; kingdom Metazoa; phylum Chordata; class Mammalia; order Artiodactyla; family Bovidae; genus Neotragus; species Neotragus pygmaeus. The sequence continues at coordinate 1,071,631 of SJYV01028595.1, read as the reverse complement.
CCTCCTCCAGGGGATCTTCCCGACCCAGGGATTGAACCCCAGTCTCTTATGTCTCCTACATTGGCAAGTGGATTCTTTACCATGAGTGCCACCTAGGAAGCCCTAAACCCAGAGATCAGCCCCCCAGATCCTCTGCTTTCCAGACTAAACACCCCTGCTTCTCTCAACCAGTTTCCATATCCCTGGGTTCCAGTCTTTCACCAGCTCCCCCTCCCACCCTTCGCCCTAATCATTTTCTACTACCCCGCCTCCACTAGATTAATTACTAATCCTGGTTCCATATAACATTCAAGGTGAAGGCCAACATCTCAAATCACCCTCCTAGAGACCTAAGGAGGCAGCTTATCCACAGGCCCCTTCTCCTTCCTGCCATCTCTTCTCTAAGCTTCAGAGACACACACACAAAGGCCACAATTTCTCAGAGAACAGTTATGTGAACCTGTGCTCATAATTACATGCGTGGTAAATCCTGATTTTCCAAAGCCTTAAAAAGGAAGAATATTTCATTCTTTAAATGGCAGGGCATCTGTGTGGCAGCTGACCTCTGTCAGGTCTGATTCTGGAGTTCAAATTACGTGAGAATATTCATTTAGGAGAGCACCTATTAGACCCAGGAGCACCATGGCAGAAGGCTACTTAATATATAGCTTTTATTCCAAGGAGCCCAGTTAAGGAGATCCGTACATGTAGAATTACAGTAAACATTGCTAGATGCTGTGATCGAGGCATGGAAATGGGAAGAGTTAGTTTCCTATTGCTGTGATAATGAATGACCAGCAACCCAGCATGTGTCTCCCTGGTCTAAAATCAAGGTGTCAGCCGGGCTGGGCTCCTTCAGGAGGTGTCAGGAGAGGGTCCGCATCCTTGCCTTTTCCAGCTGCTACAGGCTGCCTGCAATCCTTGACTCATGCCCCCTGTCTCCATCTTCAAAGCCAATAGCATTGTCATCACATCTTCAATTCTTTATCCAGCTTCTGCCTCCCTTCACTTATGAGAACCCTTGTGATTGGGTTCACCTGGGTAATCTTCTCAACTCAAGATCCTAAACCTAATCACTTCTGCAAAACCCCCTTTGCCTTGTATGGTAAACTATACATTCATAGGTTTGAGGACTAAAACCCGGACATCTTTGTTGGCCATTATTTTGGCCATTATGTTCCACAGGGAATAACTAATTGCTTGTGGGAATAGATTCTTTAAGGCATTGTAGTTGTATACAGAGGGCTTCCCAGGTGGTGCCAGTGGTAAAGAACATGCCTGTGCTGCCAATGCTGGAGACGTGAGGCCAATAACTCATTAGAACACTAGCATTCCCAAAGCTGGGTGGGCCGCAGGGTTTCACTGCAGTCCTCTCCTCTACCTCTGCCCTACAAATTAACTGAAAAGAATTTAAACTGAGGCTGAGTTTGGCCTTGAGTTTGAAGGGGGCAAGAGCACAGAAATACTGACATTTTCTGTTTCTCTTTTGATGGCACTGAGGATCTGAATTGCTAGGGGTTTGGAGCCAGGAAGGAGGCCCAGCTTTCTGCCTTCTGTCAAAGCAGAGACAGCCCCCAGCTCTGTCAACCCCCAGCTCTCCCTGGGGTTCTACTGGGGCTCAGGCTGGCAGCCCCCGCTATGGTGGTCAAGGGGAATGTGGGAGCACTGGGCTGCAGGGCCTGTGGAGGGAGGCCAGGACCATGGGGAAGGCTTGTGTCCCTCTTGTCCCTTTGCATCCGCTGCTGATGTTTTTCAATCCTGGGTCTTCTTTGTGTTGAGCAGGACTGTTCTGGGTTATGCTCTGAGATGTGGAGGCTGTGGATCAAAAACCAGCCTGCCCTCATGATATTCTGACAAGGAGACCACTCCCTGCTAAACAGAACTCTGGTTTACAATGCACTTTTACACCCATGATCATCTTAGACTCGATTTTTTTTGGCTACATGTGACATGTGGGATCACAGTTTCCTCACCAGGGATCAAAACTGCTCACCCTGCAGTGGCGCTTTAACCAGGGGACTGTTAGGGAAGTCCCTTTCTTTGACTCTGCTACTACCCCCCAGAGGCTGGGGGAAGTCAGTCAGTGGCACTGCTGAGACCCACAGCTGAGACCAACCCTCTGCCACTCCCACCGCACAACAGTGCCTCCCACGGGCCCTGACGGTGACTGCTGGGCCGAGGCCACCCTTGCAGCCACTGTCGGAAGGGCCTGCACTTAGATTTCTACTTCCTTTCTCTTGTTTCCTTCTCCTCTCAACCACCTCTCTCCCACTCTTTTTTCTTCCCTATTCCTCTCTCTTTATCTCTCTTCTTTCCTCCTTCTCAGCAACCAAAGCCCCCCAAATAACTCTCAGCTCTCAGGGAGCCCCCAGTAGGCTTAAGGGACTGGAACTCCTAGGTCAGGATGTCTACAACTACAAAGGAATGTCCTCCTGGTGCTTGCCTCCCATAATCATCACGTCCTGGGTTGAGCAGGTGACCTGTCCATACCAGAAGCACTGGGGGCTTGGAATAGTCTAGGCCAGAAGCCAGGAGACTAGAGCTCACAGACAGTCCTGCCAATCATAACCTTAGGTACATTACTGCTCCACTCTGGACCTCAGTTTTCCTATCAATAAAGTGGGATAATAACAACTACCTCTCAGGGCAGTTTAAGGGTTAGGAAAATTGATTTCATGGTACTAAGCATGTATTAGATGTTTAAAAAAAAAGCTTGGTTGAATGCAGCAGATGCTGGAACACAGAACCCTCCCAAGCAGTGGACTTGAAAATATCAATATCTGTGCTGGGGTAATAAAAGTCAAGAAGCACCTGGAAGCATCAACAGAGAGGTAGAAGGGGATGGAGGAAGAGTGTCACTGGGGAGGGGCTGTTTATCGTTCCCCCCGGGGGCATTTCAGGCTCCCGGTACTCCGGATCCAGCCACTGAATTCAATTAATGCTTGTCTCTTTATGATGGTGAGGAAATCATCTTGTAACATTCCAGATTCCTAGTGAGGGTGTGTGCAATGACTGGACAGTGAGTCCTGGAATCTCCCTGCCTTTGGCACACCCTGGTAGTAATGATGATTTTTAAAAGCTGGGAAGCCCAGAGTGACTTCTCCCAAAACTGACTTGGTCTCTCCCAGTGTCAGCAGAGATTCAAAGTCCAACTTGCAGTCATTCCAGAAAGAGAAGCCAATTACAACACGTTGTGGGGAGAGGGGATTGGAAACTTGGAGAAAAGAAATGGATGGACTTGCAGTTAAACATGCAAATTGATTGTCCCCATTTATTTCCTCTCCCTCCAGGGACCCCACTTAGATAGCAGCAAAGGAACTGAAATGATAAACCCACTACATCACAGGAAATGGAAAAAGATTATCAATGGACTAGAGATTTCAGCATATTTATGGAACAGAACAGTTGAAGGTAGCTGAGCAGAGCAATCCCATTTCCTTAACAGAGCTCCGGAGAGGTCTGAAAACTGATTATACCAGGAACAATGCAAGACGGTTTTCAGGCTTCCCCGATAGCTCAGTTGGCAAAGAATTCTCGCGCAATGTGGGAGACCTGGGTTCAAACCCTGGGTTGGGAAGATCCCCTGGAGAAGGGAAACGCTACCCAATCCAGTGTTCTGGCCTGGAGAATTCCATGGACTACAGTCTATGGGGGTCACAAAGAGTCAGACATGACTGAGTGACTTTTATTCACTCACTCAGTGCAGGACAGGTGGGTGTGAGATATAGGATTAAAATCCAGGGGGCTGTTTGAAAGCTACTATATGGGAGAGTTGCCTCTGCTTCCATCTCCAGGAAAACAAACAAATTAGTTTTTAAAATTACATTGTGCTAGAGAAAACAACCCTCCACAAATATTCTGGCTTGTCGAGATCCCCAGGATAATACTTAGCCTGCTACTCCAGAACCCTTAACATGAAGCTTGCCCGTGTGCACAAAGCTCTCAGAGTCAGTGATTTTTATTGCCTCAATTTTCAAGTATGAGCCAATAACCAAGCATTTAAGGGAAACAAACAACAACAACAAATCCCAGAGGAAACAGATACAGCTCAGAAAGGAAGCCTTTAAAACCTCAAATTTTTGGATAACCAACAAGCATCTACTGTACACGTGGAACTCCGCTCATGTGGCAGCCTGGATGGGAGGGGGAGTTTGGGGGAATGAACACATGTATATGTATGTCTGAGTCGCTTCACCATTTACCTGAAACTATCACAACATTGTTTGTCAATTGGCTATACCCCAATATAAAATAAAAAGTTTTTTAAAAACAACAAAATTTTACATTCTAGTATCCGAAGAGAAATCCAAGAGACTGCATCCATAACACAGAAGTCTATGAGTGCTACATTGCGTCAGTCGTGGTGGCTCAGTGGTAAAGAGTCCACCTGCCAGTGGAGAAGACACAGGTTTGATCCCTGGTCCAGGAAGATCCCACATGCCGTGGAGGGACTAAGCCCATGCACCACAACTGTTGAATCTGTGCTCTAGAGCCCATGCTCCACGACAGAAGAAGCCACTGCAATGAGAAGCCCGAGCACCACAACAGAAACCATTCCTGATCTCTGCAACTCGGGAAAAGCTCAAACAGCAACACAGACCCAGAACAGCCAGATAAATGACATTATTTTTTAAGAAAGTCAGATAGTGAAAAAAGATACTTGCAAAGAATATGATTTACAGAACATTAGTGTCCAGGATATGTAGAGAGTTCTTACAAATTAGTAATCATGAAAAGACAAAATGTCCCATCATGCATTGGTTGATGTATACACATAGATAATTCAAAGAAGGATCTAAACACTCAACAAACTAAAAATAAGTTCAAGTCCACTAGTTATCAGGGAAATGTAAAATAACTATGAGATAGCATTTCATACTTTTCAGATTGACAGAAATTTAAAATTTTGATGTTATCAAGAGTTGGTGAAATTGTAGAGTAACGGAGCATAAAAAGAAAAGAAAAAAAACACTGGGAGTGAATGTCCATCTACAAGAGAACAGATAAGATGTGGTGATAGCTATTATGTAGCTATTAAAATGAACTAGAGCCAAATACTTCATGTGGATAAATCTCAAAAATGTGAGCCCAGGAAAAATTTTTAATACTATATGCAAAGTAGCATTTATAGACAATCTTGAAAATAGGCAAAGGATTCCACTTGCTTAGAGAGTTGTGGACACATGTAGTAAGAGTATAAAAAGACACCTAGGGATGTGAAAGATTCAACTTATTTATGCGCTTACCTCTAAGGAAAGGAATGAGAACGGGGGAAAGATGGAGACAGGAGCCTTCAAATTTATCTGTTGCACTTTATTTGGTTAAAAAAATATTTGAAGCAAATAAAGCAAAGTATAAAGATTTGACACAGCTGGTTAAGGTGGCCAAAGATGTTCTCCACACGTTTCTGAATGTTGGAAGATAATGACCAGGAGTTTGGGGGAGATGTTTTAGTTGAAGGGGACACCAAAATGTAAACATTTTGTTTTGTTTGCCATTTTTATTTGCTTATTTATCCTTTCGCTTAGAAGAGTGTCTGAGTCACTTCACCATTTACCTGAAACTATCACAACATTGTTTGTCAATTGGCTATACCCCAATATAAAATAAAAAGTTTTTTAAAAACAACAAAATTTTACATTCTAGTATCCTAAGAGAAATCCAAGAGACTGCCTCCATAGCACAAAAGTCTATGAGTGCTACATTGCGTCAGTCGTGGTGGCTCAGTGGTAAAGAATCCACCTGCCAGTGGAGAAGACACAGGTTTGATCCCTGGTCCGGGAAGATCCCACATGCCGTGGAGGGACTAAGCCCATGCACCACAACTGTTGAATCTGTGCTCTAGAGGAGGTAGTCAGTAAACATTTGCTGAATAAACACATGTGGGCAAAGGCATTGAGACGCGCTAGAACATGCTGTGTTCTAAGAGAGCAAATCACAGTAATAGCCAACTTCTGCTGCTGCTGCTGCTAAGTCGCTTCAGTCTTGTGCAACTCTGTGTGACCCCATAGATGGCAGCACACCAGGCTCCCCTGTCCCTGGGATTCTCCAGGCAAGAACACTGGAGTGGGTTGCCATTTCCTTCTTCAATGCATGAAAGTGAAAGTGAAGTCGCTCAGTTGTGTCTGATTCTGAGCGACCCCATGGACTGCAGCCCACCAGGCTCCTCCATCCATGGGATTTTCTAGGCAAGAGTACTGGAGTGAGGTGCCATTGCCTTCTCTGAATAGCCAACTTCTATCATATGCATTGGCCTGGACTATTTCATCCTTGCAAGAAAGCATGGCGGTTAGGACTAGAGTCCATAGTCCATCAAAAAATAAAGTCTGAGTTTTATGCTGTAGGTGGTTTCAAAATGTGGAGTGGAAATAAATAAGGAGGCACACACATACACATATTCCCCTAGAGTGCAAGGTGAGCGGGCCAGATGGCGTGGGGAGCATGCCCAATGCCTGACAGCCTGAGAGGGGGGCACACAGAAGGGGACACTTTTAGTCTGCCAGGAAGACTTCACCAGGAGGAGACATCAGAACTTGATCTTGAAAATGAAGTGCACCTACAAATGCCAGGAATCCCCAACTCTTCTGCTCCATATCCAATGGTTGTTGTTGGAGGATCTATTTCTCTGGACCCTGAGCACAGAGCCAGACCACACAGGGCTGAGACCACTCACAAGTGAAGACAGACTAACTTGAATGTAATCACCCATTCCAGAATGTTTGGTCTCACCTTTAAATACAACAGAGGAAAAAAGAAGAAGAAGGAAAAAACCGACCAGCTCAAAGCTCTTTTAAAATTATGACAGCAGTAATAATTGCTTGCCCTTTAATAATAAAAGCTACCATTTATTGAGCATTTACTGTATGCAGGGCGCTGGGCTAAGTCATCAGAAGCTTGCTTGTCTTTAGTTCTTACAACAACTCTAAGAGGCAGGTACTATTTATCCCTTTCCAGAGATGAGGAAACCAAGGCTTGGAGATTTCAGGGGTGTTGCCCACAGACCTATGCAGTTAGTAGGTGGAGCTGGGATTCCAACCCACCAGTTTCTGACTCTTCTCCAGCCCATGCTTTAACCACTGCTTTTCCCAAGCAGATACCCAATTAAAGAAAGGAGGGTTTTACTGCCTTCAATTGGAATAAATGAGAATGCGATCCGAGCATAATAAACTAGAACCCAAGCTCATCATTACATGCATGAACACCTGTCACTGTCAGGTGTCCCGTACATGCTTGTGAAATGAGGTAGCGTTTAGTTCCAGGAAATGAAAACCAACCCAGTGTCGAAATGACAGACTTCACCCTTGTAGGACTCCAGTAGGAACTCACAGATCACGTGAACAAGCAGAGCAGGGCTCCGCGGGCACGCAGCAGTAAGGATCAACAGCATCTCCCAGCAGCACGCTGAGAGCCCCTGGAACGTCCCCGCTCCTCCCCCAACCCCGGCCCCACCCGCCACGGTGCCCGCCCTTCTCCAGCTCCTCAGCATTCCGCCCGCACCGCGCTGGGTACCGAGCTCCTTGGAGGGAGGGCTGGGTTGTCTCTCAGCCCATCATCAGTCACACAAGCCTATCCACACTCTTGCGTGGATGGAGTTCAGCGCTTTCCCCCAAATCCCACAGGTCAGACATACTTAAAGTGAGAAAAAACGGGACGAAAAGAACTGTGAAAGAGTTCTGTTTTTCAGATAAAGGGAAAGAGAGAAACCCATCTTCTCCCCTAGGAAAACCCACCATCGCCGGATCCCAAGCATTCTATTTATTCATTTTGCAAACATTTTCCAGACATCT
>SJYV01028595.1:964012-1063824 GCA_006410875.1 Neotragus pygmaeus | reverse complement strand
CCCTCGACTGTGGGCACAGGGAGGGGCCGTCACAGTCCGCGCTGCCAGGAGTACACTGTGGATAGGGAGACAGGCACAACAGTCTGTTTACCACTGTAAATGGTACGGGGGCTCAGAGGGAGAGGTGTCACTGAACAGGGAGGAGAGGAGGGAAGGAGATGGCAGAGGAGGAAGAAGGAAGAGGAAGATAGCGTCAGCGGGTCTGGGCTTTCCCTGGAGCCGCGTCTGCCAATACTCCGGTCACGTTTTAATTAATTGCAAGGTTTTCTCACCGCCTCAAACCAGAACTCTGTGATTAATTTCCGAAAGAGCCTGCCGAGTTTAATCATCGCAAACACAATGATCCCGGTAATTAGAGCCTGAGCGGCTAAAAGCAGAAAATAAAGACCCCAGAACAGGCTGTGGTCCTCACTTTGGCCCTCAGCCACCGGCCGGATCCATGACTTGGAGCGCGGGCAGGCGAGGTCGCCGGCCTGCAGGGTCCAGAGCAGTCGCCCGGCGTGCGGCCCGGGCCCGTGACACCGCGGGGGCTCGGCTCGACCCAGGAGGCCCGCGTGCCGCCGCAGCCACGACAGGAACGGCCCCAGGCCACAGTCGCAGCGCCAGGGATTGTGTCCCAGCAGGACCTCCGCCAGCCGGGGCAGAGCCTCAAACGCGTCGCCCGGCAGGGTCTCCAGCTGGTTGTGGTCGAGCTGGACCTCCTCCAGGCTGCTGAGGTTGCGGAAGAGGGCGCTGGGTAAGGCGCGCAACTGATTGCTGCGCAGCGACACGTGGCGCAGCCGGCCCAGGCCGCGGAGCAGGCCGGCGGGGAGGGAGGCCAGGCCCGTGGAGCTCAGGGCGAGCACCTGCAGCTCGCCGAGGCCTCGGAAGGCGTCCTCCGGGAGCGCGCTCAGCCCCGGGCTCAGCGACACCTCCAGGATGCGCAGGCCAGTGAGGTTGCGGAAGGCGGCGGCGGGCAGGGTGCGCAGCTGGGTGCCTTTCAGCCTCAGCTCCCGAAGACCGCCTATCTCCCCGAAGAGCACCTTGGGGAGTTCCTCCAGCGGGTTCTCAGACAGGGTCAGGAAGGTCAGATTGTGCGAATGAAGAAAGAGGGCGGAGGGCAGGAACTCGAGGCGGTTTCCGGAAAGGGTCAAGGAGCCCAGGCTTCGCAGCCGGTCGAAGGCGCCGGGGACGATGGAACGGAGGTGATTGGCGTGGAGCTGCAGCTCCGTCAGGGCGCGCAGGCTGTCCAACAGCCCGGACCCCAGAGAGACCAGCCGGTTCGAGTGGAGCAGAAGCTTCTCAAGCTTAACCTGGACCCCAAACAACCCCTCGGGCAGGTGGGTCAAATGGTTTCCCGATAAATCCAACAATTTCAGGTTCCCCAGGTGTGTGAAGAGGCTAGCAGGCAGGAAAGCGAGTTGGTTTTGGTTCAGAAAGAGCTCCTGCAAGTGAACCAGTTTCTGAAATAGGTTTTGGTCAAGGCTCTTTAGTTCATTGCCGTCCAGAAACAACTGTTCCAGGAGCACCAGGTTATCCAACAGTGCGCCTGGGAGATGAGTGATCTTGTTGCGCGATAACCTCAGGGTTTTAAGTTTTATCGGGTCGTTGAACGTGCCCGGGGCAATGGCGGAAATGTGGCTGTCGGACAGCAACAGGCGCTGCAGGACGGTCATGCCACTGAAGCTGTTGTTCTGCAAGGTGCCGCGGCCCATTTGGAAGAGCAAGATGTGCGTGAGGTTGGTGGGCAGGCCGAGCGCGGCGATGCCGGCCACCGTGCCGCGCGAGCACTGCGCGGCGTCGCGGAAGGCGCACCTGCAAGTGGGTGGGCAGGGAAAGGGCTGCGCGCGCAGGAGCCAGATCGCGGCGCACAGCAGAGCGCCCCTCAGCATTTCTGAAACGGCGTCCGCGGCAGATCTGTGGGCTACAAGCAAAAGGGCAAACGCTCGTAATCCTGCATGATCCTCTCACCCGGATTATCACTGACTTTAAATGTTACCCGGATCCACGCTACGGCTCCCTCTTAGCAGTGCTGATTTTTCCTGGGTGGTGAAAAGACATTCATTTTGCCCTCTGAGGTCTCATCCTCTTGTTTCACTGATTTTCCACTCTTAATTCAAATCGGTAAAATCAAAGCATTTGCAAGCTATGGAAAAGGTAATACCTTTAAATCTTTACATAGCAAGAACTAAAATAATCTTTCTCACAATCAAGCTTGGAGGTATGACAGAGCAGTGCCCGTTGTGAAAATAACCCTGATCTTGATTTTATTAATTTTTTGGATTCACCTTAAAAAAATTTTTTTTAATTATTTATAATTTAGCCAGGGGTGCCTATGACCTACAGCCCTGAAGGGAACGGCGAAGTCTGTTAAAACAGCAGCAACCACTGCCTGACTCTTAATCACTCATGCTGTATCTGCAGCGCCTTCTTACTCCACTAACACAGGACTGGCTCAAAATAATGAATAGTCTCAGCCACACTGAGACAAGTAGGTTAACCGTACTTCATCACTTTATGTCACACACTGCTCTCAGCACTGTATTTATTTATGCTCTCACTATGCATTTCCTCCTTACAGTAACCCTGTGAAAGTGAAAGTCACTCAGTCATGTCTGACTCTTTGCGACCCCATAGCAGGCCAGGCTCCTCTGTGCATGGAATTCTCCCGGCAAGAATACTGGAGTGGATAGCCATTCCCTTCTCCAGGGGATCTTCCCGACCCAGGTATCCAACACAGATCTCCCGCATTGCAGGCGGACTCACTGCAGTCTGAGCCATGTGAGTTAGGTTATCCGCAATTAAAGGATGATGCAACTGAAGGCGCAGAAAGGGTAAGTAACTTAACCAGGGTCGCAGAGCTAGAATTTGAAAGTATTTCTGATTGTGCCATAAATAAGGTACTATTAGTTCTAAGATGCCTAATTAAAAATTAGTACTCAAGGCACTGAATTATTCATGAAATAGACACAGTAATACTAATCTGCCAAAACAATGTTTCCCATGCGGTTTCAAATAAACCGCATCTTGTACTAAATTTTACTTGTTATTTGTACAGACTAGCCAAGCCCTCCAGTTACCCACACTTAATTTTTAGAATATTTGGCCTTACCTGAAATGGTGCTGCACCCCAAAGCAACTGAATGGTTTAGAGCTTTGCATGTGATCTGGCACTTTCCAAAGGAAGAGAGGAGTATCTTTGCATCCTGAAGATAAAGACTTTCCCAGAACAAAAGTCATGGCAAGAGCCCTATCACAGAGGGCATGTTCTGGTTTTTTAATGACGAATAAATGACAACTATCTTCAAACTTTGAAAGAGACTGTATGTAACCCAAGTCCCGCTGCCAAAGCTGAAAGACGAGCAGGAGGGGTGCAGTTTCTTCATAAATAGCATAGTATGACCTGGTGATGTGTGTCTAGTGTCACACAGAAGGATCATTGCAGCAGCCATATATCCCTGGTTGATCTACACTTCCTCGGGACCTTCCTTTATCTGCTACTTCACTACAATTCTACTCAGGTTCCCCCCCTCCGCCTCTTTAAGAATAATAAGGTTAAGGACATTCTCAAGTGCTCCACCCACTTTTTAAAAGTATTTTCAAGTATGTTCCCTAATGGCCTTGCTGGGTTGAGGGTGTCCACATGTTCAACTGAACATAGGAATGTCCAACTGCTTTGCAAAGTAGTTGTACCAATATATATTGTCACCTACCATGTATGATAGGTCCTGTACTTCATCTCTACCCATGCCTTGAAATTGTTTTAAATTTTTGCCATTCATGTGAAAGAGCTGTCTCAGTGTGGTTTTAGTTTTTCATTTTCCTACTGAACGACAAACTTAAGCATTTTTCACATTTTTAAGGGCCAATCTTCTGAGAAATTTGGGTTCTTCTGACGATTTTCTACATGGAAAAATGTCTTTTAAAGACTGAATTGTAGGCATTCTTTATATATTCTGGATATTAATCCTTTGTGGATTATAAGTGTTTGTTGTGCAGATATCTTCATCTAATAGGGCTTCGCCTTTTCACCTCCTTTGTCTTTTACTGAACAGAAGTCTTAATATAGGCAGTTATTAATACTTATGATTTTTTTGTGTCTATCAAAATAATTCTTTTCACAAACCAAAAAACTTCTCCTATAATAACTTACATTTTAGAATATTGTCCTTTGCATTTAGGTCTTTATTCCATCTAGAATTGATTTCTGTGTATGATGTAAGTACAATTTTTTTCCAATAGGTCGGTTGTTCTATATATATATCCTTTCTTCCCTCAGAGCTACAATGTCAGCACTGTCACAGATCACCATTGGATGAATGTGTGGTCTGTGTTCTGGGCTATTTGATAATCCCTGTGCCAACACCACACTGAAATATAAAGCCTGAAAATATCCAGCGTTTTTGAAGAAGTAGACATTGTCATACATTGGTGGGAATATAAATAGTAGCAAACTTTGGGGAGGAAAATTTAATTGTATCAGCCAAATTTTAAATATACATATTCTTTGTCCAATATTTCCATTACTAAAAATACACGCTATGGAAATGTTCATTAAGACATCTACACAAAATTTTATTTGCAGGGTTGTTAATAGATAAAAGGAGATCCAACCAGTCCATTCTAAAGTTGAGTCCTAGGTGTTCACTGGAAGGACTGATGCTGAAGCTGAAACTCCAATACTTTGGCCACCTCATGCAAAGAGTTGATTCACTGGAAAAGACCCTGATGCTGGGAGGGATTGGAGGCAAGAGGAGAAGCAGACAACAGAGGATGAGATGACTGGATGGCATCACGGACTCGATGGACGTGAGTTTGGGTAAACTCCGGAAGTTGGTGATGGACAGGGAGGCCTGGTGTGCTGCGATTCATTGGGGTCGCAAAGAGTCGGACATGACTGAGTGACTGAACTGAACTGAACTGAACAGGCAAAAAAAAAAAGCCTAAATGGCCATCAATAGGGAAGTAGTCATTTACAGTACATCCATGCAATAGGATGCCTTGCAGACTTTGAAAAGAACGGATTTGAGCTGGAACTACTGATGTAACTTTCTAAAATACACTGAATGACATAAAAAAAGGGCTGTGTAGCATATAACATGGGGTTCTACCAACATGTAGGATTTTTAAAAACATGAGCATATATATATTTTTTCTAGAATATACCCAAGAAACTTTAGTATTCCCCCTTTGAGAGAAACTAGGGAAAAGGCAACTTCCTTACATACCTGTGAGGTTGAAATTTTATCAAATGTGCTTAATGTCACTGTTAAAATTTTTTTAATGCAAATATAATTTGGCAGGGAAAATAGCATTATTTAAGGAAAAAAAGGAAAGCACATAGTTATTTAAAAATACTGGGAAAAGCCAGTGGCTGAATTGCAAAAGAATAATCAACTTCTGGAATTATTGACTGGAGTGGTACTACAGAAATGGTCTTTCTTTTATCCTGGTTGGGAAAAAAAGTCCCCCAAACTGACACTGGCAGGTGCAACAGAAAAGGAACTGAAATCTATTCAGCCTTTGATGTAGCCAAATGCAGGCAAAGCCCATTAAATGCTAAACTGACTGAAGTTACCTTCTAAGGCATATAGTCCTAAATCACAGGGAAAGCCACTGCCTATCCCAGGTGTTGCAGGAGGCCTGTCTTCCCACTCAAATCAAGGGAAGCAACTCCAGAGCCCGAACCAGCTCCCCAACAGGAAGTCTGTTGTGCACATACACGACCACACCAAGTGAAAGGCCCCTTGCCCATCAAATGCCGGGAGCCAGCCCTGGAAGACGTGCTGTGGATCAAAGTACAACTTCGAGTCAAACTCAGGAGAAGCTTCCTTGGCCTATTTCCCCAGGAAGATTTCCAAGAATTACCTCCAAGTTTTATTTTGAAGAGAGGACATTATAATCACCCAAGGAGGGAACACTGGGCACAGAAGTTGCAGACAGTGGAGAAACGCTGAGTTCATTCAGTGGACAAACTGATGAGCTACTGAGAACTTTTTGAGCACTGAAGTAATGACAATACCAGTGTTTCCAGTCTTTTGGATTTTGAATCGATGAAACAAGTCAGGAACCTGCTGTCCTAAGTGGCAGCTTCTGGATCAAAGTCACAGAACCCTGGCTTACAGGGTTTGGCCATTCAAAAGCAGGTTATCCACCGGAATGAGATATGCTTTTCTTCCTCCAGGGGGGGGGGGGGGGGGCATTCCAAGGCCAGGGCACAGCAGGGATTTTTCTGTGCTTGGAGAGTAACCACAACCCCAACTTAGCATGGGGACAATCTCAAACTCCCAGGACTCCCTCTGTCCTCTCCTGCAGTATACACCTGGAACTGATGGAGGGGGAAGATGGAGAGACAAGCATAACTGTACCACCACCAGCAGGCTGTAGTGCAAGGGACAGGATCAACCCACACTGAATGGAAGGAACTTGGGTTCAAACTAGGTCTTACACCAGGCAACCATCCACATGGCTCCCAGCAGACACACAGCTCCTGCAGAAGCTATGATACAACGAAAGCCCTCCTACCCAAACAGAAGGCCAGGTACATCCTGCCGTCTCTGGGATTCCTGTGGTCAGTAGTTGGTTCCAAGGTTTCCCACTCCATGGAGTGCTCTTTTCACATTCATGGGTGCCACTTCACCTCAAGCTTACCATGGCTTACATGGCATCAGCTTTTAGTTTGATCTTCCTAACTATTAATAAATTCTGAGCCCCCAGTCTTCTATTTCACCATTTCCCTCAGATCTCCTGATACTAACATTTGGCTCTACGTGCATCTGACTGATGGTTTACCAAGGGCTGGTCACAGACATGTGACATGTGGAAAGCTGCACTGTTTTTTTGAAAAATTCAAAGTAAAAAAAAGAAACGGGGGAAATATTAAGCAGGAAAATAAATCTACAGTGGGCAGTATTCATGTAACTGAAGAGCAAACAGATGTATATAAAGACACAGAAAAAAAGAAATGTTATATCATTCATTTACATCTTTATTGTGATCAGCTTCAATCAAAAAAAATTCATAAGGTTATTTACAGTGCTGAATGTACAATTTGAATGTATGCCTTTTTGACATCAGGGTACCATTCTTGAGCAGCAATACAATTTTTAAAAATATAAAGATGCAGTATCATTTCTGATATAAAGTTACTTAAAAAAATCCAAAGTCTTAGGGAATTCACAAATCATAACAGAAAGTAACTATTAATGTGCACATAATTACCAAATCTTAATGCATTAAAAATATGTGTAAATGCCCACAGACTGTACAAAAATTAACATTTTGTTAAAAGTTCCCAACCACCTCCCACCACAAATATACAAAAGTCTATTTTCAGATATGTCAAAACTGCATGCATGAAATCTTAGAATGTTTTCTAAAGCTGGAATTCTGCTCTTCTCTGGACACTGGATCCATAGCCATTTTGGGAACAGAGTACATAAATGCTGATATAATTTTCCATGCCTTTCAAACTGTGCAGTTATTTTCTTAAACATGGGAAACAAAATAAATAGTAAAAACTGCAACAGTTTTATTTAAATGCAAGTAGAATTTGGAAAGCTTTCCAATGTAGAGATTACAAAACTAATATAAAAAGTTTTTATTTTATTGTTGGCTTAGCCACTTTTTATTCAAGCATTATTTGCAGCATTGCTTTACAGCAGTTGGTGCTAAAAGTTACAAAACATATAGTTACCACTATTTATATTTGAGGGAGGGAAAAAAAAAAACTTTAAACAACCCTGAGGGAGACACACATTAAAAATCTTGTTATTTATTTAAAAAGTTAAAAAGTCACATATTATTTAACAATTACTTTTCTGGACATTTCTGTCCTTTAAGTATATGCATAAATAAAATTTAAATCAGCAATATTTATTAATCTTAATACATCAAAATAATATATGTACAGATTTTAAAATTTAGATCTGTATACACTCAAATAATTTAATGTGAAATTCAGAATCGAAATTACTATGTAATGGTGACCTACAGAGAGAGGAGGACTCTATCTATGGCACTGAGCAGGACCCACACCTGGACTCACAGACATTCTTCAAATCACATTCTGGAAGCCATCCAATAACAACCTGAACAACCCACCCTATCTATATTCCAATCTAACCTCCTACAAATGCTTTGTCTACCTACCTAAAAACCTCATTCCTCTGAAAACAATATGGGAAGATGTGATATAAAACCCTTATAAAATCTAAAAGTTAAAAAAGGGGGGAGGGTGTCAAAAATATAGCTCTTTTATGATCATGCTCTTAAGGATGTTAAATACAATCTAATAATTGGATTTTAAGCTGCTACTTAGCAATTATATGTTTCAGTATTTAAATCAAAGGATACACTCATGTATTGAAAGTGAATTGAATGTGGAAATTATAAAATGATTAAAAGAGTAACTATAGAAAAAAGTGCTAATTCACAGCTCAAGAGGTCTAAGATGCATAGCTTCATAGAATCATTCATGGGAACAACTGTTATCATCTAATGCGTATTAATATAGTATCATACTTTTTGATGGAAAACTTCGATTATATTTTTGTAATAATCATCAGTGGCCATAGCAGTAACAGTGATCCTGAGTGTAACTTACATTTTTCTACAGTTACCAAACATCATCAGGTCTCTGCAGCATTAAAAATGAGAACCATGTGGTTCTACAGTTCTGGGTAACATGTGATCAAATTGGTAAATATGTATCAGGAAGATAATGATCAGCTAGAAGCAGAAAGCACAAGCATGCTACTGGTCAAGGAAGAACAGAGGATAAGATCATACAGTCTTAGTAGTTTAGTAGCTACTTTACAGCAGTATCAGTTTTCCTGTTTATCAGAACTCTGGGCTTTGCCAAACTTCTGGATCTTACCTATAAAGACATTTTTTAATCACCTTAATTTTGTTTAGAATTTAAACGCAAACCAGGAAAAACAGAAAGGTGAAAAATATGTTCCACACTTCTTTTGGCTCAATTAATGTTTTTTTTTTTAAACTTCATTTTTTTTCTCCCAGAAATTTCCACAACCCAATAAGATCATTTGCAAACACCCAATCCAAAATAGGTACGCTCTGATCTCTGGCACCACCTAATGGCATAAAACAAACTCACCAGGTTCATACTGGTTTAAAAAAAAAGCAGTCATTCAAAGCAGCTCATTTTATAAGGCTCATTATTGACAGGAGAGACCTACATCAAACCTTTGAAATTTTAAGAGGGAAAATTCTAACTCCAAAACTAAAACAAAAAAAAAACAAAAGACAATTATCCTATGTCTTTAGGTAATAAGAGACATAAATGAAAATAAAAAGGCATTTAAAATAATATAAAACCTGAGGGGGAAAAAACAGGTATGAAGGTATGTTAGAAAGATAGATCTACATCTACTGCCAAAAGAAATAAGCTTTCTTCCTACTGAAAAGTATTTAAACATGTAACTAAAGCAAACTGCACTGCTGACACCAGATGTAGCCCAAGATGCACTTAACAGCTTTGGGGGGCATCTCAAGAGGGCAGTGAAGCACCCTGCTGACAGAAAAGTAAAACCCAGGCAGAAAATACAAAACCAAAGATGGAAATTACCTGAGTTGTTCTATAAGCAACACCCTAAACTCACTCCTGACTCTAGGCTATCAAAGGGAACTGGTGTATGTATACAAAGTTTTCTTTGTGAGAAATACTGAAATCAAATGAAAACAGGCTTTTTACCTATTTTCACTGGAGGCTAATTAACACCCATTTTATTTATCAATCACAAATTTAGGGACTGTATATAAATGATGACTTTTTCTAAAAAGGAGACTGTGAAAATAAATTTAAAGGCATAAACTAGTAAGTCTTAGAAAATAATATCTAAACACCTTTCAGATACCAACTTTCTTCTCTACCCTATAGAGTATCACTGAGGGTAACAAGGAAGCAAGTTCTAGAAATATAATATTTAGAGTTACTGAATGAAGGTATAGGACTTTATAGATAATTATTTAACTGGCAGGCCAATTTCTTTTTGTTTTTTAAAAAAAGCTCTCAAATCAGCTACTATACTGGAAGGGGTACAAATTGAAAGGGTGCCATTGTGACACACAGGATCAGATAAAGTCCTACATTTACACTCTCCTCAGTACTGCTACTAGAATACCACTGAGACCGATTCACTGCTAGGTTATGGTGATGATCTGACATGACCCATTCTCCTTTACTAAAGCTTTAGCTTCTGTAGTTGTTTGAGGTTTTGGTGGCCATTCCGGGTCAACCAAGAGCTCCTGAGCCAGATACATGTACTTGGCCTTTGGCATCTTCTTCCTACAGTTCAGGGCCCAAGACAAGCAGCATTTCCCCCACCAATCCAGTGACTCCTAAGAACATAAGCAAAAAAAGGGACATCCAGTAAATTAAGAGCTGCTGTTTTTAACAATTTTGTTAAAGCATAGTTCATCAGCACAGAAAAATAAGAGGAAATGACTTCTGAGCACAAGAAATACATGAAAAATATACACTTAAAAAAGTCAGCTTTCAATTAATTAGGAACATTATTTTTTTTGAGAGTATCGTTTTAAAATTATCTATGTAATTTACTTCATTTTATTTAGTTCTATGTTCCTGTCTCCTCTTGTATGCATACACATTTAAAAAATAACTTGTATATCTGGAGGCTATGATTCCATTACATAAAATATCTAATATATTGAGAATAACTTTAAACTATTCAGAGAAAAAGTTGTTAATATTATATGAAAGCCCCAAACTATCTTTTGGTGCTATTGCTTCTAGCAACTTAACCACCTGATCATTTTTGGAAGAAAATGGTATAAACATACCACTGCTACTGTTAGTATCACCTTTCAAAGTATTATTTAAATATTGTTAGGTCAAAATCAGAGCTTAGATCGTGTTTAATGTCCATCACTTCTTTTAAAACCACATTCTCACTAACATAAAAAAAAATTTTTATTTTATAATAATGGTTTCCCCTTGGTGCTCCACAACTGGAAACAGAGGTATAAAGCAAGTACTATTTCTTAGTATTATTTCACTATAAAAAGCTCTGCTGTCACGGAAATCCTTCTGATCAACCCTAATGTTTTTACTGAATGTGATCTTAGATAGTTCTTGGAGAACAAGAAAGCAGAGTTCCTGGTTACTGTACAAAAAAATGTAAATTTACTATAGGTCTTCAGAATTTGTCTTAATTGAAACTGGAAATAAAACCAAATGACTATACTGAAATCTGTAGTTACATTCATCTCTGAAGAACAGTCAATTCTTAAATTACTTTGACTGTTTCTTTTACAAAGAAATTTTAAACCCTAGGTTGTTTTGTTTTGCCATCAACATATGACCCAGGTTACAACCAGGTGTAATCTCAACTGAAATAAAGATGACCCTTGAGCAACATGGGTTTGAACCAGCGCAGATCCACTTACACATGGATTTTTTCAGTAAATAGTATAGTACCATATGATCCATGCTTAGGTGAATCTGAAGGTATGGAGGGACCCCATTATCTGGGCGTTCTATAAATTCTATAAATCATGGCAGATTTTTGGCTGCAGGGAGGGTCAGCAACCCTAATCCTTGCCATATTCAAGGATCACTTGTAATCTCACAGAATGGAAACACAACGTAACTGACAAAGACATTCTAATGTTAACTCTCAAAATAACTTCATGATCGAGAAAGACAAATTTGACGTAACACAGATCCTGAAACATAGGTTTCTCAATTGGCCAATGCAGAACAGCAAAAATACTTTAAAATGAAAACTTTAAAAAAATTTCTTCATACTTTTACTCGGTAGGTCTCCAGGACCTACTACTCTCTCCTCCTTCAAAACTGGGGATGGGCACGTGGCAGAGCACCAGGAACGTTAAGACATCACGAAAGACGTGAAAGCTGCTCAGTTGTGTCTGGCTCTTTGCAATCCCATGAAATATACAGACACCATAACAACATGCCTTTAAAGGCCTTCTAGTTTACTCTGTCAACAAAAGACAGTAAGCTGCACCATTACCCAGAGTTTAAAGGCAAAAGCTGTGGCCTGTCACAAGTAAGCTATATTGAATTAGTGCTGGGGTGGGTGAGTGGGGATACAGATTTGAGGATTATTTATCTATATCATAGCTAAATACAGTTATTATCACCTTAAAGGAAATCCACAGGAAAACATCTGCCTTAGAATACAGAAGAGACTAGACAGAGGATTCTTCAGGTGATCCAAAGAATAATTCCTTTCCAGTACAGGCATATGCATGACATACCTTAATATTTAATCTAAAATTATGGTTCACCACTTGGACCTATCTTTTCCCCAAGATTTTTTCAAATTCTTCAATCTAACTACAGAAAAAAAAAATCACTGTTCCTAAATCAATGTGAAAGCTGTCACTTTTTACTTTACAGCAAATGACATGGTTAAAGGATCACGGACAAGGGTGAATGGTGAAGGAAGGTGACTTTAAAAAAAAGAAGAGAGGGGGACCAGAAACATATATGTACTGTTGCCCAGATGAGCCAGCTAGGCTGAAAGCAATGCACAACAGGCTGAATTAAAGAAAATCACATCAGGTGTATTCAAATGTAAGATACACACACACACACACACACACATTAAATTAAATCCATCATTCCCCACCAGTAAAGTAAGGCAAGCAATAACATTTTAAACAAATTCCATTGCAAACAGAATCACAACTGATTAGTATTCATTTTACATTAAAGTGTATTTTTTTTAATCCCCATGCCCCTATTAAAAGCAGCATACACTTGTTATAATAAATTAAGTCCCATGGAACACTAGGGATCCCCCACTCCACATTAGATTCATATTTTATTCTTGAACCCTCACCTCCCCTAAAGATTATACACGAAAATACACCATAAGCAAGCATAGACTTGTTAGTTTACAAACACAAACATACCACAGACATCCTCAAACAATATAATTCATTGGTAGAGAAAAATAAAAGGTGTTACAGGTATTCCAAAATGAGAACTAAATCAAGGGAGAGAAGACGGTGGCAAGAGGACAAAGGCAAGCACTGTGCAAGGAGAGGGAAGAGCTGCCTCACGGGGCTCAGAGTGTGTACCAGGCCTCCCTAAGCGTCAGGGCCAAGTCCCTGAAGCAGACACAGGAGCCCCAGTAATAGGATCCTGTGACTTGCTGCTGAAAGGAAAGGTTAAATAACCAAGTGTCTCCCTGAGAGAAGGGAAAGCAGCTACTGCAGCCCAGCAGAGAAACCACAAAGAACTTTGAAAAAGTTAAAATTCTCTTGCTTTTTAGACCAGTCCAAGCTGTTCATTCCAGAACCCCAATCCCAGCTTACTCCTAGCACTGTCTTTTAGGAAACGTTTTCAGGGGTAGAAAGTAAAATATAAAGCTATGCTACGGGGAAAATGTTGTTGTGGTATGCATATAAGTCTTTTATCATACCAATCCTGAATATAAAACAAAGACAATCAGAATTAGCATTCTAGCTAAATAAGCTCGAATAATATCCTAAGTGGCATAAAGACTATGGCTGACATCTGGATTTTTTTTCCCTCTAAAAGGAAAACAAAATCAGGATAAATTTTTAGGCATTATCAAAATACCTGATATTAATGACTTTAGTTTTACATCCAGCACTAAGCAGCCTCGGTTTATCAGACAGAGGATACACACAAATGCTTCTTTAAAAGAGAATATGAAGCACAGATCTTCTCAAACACAGGGAAAGCTGCATAGTAAGCCACAGGTGATGGGGTCCTCCCCTGAACACTTCTTATTCAGCAGAGGAAGGGTTGCGCTCAGGCATTTTGTGAATGTCCTTGCTTGAAAATCACCGCCATTTCAACAATCTTTTTTCCTTTACTTTTTCTTTTTGGTCAGAGAATAAGTATTAATATCTGGGACCACTAAAGGTCATTGTAGGGAAAAAAAATAGTTACATATAAGTTTTAACTTTGATTATTTACAAATGGTTTATTTAACCATTTGATTAAATTTGATTCAGTGGACATTTACTGAGGCCACTGAGCGTTAATAAGAAAAAAACTTATCTAAATTAGGTTAGCTGCATGAATGTTCAGTGGGCAAAAAAAAAAAAAAAAACCCATATCTAANTCTTAAAAGTCCCTTGGACTACAAGGAGATCCAATCAGTCCATTCTGAAGGAGACCAGCCCTGGGTGTTCTTTGAAACTGAAACTCCTATACTGAACCCTATTCCTATTCTTGGCCATTCAAGTGTGGAGCCCTAAATGGGAAACCTTAAAAAGAAAGGGGCTAGCTTTGCGGTCGGAAACTAAGATGGCCTGGCGGAAGAGATAGTGGCGTGGTCTATGTTGTTTGTCAAAGTTTTTGATTGGCTCTCTTGATTTTCGTGCACGTAAACAGTGCGTGATCACCATAGACTCCTGTTATAATGAAGGCTCATGACGATTTGACCTTTAAAGTGATTGGTGCAACTATGGAAAGTCCCTCCTAAAACCCCTTGCTTGCCTATATAAGCTGGGAGCTTGCAGCAATAAAGCGGAACTACTCAGACAGAACCCCTGTCGAGTCTGATTGTCTGTCTCTCGCTCGCAGAAGGGCTGGGTTGGAAGACAGCAGACTCACCTCTCCTCAGGACCCCTCGGCTTTGCTGAGGGAAGTTCCACTGCCTCTCTCTTTCTGCGGAGCGCCCCCTGCATTCAAGATCATGCAAAAGTTGACACATACTTTTCAAATGCTTTATAGAAACTGGGTACCAATTTACACTCTCCTCAGCAGTATATCACAGTGCCCATCTCATTGCACCTTACCCATCACTAAGGATCATAGTGAGNCGCCCCCTGCATTCAAGATCATGCAAAAGTTGACACATACTTTTCAAATGCTTTATAGAAACTGGGTACCAATTTACACTCTCCTCAGCAGTATATCACAGTGCCCATCTCATTGCACCTTACCCATCACTAAGGATCATAGTGAGAAAATAACTGCCAATATGACAGGTTTTATTATTCTTACTTAACTTTGCATTTTTAGTAATCAGGGATGGAGTCCTTTCCAAATGCCATATATTTCCGAGAAATTTATTGTATGATTTTAATAAAGGGTAGACAAAGCCCAATTATTTTTTTCCTGCCAGGGAATTTTGGTTCTCACAGACTAGTGCTATGTTGAATTAGAGGAGGACCTTGATATAACACATTAATAACTAACATTAATGACACAACACTTTGTAATTTATGAAGCATTTCAATGCATTACATCATTTGATCTTTCAACAATTCCAGGAGCTGCAAAGGTAAGATAATTCTCATTTATAGGTAAAGACACGTATGTTAGGTTGCCCAGGTAGTTGGAAGAGCCACATAAGGACATTTGTATATTCCTAAAAGCACAGAACTAGGACACAGACTCAAATTCAAACATTATGATCCCTCCTTTCTTCAGTCTATACCAACACCCGGCCCCTAGAGGCACAGCATGGGCATCACTTGGGAGCTTTTTAGAGTTATAGCATCTCTGGCCCAGGAGCTATCTATACAAACTGATGTCTGTGAAGTGCCGCTCTGGATCATGTTAAAAGCACATAAGCACTCAAATGTGGACACACTTCACAGATAAATTACACAAGCAGGAAGGGGATTACTAATTTGTGTATTTGTCAAGTAATTTGTAAACTACTGATGTAACTTAAAAGGAACCAAATTTTTAATTTTTCTTTAAAGAAGGAAATCGAGGTTAAAAAGAATTCCATGACATCCATCAACTGGTCTATTTTTTCAAGAAAACATAGGCATTAACCAAGAGCTCTGTCTACTCTTCAAAATGTTGATGGGTCCATGAGAAACATGTTCCTTTCTATATACAGGCATCACTGGTGGAAGTTTTCCAAAATACAAAGTTATCTTTGCTAGGCTTCCACTTTAAGCTCCATCAGACACTGAACACATACACAGAATCACAGCACTGATGTGACCCACATTTTCACAATTAGTAATATACACTTTTGGCTTAATGTTTTACCTATTAATGAAAACAATGCCAGGGGAACATACAGCATCTTATCAATCAACAAAGGAGGTGTCCTGTTTGAGAATCAGCTATGAAGCATCTGAGTGACGTTGAGTGATTCAGATAACATGTCAGAATCTTTCCTTACTTTTAAAAGTAGTGTGTTGAGTAAGCTAAANTTTCAAGAATTTTCAAGCCTCTGGAGCCTTTCCTGGACCCAGATAAAACTGAATTTGAATTCCAGTTCTAACACCATTTCCTCATCTGTGAAGACAGCGGTATCTTTAATCTCTCTAACCCAATCTCTTAGGTGATTGTAACAATTAGAGAGAATTTATACAAAATACCTCCCAGTGCCTACCATAAAAAGCAGGTACTGAAACAGAAGCTATTGCTTGTCTCCACTTTGTCACTTGATTGTTGTCAGTTTGCATCTCTATGGCCCCATAACGTGAGGCACTGTGGTATAGTGGAAAAGACATTCCTCTTGAAACGGAAACCCTGGCTTCAACTCCCAGCTCTGCCACTCTCATAAGCTGCATAACCATGGCAAGCTGACTGAATGCTCTTATTAACCGAAGTTAGAAACACCTTAGGATTGGAAGGATTTGTGGCTGGGGGATGGGGGGAGTGTAATTATTTCTGACTGAGTCTTAGAGGAATCTGGCTAACTGATGGGTCTCCAAGGGGCACAAATACGAACGGTGAGAGTGAACTACAAACGGAAGTGTCAGAAGATGAAAGCACAGCATTCTGTGCTGAGTTTCTAAGAANGTGTAATTATTTCTGACTGAGTCTTAGAGGAATCTGGCTAACTGATGGGTCTCCAAGGGGCACAAATACGAACGGTGAGAGTGAACTACAAACGGAAGTGTCAGAAGATGAAAGCACAGCATTCTGTGCTGAGTTTCTAAGAACTCTCTTTACTAAAGCCAGTAATTTTAAAAATGCTTCCTTAAATCATGACCCTAGATAATGAAGGCCAAGATTCTTGTCTCCTCAATGATGCTCAGGACTGGTAAACATGTGGGCCTGCTGGAGCTCTTCTACCTTCACTCCCCCCACCGTACTTCAGAGGTACAGCTTCACATGAGAGGCCACACTCCTAAAAACAATGAGGACACATACTTACTTATAAATTTTTAGAAAACAGATATAACAAATGATAGACTTTTCTGCCACTTAATTTTGATTGAAAAGTGAGGAGGTCTTTCCAATTCAAATGGTTTAAAGGAGCTTTATGATACCCACTTTTGACTTAATCAAGGCATAGTTCCTCTTCAGAATCTGCATTTCCTGTTTAGATTAATGGTCGGAGATCTCTTTGGAAAAACTAAAAACTCAACAGAAATGTTTTCCTGGGGCCAAGGTTTTGACAGTACAGACATTTTATATGAGGACTGATGATATGACCCAGACTTAACCCTCTGAAATAATGCAGTGAGGTAACCAGGACCGAGGAGGTCTTGCTCAGGACTTGAGTCTCTAATACAGCTCTGGTCACACTACTGGAGACAACTGGGTGTTACATTGCATTGAGAAAAAAAAGCGAAAGCAGATTCCAGACTCATCACTTCATTACAAAACTATCCCTACTCATCATTGAGCACGAGAAGAGGAAATGGTGCTCTATAGGACCTCTTATAAAGTGATCCTGTGATACTATGCTAGGCATCAAGCCTAATGAATTACCACAGCAAAGCTCAGAACACAGCTGCTCAGGTAAAAGAAGGCTAAAAATAAGTGAGTGACCCAAACCAGGGAATCCTCTTGAATTCGGAAAGCGTCGTGTGGCTTGGGATGAGTGAAAGGTTTAGAACTCATGTGCATAAACCGTACCTACAAATAGCAATGGGCAAAATGAGGGAGTGAGGCTTTATGTTGTCAAGTTCTCTGTACTCAGTAAGCTGACTCAGTGCTGTCATTCAATGGTACTGGTTTAAAAAATGAGACTAACCTATATTTTCTGTCAAGAATTTCAACATCCTAACACCAAAAAAAATTGGTTTTATTCTGTTTCTCTTCCCTTTTTACCACAAAAACAGTAAAAAGTCCTAAACCATGGTTTGCATAAAAATGAGCACTCTCTCTGAAATTTTTTCTGAATGATGAGAGATTGGGGAAACCCAAAATTAAGGTACAGTAACTAACAAGGAAGCAGAACTAATTCCTCAAAATTTTGACTTTTGAACACTGATCCATGAAGAAACAATCTCCATTTCATAACTTTATTTACATCCATCTCATTTAGCTTCTAATGGGACTCTTTATAAAAACCAGAAACAAAATTAAAGCCAGACAGAAATGAGAAAATTAACTCTTAGCACTGAGGACAAGACCTTCGCACACTGACATGAAAGAAATCGGAATGGAAAAGAGATTTTGAAATTTCTGAAGTCCTAAAACATCTGTAACAAATGCTTGCCATGAATTTTCTAGGATGTCTTTACAAAAAAATGAAAACACCAGGCACAGAGGGAAAGGTTGAGCAACACACAGCAGAATACTGTCCTACACATCCTACACAATGCAGAGCACACAATTGATGAGAAGAGCTGAGTAAGGGCTGATTTCCAACCTGTGGTGGCTGTGTGGTGGTGAAGCGATATTCTCCTTGTTTGTCTCGACTGAACACAACTTTCCAAAGGACCATGTCAAGGAAGAAATTCTGAGAGACAGTCCAGTGAGTTAAGCATGAAAAACAACTACATCATTCTTTATTAATGCACACGTTTAAAAAAGCTCTCACAATGCAGAAACATTAGTGAAAAACATGATTTGGTTTTCACACAGAGAATTTCAGTTAATATTGAAAAAGGATAAAGAATAACAATAGGATTTTTATAACAAATATAAATCATCACAAAATTCTTGGTAAAATGGGGTCTCTAAATTTTCTACAGAATATGGCTTTTATATGAATCCTCAGGCCTTTCTCATATTAAAATAATGCTTATAATCTGAATTATTTTTTGTAACAATGAATTATTTATATTTAAATATGCCTATGTGAGCATGATGAAAAAATCTTTTGATAATGAGCAAGAATAAATCAATGGAGATTAGAAAGCATTCCCCAGAAATCTGTTCTTTTTAAATATTTTATCTTAAATAACATTTATGTGAAAATATAAACTATAGAAAAAGGAAAACTTTTAATATACATTATCTTAGATGTGCTTTCCATAAAACAGCAAAAATACATTAAGCTGGGCAACTTAAAAGATCAGTACCATAATATTACCAGGCTACCACTGTGGCCCCAATTTTAATACCAAGTCATTTTTTTAGAAAGATAATAAACTAAACATAATTTCTAAGTGTAGAGCTATTATCTCTAAAGTATACATATTTTCCACAAATACCTAATTTTAATTCAAAAGCCTAACTCTATGAAACCCTTAACTTAAAACATCACAACTGGAACTTCCCTGGTGGTCCAGTGGTTAAGAATCTGTCTGCCAATGCAGAGGACACAAGTTCAGTCCCTGGTCTGGGAAGATGTAAGCCCATGTGCCTCAACTACTGAAGCCTGCAAGTTCTAGAACCTGTGCTTTGGAGCAAGAGAACTATCACAATCAGAAGTGCATGCACCACAACTAGAGAAAGCCCCTGTGCAACAATAAAGACCCAGCATAGCCACAAATAAATTTCAAGGAAAAAAACACAGCTATATCTCCTTCTTCATTTGATATACTTCTACTCTAAGAGTGAATTATAACAGCAGTTCTGAGAGACCAAATTTTATTAATAAGCAGCAAATGAGAACTTACTATCTCCTTTTAGAAAAGCTGACCTAAAGGCAATCCTAGAGAATAACCGATGATACCCAATGGATCAAAGAGTACTTAAGACCTCTTCCTTCTAGGGAAACTTAAAAGTAAATATCAAGGGAGAAGCTCCAGAAATTGAGTAAGTTTATAACAGTCATTATTTTATATTTTCAGCAAACTCTCTATTCATGTTTACTATACTTCATGGAGACAGACCTGTCCCTCTCCTCCCTTGAATATGAGGCTTTACTGTACATCACAAGACTCGGGTGGTACTCTGAGCTCATGGCCTCGGTTTACCAGTTTATGGGCCACCAGAGCACCAATCCTCTCTCAATCACTAAGTTTTGATTTCTAACTGGTTATTTATGACTGTACGTAGGTCATATCTCTCTTTTTTGGGGGCCACACTGCGTGGCTTGCAGAATCCTAGTTCCTCGACTAGGGATCAAACCTGTGTCCTCCACAGTAAAAGCGTGTGGAGTCCTAATCACTGGACCACTAGGGAATTCCCTCATATCTCTTAATGTGACTATTATTAGCTCATAGAAAAAGTGAGAAGAGAAGGCTAAATGAATTTAACTAGGGTGAAACAAACTCTTTGTGGATTTCCATCATGTTACCTATCCACTTTCTGCATTACCATTAAATCACCAAAAATCACAAAGCAACAAGATAGCCATTTGATTATGTGAAGTGCTTACTTACCTCTACTGCAATTGAAACAAAGGCATTGACAAGAACGATGACAAGCATAGTTATACGCCACTGATATGGTACACACACTATCTGTAAGACAAAAGTTAATATAGTATGTAGCTGATACAATAACATTATATCATAATTTCCAAATTTATTTAATTCCTCTTATATACCAAACACTTTCGCATATACTGTCTACTCAATCCTCAACAACGCCACAGGCAGATACTACATCCACTTTTCAGATGATAAAATGTAAAGTGCAGTAACTAAATGTTTAAAATATACATTAAATGGCTGAACTTAAAGAGACAATTCCTATTCAAATTCAAAAGCCCATACCCTACTAGATTATGACTTCTAACATGTCCCCATTTCTTAAAAAAAATCCTATCTTTAAATAATGAGGTAGACACTGATCTAACAATGAGGTAATACTCAAACTCTATACTGTTTAAAGCAAATTCATAAAAAAGAACTATCAGTTCAGTTCAGTTGCTCAGTCATGTCCGATTCTTTGAGACACCATGGACTGCAGCACGCCAAGCTTCCTTGTCCGTCACCAACTCTAGGAGCTTGCTCAAACTCATGCCCATTGACTCGCTGATGCCATCCAACCATCTCACCCTCTGTCGTCCCCTTCTCCTCCTGCCTTCAATCTTTCCCAGCATCAGGGTCTTTTCTAAGACCCTTTTCTCATCTCCGTGAAGAAAGTCAGTTCTTCACATCAGGTGGCCAAAATATTGGAGCTTCAGCTTCAGTCCTTCCAATGGATATTCAGGACTGATTTCCTTTAGGATTGACTGATTTGATCTTCCTGTCCTAGCAACTCTCAAGAGTCTTCTCCAACACCACAGTTCAAAAGCATCAATTCTCTGGCACTCAGCTCTCTTTATGATCCAACTCTGACATCCATACAGGACTATTGGAAAAACCATAGCTTTGACTAGACAGACCTTTGTTGGTAAAGTTGTGTCTCTGCTTTTTAACATGCTGTCTAGGTTTGTCATAGCTTTTCTTCCAAGGAGCAAGTGTCTTTTAATTTCATGGCTGAAGTCACCATCTGCAGTGATTTTAGAGCCCAAGAAAAAAAAGTCTGTCACTGTTTCCACTGTTTCCCCATCTATTTGCCATCAAGTGATGGGACCAGATGACATGATCTTAGTTTCCTGAATGTTGAGTCTTAAGCCAACTTTTTCACTCTCCTCTTTCACTTTCATCAAGAGCTCTTTAGTTCTTCTTCACTTTGTGCCATAAGGGTGGTGTCATCTGCATATCTGAGGTTATTGATATTTCTCCCAGCAATCTTGATTCCAGCTTGTGCTTCATCCAGCCTAGCATTTCATATGATGTACTCTCCATGTAAGTTAAAGAAGCAGGGTGACAATATACAGCCCTGACATATTCCTTTCCTGATTTGGAGCCAGTATGTTGTTCCATGTCTGATTCTAACTGTTGCTTCTTGACCTGCATACAGATTTCTCAGGAGACAGGTAAGGTTATGGTATTCCCATCTCTTTAAGAGTTTTCCACAGTTTGTGGTGATCCACAGTCTAAGGCTTTGGTGCTGTCAATAAAGCAGAAGTAGATGTTTTTCTGGAATTCTCTTGCTTTTTCTATGCTCCAACAGATGTTGGCAATTTGACCTCTGGTTCCTCTGCCTTTTCTAAATCCAGCTTGAACATCTGGAAGTTCTTATTTCATGTACTGTTGAAGCCTGGCTTGGAGAATTTTGTGCATCACTTTACTGGTGTGTGAGATGAGTGCAATTATGCGGTAGTTTGAACACTATTTGGCATTGCCTTTCTTTGGGACTGGAATGAAAACTGATCTTTTCCAGTCCTGTGGCCACTGCTGAGTTTTCCAAATTTGCTGGCATATTGAGTGCAGCACTTTCACAGTATCATCTTTTAAGGTCTGAAATAGCTCAACTGGAATTCCATCACCTCCACTAGCTTTGTGTGTAGTGATACTTCCTGAGGCCCACTTGAGGTGAATGATCACACCATTGTGGTTATCTCGACCTCTTCTTAATCTCTTCTGCTTCTGTTAGGTCCATACGATTTCTGTCCTTTATTGAGCCCATCTTTGCATGAAATGTTCCCTGGGTATCTCTAATTTTCTTGAAGAGATCTCTAGTCTTTTCCATTATATTGCTTTCCTCTCTCTCTTTGCACTAATTGATGAGGAAGGCTTCCTTCTCTCTCCTTGCTATTGTTTGGAATTCTGCATTCAGATAGATGTATCTTTCCTTTTCTCTTTTGCCTTTCACTTCTCTTCTTTTCTCAGCTATTTGTAAGGCCTCCTCAGACAACCATTTTGCTTTTTTGCATTTCTTTTTCTTGGGGATGGTTTTGAGCACTGCCTCCCATACAGTGGCACGAACCTCTCTCTACCCATAGTTTTTCAGGCAGTCTATCAGATTTAATCCCTTGAATCTATTTGTTACTTCCACTGTATAATCCTAAGGGATTTGATTTAGGTCATACCTGAATGATCTAGTGGTTTTCACTACTTTCTTCAATTTAGGTCTGAATTTGGCAATAAGGAGTTCATGATCTGAGCTGCAGTCAGTTCCCTGTCTTGTTTTTGCTGACTGTATAGAGCTTCTCCATTTCCGGCTGCAAAGAATATAATCAGTCTGATTTTGATATTGACCAACACATGATGTCCATGTGTAGAGCTGTCTCTTATGGTGTTGGAAAAGGGGATCTGCAATGACCAGTCTGTTCTCTTGGCAAAACTCTGTTAGCCTTTGCCCTGCTTCATTTTGTACTCCAAGGCCAAACTTGTCTGTTTACTCCAGGTATCTCTTGACTTCCTTCTTCTGCATTCCAGTCCCCTATGATGAAAAGGACACCTTGTTTTGGTGTTAGTTCTAGAAGGTCTTGTATGTCTTCAAAGAACCATTTAACTTCAGTTTCTTCAGCATTAGCAGTTGGGGCATGGACTTGGATTACTCTGATACTAAATGGTTTGCCTTGGAAACGAACAGAGATCATTCTGCCATTTTTGAGATTGCACTAAGTACTGCATTTTGGACTTTTTTGTTGACTATGAGGGCTACTCCAATTCTTCTAAGGGATTCTTGCCCACAGTAGTAGATATAATGGTCAAATGAATTAAATTCACCCATTCCAGTCCATTTTTAGTTCACTGATTCCTAAAATGTCAATGTTCACTCTTGCCATCTCCTGTTTAACCACTTCCAATTTACCTTGATTCACGGACCTAACATTCCAGGTTCCTGTGCAATATTGTTCCTTTATATCATCGGACTTTACTTCCATCACCAGTCACATCCACAACTAGACACTGTTTTTGCCTTGGCTCTGTCTCTTCACTCTTTCTGGAGCTATTTCTCCACTCTTCTCCAATAGCATACTGGACACCTACTGACCTGGGGAGTTCATCTTTCAGTATCATATCTTTTTGCCTTTCCATACTGCTCATGGGGTTCTCAAGGCAAGAATACCAAAGTGGTTTGCCATTCCCTTTTCAGTGGACCACGTTTTGTCAGTAAGACTATAAACTGCCAAATTCTCCAGAGTCCAGTAATACATGTTTATAAAAATTCAGATTCTAGATATCCTTGCCATCAAGAAATTCTACTACTGACATTAACTTCTAAATATGTCTTTCTTAATGAAGTATGCAAGAATCTGCAAATATAGCACTGTTTATAATAGCAAAACAGTGGAGACAACCTAAATATCCATTAAAGGAATTAGTTAAAATATAGAAAAGTCAATGAAATAAAGCTCATCCATAAAGTTCATTTAAGTTTTATATCTAAACCTATCAATAACATCAAGAAAAGAAAACTAAGTCTGATTTCACTCATGCAACCAAAAGCAAAAATCCTGAAGAATATCATAATAAACTAAATTGAGCAGATACAGAAAAGAATGCATCATGACCAAATTGGTGTTATTCTACAAATGCAGTACTGGTTCAACATTTGAATATCAGTCAACTGTAATTCACCACATTCTCCTGGGAGAAACACTATGTGATTATTTCAACAGCTATAGAACAAGCATTAGATAAAATTAAATATTTATGTCACCAACACCATAGAAGTAAGCTTCCTCAACCTGATAAAATGTATATACCAGAAACCTACAGCCCATAATATATCCAATGGTGAAATACTAGGAGTGCTCTGCACAGAGATAAGGACATTACTATCACACCAACATTCACGTTGTTAACAGACATGAAAAACACATAGAAGACTTAAGGATTAAAATGTGAGAAACAAAAAAATGTCACTATTTATAGATGATAAGTGTCTAAAACAAAATCCAAGAGAATCTAATAATCCAAGAATAAAGTCTGACAAAGCTGATAGATGTGAGATCAATGTCCAAATAACTGCACTGATTCACCAGCATAAAAGGATCACACAATGTAATTTTAAACAGGTACATATCAGAGGAACAAACCCTGTTAATACTACAGGAATAAATCTAATAAAAATTTGTAATAAAAACCTTTAGAGAAAAAGATATTCTGAAGAAGTAAGAGAGAGCCTCCCCCTCAATTTTTGATAAACCCACTGTAATTCTAATAAAAAATCCAAAAGGGCTTTTCCTGGTACTTGACAAACTACACTTAAAACTTATATGAAGGAGGAAAAGCTCAGGACAGCCAAAAAGATCAAGATGAACAACGTGAGGTGAGAATATGGATCCTACCCAACCATGTATCAAAATTACTTATAAAGTCACATGACATCTTTATACCCACTAGACAAATGTTGGCAATGATGTGGAACAAAAGCTCTCCTACAGTGGTACAAACACTTTGAAAAAACAACTGGGACTTTAGAAAGCTGAAGAGGGCATGCTCAAAATTATACTAGAACACACTAGAAGAAAGAAACACAGTCAGTTTAGTCTCTTCCCCCAGTAACATAAGAGCAACGGAGGGGGATAAATCTTAAGCCCTAGCAGTCACCCAGCACTCTCATCTGCTGTGTAAAAACAAGGTGTCGTCTTCCCCTACTATCTGATTAACCACTGCTATCCCAGATCCTATCGTTTCTCAGACAACCAGTAGTAACTGATGTGCTTAAGGCTTACCTGAAGAACCTGGTCAATAGAGTCAACTGGATGCAACATGATGAATAACATGAAAGCATATAATATAATCACAGATACAATAAAAAAATCTGGAAAAGAAAGTAAAACAATTAAATCAGGGAGTTCCTTTGAGTAAAAAGGCATATATTAACAACTGGTATAGTGTTAACCCTAAATTTGATTTTAATATGTCTATTTAGGTGGATGAAATATATAAAATGTGTGCTATATGATATTTCCTAGAATATGATAGATCATACAGGCCCAAAGGATTTATTTATGTAATGTGAAAATAATCAACATTTATAAAAAAAAAAATTAAGGGATGGACCTTTACAGACATGTATTTGTACTTATCACAGATAGCTACTTTATAAGATAATCAAGCCAATCTATAATTCACAAACAGGACACCAGATTGTTTACAGCAAAATGAGATTATCATTTAAAACTATATGCAAAGACGATTATTGTTGATTGTAAAAATGCTGATAACATTTATCATCAGTTATTAGTTATAATCCTTTAGGCATTCTAAGTTGAATGTAAGTATATTTCTATATCTATACTTACATTTCTATACTCTATACTTAAGTGAATCCCACTTTTTCATTAATCTCCTCCAGGAAAATATTTCCACATGGGGTGGGAGGTGGGAAGGGGATTCAGGATTGGGAGCTCGTGTACACCTGTGGTGGATTCATGTCGATGTACGGCAAAGCCAATAGAGTATTGTAAAGTAAAATAAAGTTAAAAAAAAATGCTAATAAAGACATTGCTTCTATAAAAAAAAAAGAAAAAAGAAAGAAAGAAAACACTAGCCAAAACCCAGGAATTGCTTGACCTGCTACTTTAAGTGTGGGCTAACCCTGTGGCTTGCTGTTGTAGGCAGAGATGGTAAATTCCATCCATCATCACTCTGTATCACTTTCCCAACTCAAAAACAAAAAACTCTCTGCTCATGACAGTTTTGTTAACTGTACATACATAGTTTCACATGCACATAAAAGCACACCCTTATGTAACAAGCTATGAGGGGGGCTCAGAGATAATCTCAATTATATTGACAGATTCCAACTTTTTCCTCCATTTTCCCTTGCTCTGGAATACTTGTTTCTAAGTTCCTATTTGAGGTCAGCTTCAAACTCAAACTTTACTGTGACCACATATAATCAAAACCTTATTGTGACGCCTTCAGATGGAGTAAAGAAGTTTAATACCCTATTTACAGACTGTAAATGGGGGAGGGGTTAATATTTTTAAATGTGGGAGACATCTGTAAATATGAAATTTGTTACTATATCAGTTGAAAACTATAGGCCAACTGTTATTATTCTATAGAAACAATACTGTTATATATATATATTTGTTGCTGTATATATATTATAGATATTTATTGTTCTAGCAGCTTAGGCTGAAAGTTGTGTTACCAATCATGCCATAAGTGAGGAATCTTCACTACGAGCCTCTGACCAACAAGGTGAAAAATTTGGAACTCATTTAAGATAAAAGAAGGAATTTTTTTCTAGATTTTTTTTTTTACCAAACTTCTACTAAATTGCAAACAGGAAATACAACATTCTATTCAATAAATGTAGCAACAAAAGTAATACATGTTATACAGCCATTCAAATATTTATATAGTCAGTTAAAGAAAAAGTGTTTGGAAAGCTGCAAGCTGGAAGTACATAAACAAACACACAAAAAACTCAATCAGAAAAAGGACTGGGGGGAAAAAAAGGTCCCAATATAAATGTCAGAGAGAGACACAGACAGAAAATGTTTTGTTTCAATGAAGTAATAGCCTATATTGAATGTTTTCCAAATCCTACTGCTTTTTTACAATGATAAGCAAAAACAGATTTTCAATCTAGTTCTCACACATTATCAGAAGAAACAAATTTTTTTTTTTACTCAAGCTGAAACACTTCTTACATCTATCTCAACAATATTCTCAAATTCTCATCTGTCTTTCTCCTATAACTACTACCTTTGATCACACCTCTAAAAATTTGCCAAGATTTCCATCTGAAGGAGAAAATAAATAAGTGAATCCTTCCTTTGTTTAGCCAGGGGAGAAAAAGAGGCACTGTTCAAAGGAATTTGACAAGGGTGGTAGATGGCTGGCAGATCTATATAATAACAAAAATGGAAAAATGAATAAGAATTTCAACGAAGAATGAAAAAATCAGGTGTTCATTTTGTAGAGGTATGAGTTTCTAGGAGACTGTGCTCTCAGCTCCTGGAATCTCCTGGCACAGTCAGTGATTCCTTAGTAAAACCTATGAAGTGCAAGGAATACTCTTCACCAGAAGACAGCTATCAATTGAAGCTCTATCAATACAGAAGACACCTCTGTATTGGAGGTGATCAGTGGCTGAGAGAATATTCCACAAGTTAAAGGTTTAAATTCTGTTTCAGATACTGCCACAAGGCTATGTTAAATTTTTAGCTATAAAATGGGGATATGGTGAGGATCCTGTAGGAAAGAGTAGATTTATTACTCATATGTCCCAGCCTTAGCGTCACAGAATTGTTCTTAATACCTGTTCCTTTTGATGGAATATGGCATCAAAATAAGGTACCATAAAGGATTTCCTTCATATTTACCTTAGTAAGTAACTCAGAAACAAAAACCTATATAGAGTAAATAGATCCAAAATATTTGTCTATGGCTCTGACATATACCTCTTGCTCCTTCTTCAAAAATACCAACCAGGATCGTCTGACCTATAACCACAAATTTCAAGTCTTTTTATTCCTAATCCTTCCTTCCTTACCCAGTTACTTGTCTTTAAAAGGTCACCTTATCCTTCAGAGCCTCTAGGTATCTGCTCCAACCAATTCAGGTAAGGAAAAATCACACAGGCCTGAACAGGAGAGACACTGGCAAGTCAGTAATAATGCCTTCAAAAACTGAAAAAGAACCTGGATTTCACAAGCAGTAAATTATAGGGATCAAAATTTTTAAAGTGTAGCAAAAACTGAAGCCAGATCCCAAGAAATCACATCTAGTTAAGAGAGAGTGTTAGAACTACATCTGTGTGATCATGTTCCTTGAAATGACAGCATAGTCAAGCACAAAAATATAACTAGGCTGAATTGACATCAAAAATAGGTAACCAGACTGAAATTAGGCTTTTACTTAGAATCAAACTGAACCACTAGAAGTGAGCAAAAAACTCTATTAAAGCCTTACATGCCTAAGATTAATTATTGGAAAAAACCACCTCAAGATAGACTGTTTAGATATCGAGAACAGCAAGTAGCAGGCCCCAGTGAAGACCTGTTTTCTGTATTCTAGAAAAGGAAAGGCTGATGTCCACTCTAGGAAAGCCTTAACCTTTCCCCTACTCCTCTCCATCTATACTTACACTTTACACTGTATATCACTTTATGCAGTAATACTTATTTCTGTCATTTCTTACTTTCTTTTTGACTTTTCTTTCTTTACTTACCAGTATCAACTACATTCCAAGATCAGGGGACTTCAAACACAGACAGACAGACAAGATGTAAAAATCAGCCAAGTATGTGTTAATATATGTTGACTTTCCTGTTTCCATTACATTTTCCAGGAGGCATGTTTTATGACAGTATGCACTTCCATAACTACTGACAGAAACGCACAAGCTGCTAATGGTAAGGACAAAGGTTTTGTGTCTACATTTCTACTAAAATATCATTTTTGCTAAGTTGCTTCGGTCATGTCCGACTCTGTGCTATCCCACAGACGGCAGCCCATCAGGCTCCGCCGTCCCTGGGATTCTCCAAGCAAGAACACTGGAGTGGGTTGCCATTTCC
Source organism: Neotragus pygmaeus (assembly GCA_006410875.1). Classification (NCBI taxonomy): domain Eukaryota; kingdom Metazoa; phylum Chordata; class Mammalia; order Artiodactyla; family Bovidae; genus Neotragus; species Neotragus pygmaeus. The sequence goes on along the minus strand of SJYV01028595.1, from coordinate 1,034,491 downwards.
TTCTCCAATGCATGAAAGTGAGAAGTGAAAGTGAAGTCACCTCGTCGCGTCCAACTCTCAGTGACCCCATGGACTGCAGCCTACCAGGCTCCTTCGTCTATGGGATTTTCCAGGCAAGAGTACTGGAGTGGGGTGCCATTGCCTTCTTTTTAACATACATTAAAAAAAAAAAGGTATGGCCATCAACAATTGAGTTTATTTAAATCAATTTGAAATTAAATGGGAATATAAAATATTTAAGCCTTTTTTTTGAAATTTCCCATAATAACATAAAAGATGCATTTGAAAATAGGCATCTAATGTCTAATAGGGTGGACTTACTTAGATCTCTAAAATGACCTTTCCTGGTGTGACTGTCTTGCTTATTACCAACTAGTTTTGCTCTTTGATAGATGTTTTAGCTGCCTTTGGGCATGCTCAGTATTTCCTTGAAATTTTAAGATACCCAACTAAAGATAAAATATATCAACCTTAAGTTTGACAAGTTCATCTTATAATAACGTTACTTTAGTTATGAAGTTCTCTTAAAAAGTACAATGATAAACCTTCTATGCAACGCCTTCTGTCCTCAATGGTTTTAATATGATTTTCAGTAATACAATCTTCATTTGTTAGATAAGAAATATCAGCTCATTTTCTAAGGAAAAAAGTATATTACTGACATTTAAATTTTTGAACAGTCTTACCTGCTTAAAATATAAAGTAATAAAACCTGCCCAACGAACCAGAGGGTAGAAGTAAAGACTAAATAAGACAATGTATGTGAATATGCTTTGTAAACGCTACACGAGACAGAGATGTGCACAGTAATCCCTCCTATGAGACACCAAAAGCTGCGACCCAACACTGTGCCAGCCAGAACACTGGGACTTCCTTACAGCAAGAGAATAATCACTATTCACCCCAAGATACTGCAAAAGTCTAAAGTCCTATAACGAAAAAAAAAATTAACATTGTTTGATATATTAATTACTGCAGTTTCAATTTCTTAAAACCAGCAACTTACATAAGGTGAATGATTTCTTTTCCCGCCAAAACCCTAACTGTGATCAATCAAAATGCTGTCTCTTATAGCCATAGGCAAACAAGTTTTCATATGCACAAGCCTCCATTCTACTGGCCCCTTCTGCAGCAGATGCAACGATGACCGAAATGGAGAACTCCAGGTGAATACTGGCTGAAACGGTGTCAAAAATGAGGAAAGAGCTGGTACTGTGCAGACCACCCAGAAGGAAAGTATAATACCCACTGTTCCAAGTGAGGAGCCTCTGTTCTTGCTTCTAATTCTAACTTTCCAATGGGCTGTAAAAATAAAAGTTGGAGCCAGAGGAATAGGATGTGAAAACCAGGAACGTTTAGAACTGCTGACTTTAATTTTAAACCTAGGGTGGCAGCTATCATGAGAATAAAACAAGACTGTAAACATCTAAATCACCAGGTTCATTCTATTTGTGAAGATCTATTTATTTTGAAAGGACAGTTTTAACTCTACTCCTGCATTACTTTTGAAGAAGGGAAGCAAGATGGAAATCACAGCAAATGCCAGACTTACAATTCTTGTAGCAAGGTTGCCTGAAGGGTTTTCCTTTTGAAAAGGCAATTGCCACTATGAGGTACTGAAAACTGGAGATAAAAAATACTGTGGTATTTTCATAATTTTCTATGTTATGTTTATCAGGATTGGTTTCATCATTCAAATGCGAAGAATTCTCATCTAGGCTTCCTGTTGTATTAAAAGCACTACAACACACACAAAAAAAACCCTTGTATTAGTAAACACAGTATCTATGTCCCAAAGGAAACCAATTTTTCTTTCTAGTCACATTTCAGTCAATTTTTAAAAATTAGATGAAAGAAACTTCATTAATTAATAAGACATTGTTTTTAATAAACCCTTTCCCCACTCTTTTAATTTGCAGAGTACTTCTGGCATGGGCTTCCCCAGTGGCGCTAGTGGTGAAGAATCCGCCAGCCAATGCAGAAGCAGGTTTAATCCCTGGGTTAAAAGATCCTCTTGAGGATCAAGTGGCAACCCACTCCAATATTCCTGCCTAGAGAATCCCATGGACAGAGAGCTTAGCAGGCTACAGTCCACAGGGTCCCAAAGAGTTGGACAAAACTGAGTGACTGAGCGTGCACTTTCAGCATAGTAAAGAGACTTTATGTTTACCTATGTGTAATTAATTTTAAAAATGTTATAATTTGTGAACTGGAAAACATTCAGCTCATAGACAAATAAAAGATCCACTTAATACTTTTACTCAAATTTTTTAAGTTTCAAAATGCCATTTCCCAAAGTGAGGACAGAGAAGCTAGACACATAAATATTCTGAGTTTAGAAGAGACCCTAGTAATTAATTTCACTTTTCTCATTTTACACATAAGGAAAGCAAGGCTCAGTAGCAACTTAAGAAGCTGGTCCGTCTGGGTCATGATTATTAGGACCTGCCCTGACCATCTTCCTACAGATAAAGTCAAATGCAGGTCAAATTATTTAAATGTGTAATCAAGCTGCATGCAATTTTTACATAAATTTAAACATATTTTTACATGCATATACATTGCTGTTGTTGTTCAGTCGTTCTAAGTCATGTCTGACTCTCTGCAACCCCATACACTCTACACATATTTTTTTTTAATGGATTGACCAACTTACTATGAATATGGATGTGATTCTTTATACCAAGTCTGTTGCTTGACCCAAAAGAAACCCAAAGACTGAAATCCAATGGAAATGATAATCTGAGACAAAACGGAGAAGAGAAGGGCTCCAGATATAAGACCTGAAGGTGGTCTTTGTGCCACAAGTTCCTTCCAGGCAGGATTTAAACTCACTACATTGAGAAGAAAGAGAGGAAAGGTTTGTATCTAAATTAATTTGTCATTATAAAATACATAATCAGATTTCTTTAGGAACTTAGAAAAACTATTTTTCTCTAACAAATCTGTAACATGAAAAATCTCCAAAAACCAAGCTAGATGCCATACATGTTTAAGTAATCTGTAAAAGTGAACAATTTAAGCTTTTTCAAGAAATGGCCCTGGAGTACTTTTTAGTCTATTAAAATTCAAAGGAAACACTAGTACAAGTAAAATGCATACTAAATATAAGCACATATCATCACCACCCTTATATGTTTAACTAAGAATTTATTTCTGAATCTTTAATTGTAAAGCTACAGTTAAAATAATACATATTTCTTCCTCTTAAGAAGACATTAACAAAGGTTTGAAACTATATAATCCTAACAGTAACATTAAAAAAAGACTTTGATCACTTATTAAGGTGGTGGCTGCCAAGTTTCTCCACCGTAATATTTCTATTTTTCTCTTTGCAATTAATAAGTAATTCATAGAAAGATGCTAAGACTGTGTAAAAATTCCTGTTTCTTATTGACTTCCATTCACTAGTTTTAGCATTCACTAAAGACTGTCAAATTCAGTGGTTCACAATCAAAGTAAGTATGACCCCTAGAGAACATTTCACAATGTCTGGAGATATTTTTGGATGTCACAAATGGGAGAGTGCTACTGGCATCAAGTGAGTAGAGGTCAGAGATACTGCAACCCGAAACACAGAATAGCACCCCCACAACGAAAAATTCTTCTAAAATGTCAGGAAAACCAGGGTCTTTCCACTGTATAAGCCAATCATTCCTTCTATATTGTTAGTTAGCATTTTACTATAAGGAAGAGCTTTCCCTTCTCTCCCAATTACTTATTTCCAGTATATGGACTTGTGAATTTTCATACAATTAAACAGATCATATCTCATTACCATCATTATTTATTTTGATGTTAACATCACCAATACTGAAACAAACCAACACCTTGTCTCCTTATATGATGTACTCAGGAGGACACAGCATCACTTCTTTGATATTCCTGCCAAGAATGCATAGCCTGAGTCTAATGAGAATACATCAGACAAACCCATATAACTGATTATCTTCTTTCATAAATGTCAACATCAAGAAGTCCCCCACAAAAGGCTGAACGTAGTATTCTAAATTAAAGATGACAAAATAGATATGATAACTAAATGAAGTTTGTGAGCTTGGACTAGATCCTAGGCCAAGAGACTAGGGGGAAAAATGGGTTTAAGGGTTATTTTGGTGACACATGACAAGATTTGAATACAGGTATGGATTAGGTAATATTGTATCAATGTTAAATTTTTTAGTCTTTATAACTGGGTTTAGCTGGACAAGAGAATGACAAATGGGGCAATATATACTAAAACATTCAGTGGCAAAGGGGCATGATAACGTGAACATATTCTCAAATATTTCAGAAAAAAAGAGAAATAATTTTTAAAATGGGGCAAAATATAAACAATCAGAAATAAAAGAACCTTACATAGAAAATAAAAAGATGTGCACTGTTATAATTGTTCATGTAAATTTACCAAAGTTTAATAAGCCACATCAGAACTTCCTATGCTTTAAAAACAGTAACAAAACAAAATACTTACTTGTAAATACTACTACCAAAATGATTGCCAGATCAATGAAGAGAAACTGGAAGTCTCCCAGGTTACTTANAATTTACCAAAGTTTAATAAGCCACATCAGAACTTCCTATGCTTTAAAAACAGTAACAAAACAAAATACTTACTTGTAAATACTACTACCAAAATGATTGCCAGATCAATGAAGAGAAACTGGAAGTCTCCCAGGTTACTTAAGATCTAGAGAAGAAATTTTTTTTTAATAGTTAGACTTAAGGAACTATTCTTATAGTACCACTTTTATACTATTTCCCCCCTGCTTTTATTAGCTTTTTCCTCCTGGTTTTAATTCTTCCCCCCAATAACGACAACTTCAAAATGATACTTGGCCTGCTTAAAAATTAAACACATTTGCTTTTAAATTAGTGAAACAGAACATATTTACAATTTAATATATTAGTATAAAAGGTAACTTCTAAAAATCCATTCAATAAAAACCTTTAAAAAGTTTTTTGGCAAAAAGAAAGCACAGACTTCTACCCACAATATTCAACATTCTTAAAAATTAGTATCTTGAAGCTTTCTTAATATCCAACACCATCCCTCCTGATATTTTCCACATATGGTACAAAGGGATAGTTTCACAAAGACTCCTTGGCATCTCACCAATGTTCACTCAGAGAAAAATCTAAAGTGAGATCACTTCAACCACAAAATCCATGGCATACCTAAGGACATCACTTGTTTATACAAGTCCTAAAAGTACATCTGAAACATCTTCTCTTATTCTGGCCTTTCCTTATAAATGTATAGCAAAGTTAACTGCAATTCTAAAATATGTCACAGCTTGACATTTTGAAGAGTTCTGAAAAAAAAAATGTCCAATCTGTGCTAAAGGCAAAAAAAGAATACAGTTATCTTTTATTCACAAGGCTGAAGCCACAGCTGCTGGCCTTAAAGAAAATGTTATTCCAGATTAACGAGATTTTCAATTTGCTACTCAAAATTCAGTAAACTAAAGGAAAATTTATAGGTGCTAGTTATTTAAGTTTCACAATTAATGAATATATTCAAACTGAAACATATATGCCCACTATTTTTAATTTAAATGTCTTAACACTAAGTACCATCTCTGTTGGCAATGTCAGTACTCACAGAATACAGCAGAGTAACACTGAAGTACTGTATAATGCTGTACAAAGCCATAAATTTAAACACACAGAAGGAAGTCATTAAAGCTGCACGGCCTTCCCTGTGAAAACAAATGTTGGCATGTGAATAGAACTATTCTAAATGCCTCCTCCAAACCACAATTATATCTTGACAGATGAACATCAACATTCAAGTTGCAACAATGTACTTTTTTGCCAAAAAGAACTAAGCCAAAGCAGAACTGGAAGAAATGAGGAGTAGCAATCAATCTGTTGCTAAAGCATTACAGATCAAGTACACTAACACACCATTAAAACAAATTCATATTACTTCCTATGACCTTTTTTTCTGTATTAATAGAGCAAGATTTCTAATGTATACTACCTGATAAGGTTTGGCACACAGGAAATACTAGGAGTTTTGGAGGTAAAGGGAGATGCCACTGAAGCCTCGAGCTCTGATAAAGAAATGCCTCCATGTGCCCTCTTCAGAGCCTAATGGATTAAAGAAGAAAATTCTTTTGAGTCTTGGGTACTTGACTTAGCCAGAGAAAGAACTGTAAATCACAAAGTCTATACTTACACCACAATCATTTGCACCATCACCGCACATCCCAACATAGTAACTAAGAAACAAAAATTACATTTACATTAAGATTTTTATTAATTTCTTAAAATATACAACTTTTAAGACTTCCTCCAGTATAGTACTAGGAAGAGTTAACAAACTAAGATTCCCCTAGTGCTAACTAATGAATCTTTTCATTATAATGACCGTGGGCATGTTACTCTGCAAATAGCACCAGCCTACAACTCAAATGACTTGGGTCACTGTTCTATTTCTATCACATGGACATCTCAACTGCCTAATCTTTAGCACAAAGGACTCAGGCCAGCCTAGTCTTTAGTATTTACTTTTAAGGCTATCAGTAGAGATTTCTCCTTTAAAAACTTGAAAATATCATTATTTATTAAAACTGTAACATTACTTCTATCAAGCTGAGTGAATGAACTCCACCTCATGGATATCACCTAGAAGAGGAATGGTGGATACATACTTTAAATAAATAAGGACTTGTTGGTTGCTTAATTACTAAGTCATGTCCAACTCTTCTGGGACCCCATGGACTATAGCCCACCAGGCTCCTCTGTCCATGGAATTGTCCAAGCAAGAATACTAGAGTGGGTTGCCATTTCCTCCTCCAGGGGATCTTCCTGACCCAGGGAGAGAACCCCGGTCTTCTGCTTTGGAGGCAGATAATTTACCACTGAGCCACCAGGAAGTCTCTTTTAAAGAGGCTTACCTGTCTTAGAGTTGACATATTTATATACATGAAATATTAGTTACTTTTCTGGTTTTGAAAACAAAACTACAATTCATAAATATTAAAAAACAAAAACAGGAAAACCCCTGGAAGTTCCGTGATTAGGATTCAGAGCTTCCACTGCAGGGAACAAAGGCTGGATCCCCAGTCGGGGAACTAAGATCTTGCATGCCGTGCAGTGTGGCCACCAAAACAAAACAAAACCAAGACCCACCAATACTTACTCTACATTTTGCAATGCTTCTACTAACTGGGTCTTCTGATCAGGCGCCATACGAGCAAACACAGTGCCATGCAGCATCAACTGGAAAAACCATGAATTTCTTTAAAATACTGTTTGCCATACAGTCATACAAAAACATACATAACCCAAAGCACTAACCTTAGGAACAAGGTCTTGGAAATGCTCCAGAATCACGGAAAATGACTTTCCATTCATTGCAAAGTGGTAACGAGTCACCTGAAGGTCCTCTAAGTTATGCTGGACCAATTTAATTGGAATAGCCTGTGTATAAGACATTCAGAACAGTATTTAGGCAGCCAGACCAAGTAAAAGAATCCTATTTTGAATAAATCTGACCCCAAACTAAACTTTTTCATTTGATGTTTCATATAAAATGCTGTGTTAAACATTTATTGAATGTTAAAGAAAATTCAATTTTAAGATAATCCATCTATACTGTTTATTGTTTATTTAAAGAGTAACACTTAAGGAAGTCTAAATATCAGCTTCAATTTGAAATGATCCATGNTCATATAAAATGCTGTGTTAAACATTTATTGAATGTTAAAGAAAATTCAATTTTAAGATAATCCATCTATACTGTTTATTGTTTATTTAAAGAGTAACACTTAAGGAAGTCTAAATATCAGCTTCAATTTGAAATGATCCATGAGCCAAATATTATCATCTGCACCATTTATCACTACTTTTAAAATAAGATAAATACTTGGGATTCTTATAAAACTGTGCTTCTCAACTTTGGCTAAAAACATCAAAATTTAAACACTGAGATACTGCATCTGGCCCCATTCTAGTGAATCCAAGTCTCTGAGGAGCAGGTTCAGGCTTCTGTCTTACTAACTTTTTGTTTTGTTGAGTTTTAATGCACCACTTTTTATTACTTCAGAATAAATTAAAATAAGCAAGCTTTAAAAAAGAAAACTCTACTTGACATTACCTCTGGGTCAATTGCTGATGAATCATTACTCTGTGTTATGGTGTCTGCATAATGCCAATTTATCTTGGCAACTTTCCCATCCTTTGGAGGTAATGCTTCAGCAATAATAACTTTATCCTGAGGTAGTATCATTCCACAGTCTCTGGCTACAGAGACAGCAGTCAACATGTTGTCACCTAATTTTGCAAACATTGAAAATACATTAACATTAAAATGAAAACATAAATGTATTAAACAGCAAGTATTTACTGAGAATCTACTACAGTCGCCATGAGTGGGCTGGGCAAAATGAAGTTAATGTATAGTCCTTACTCTTGGAATTTAAAGGTTGTCTTGGAGTTAAAAGTTAATCAGGACATACATATATAGAAGGAAGCCTCAAATCAAAAGAAGGTAGATACTAAATAGTCAGAACATTCTCACCCCCAACTGTTGAAGTCAAATACACTCTCAACCTTTGTGAGTCATGCCCTAGGGGTACCCATTCAGTGCTTGGCACAGTGCTCAATAAATATTGTTGAAATAACCAAGGAGTGACTGGTAATCTATACAAGAATATGAGCACAACATAAAGAAAAAAGTGAGTTACAAAGGCAAGATTACACACACACACACACACACACACACACACAACAACAAAAGCAAAGTAACAAGCATACAATCTTTATAACATAAAGAGAAGCAAAACAGACAACTTCTCAGTCATGAGAGGAAAGTATTAAAGACACTGGTAAAGACAAGATCAAGGAAAAAAAACACAAATGTACAGGAGAAGCAGGCAAAGGTCTGGGGAGCCCATTGCTACCAGAACAGAGGTACTATTGTCTCCTCTTCCCTTAATCCTACCCACTGCTTCCAAGCATGTCTTCCTGTGACCTGACAGATCCTCTTGGGACACACCATATTCTGTCATGGCAGGACAACAAGGACAAGCAATATAGACAGAGCTTTGAAGCAAAGTCACTGGAACCAAGAATTGCTGGGACGCTAATAAATTTGATTACTTAAGCTATCTGGTTTCAGATGGACCTCAGAGTTCCTAAACATAAAAACATACACATCTTCTCTATAAGTCTCTTACTGAACACACAAACGTTATAAAGTGAATGTCTTAAACCTGATTCTTTGCTAAGAAAGAAAACTTTAGAGCTGCCACAATTTCATACAGCTAAGAAATGGTAATTATCTAATATTATCAACAGTGTTAACACCAAGAGAATCCTTTGAATGCAGTAGTCAAGAAAGAAACCAAAAAATGGCTCTTTTCACTATTACACACATTCAAACAATAATAAATGTATATATAAAAATATAATTCTAACCAATCACTTCCGATGTATCTGGTGGCACAGTTCTAAAAACCACAGACAATCCAAAAATAAGTCCGATGTATCTGGTGGCACAGTTCTAAAATCTATAGACAATCCCAAAATAAGTCAATCATATTCTTAATCCTCAAAAATCCTATATTCTAGTAGAGAAAACAAATCTACAAATAACTAACACAAGCAAAGGAAAATAACTGCTATAAGAAACATGATTAGAGAGAGAGAATAAAAAGGAACACAGCTAAATATTTATAGTATATCCTTCACTAGTTTATTATACTTATTATAAACAGATCTAAAGGATTTCCAAAGTGTATTGTGAAGTTGTCCTCTATCTTAGAAAAGTATTCAGAGCTGAAAACAGGGCAACGTAGGATGGAGCTACTCTATGATAAATTTAATTACTTGACTTATAAGATAATAATGCAGTATTAGATGGAATTATATAGTGGTAAGTAGGCTTTTATAATGCACTGATCATTCCTTAATAATGGATGACGTGAACTCGAAGAGTCACACTCAATTTTTGTGTGTGTCCTTTTACAAAGTCTAACCTGTGACCATGACAGTGCGAATGTTGGCTTTATGCAGATCTTCAAGTACTGCAGGGGTTTCTCGCTTTAATTTGTTCTGCATTATTATTAATCCCATAAAATCCATGTTGTTCTCAATGGCATCTCTGCAGAAAAAGAAATTTTAACATAATGATTTAGTCAAGAGAACAAGCATTTGTTCACTTTGTTGATAAGGCAATTTAAAATAGCCATCAATTATAAAATAAAAACATTTTATATGCTGAATAAATGTATAAGTTTATGAGTTCAACCTCAAAAAATTTAAATCTGAAAAAATAATTCCCAAGAAATACATTTTGAAATTAAATTTTACCCTTTGAAACATGGGTTTATAAAGATTCTTAGGAAATGTCTTTGTAATAAGACAGAACTCTTCTAGTACTAAGGAATATTCATCTTGTATCCTACCTACAAACTGAATGAACATAAAATGTATCTATTCCTTACTGTCCTCCCAGACGACATACCCTCATTTATATGTTAAGAGAAAAGGGAAAAAACTATACTATAGGCACATTCAACAGTTGATAGTCTTTGAGGAATTTTATAAAACTCGATCAAAATCTTGATCTTGGAAGTGCGATGCAAAAACTATTGGCAGTCCAACAATGAGATCTATTCAGGACTCAGAGATGGGTCTTCTACAATGTTAATTTTCAGTAGTTATCAAGATGCTGTTCCCTCGAAGAGGTGATTATCTACTATGCACCAAGTACTACACAAGTCACTGGAAGGTCAAAGATGAAAAGCCATGATCTCTACTGTCAACTTCCCTGTAGCTCAGACAGTAAAGAATCCTCCTGCAATGTAGACCTGGGTTCAGTCCCTGGGTCGGGAGGATCCTCTAGAGAAGGCAATGACAACCCACTCCAGTATTCTTGCTTGGAGAATCCCATGGACAAAGGAGCCTGGCGGGCTATAGTCCATGGGGTCGCAAAGAGTCAGCCACAACTGAGTGACTAACACTACTCCTCCTCCTTCTCAAGAACCTTTTGTGGGGAAACAGACATGCAAGCAAACAGACCACACAAAAATAATATGTGCTTCAGTACTGTTAACAGAGAAGTCTGTTCAGTGATAGCAGCATTCTTAAACTAAAGCTATCGAAATCCTATTACACTGAAGAGAAATACTCTCTTCAATGGAGAAAGCAGGGCTTGAAATTAGGGACCAAAATTTCAGACTTGGATTAACCATGTGGTTTTTCTACACAAAATTAAACTATAAGAGTGCTTAAGTAAACAGCAACTAAGTCTAAACACCTTTAAAATTATACAATTTATACAATGGGTGGTAAAGATATTAGAGAATAATTAGAAAATTTTATATAAATGATACTGCTGGAGGTAACAGGAGAAGTTTTGAAACTTGAAAATGCATTTCAAAGCACAAAGCTGTGCCAATATGAAACTACTGGGTCAAAGCTCTGTAACAATTTTCCTGTACTGGTTTCTGCCTGCAGCTGGTTTCCTAACTCTCCTATGAGTGATGCCGGTCATAGAAATCTTGTCCTCTAATTAATGAAGAGTACAGTAATCAATTCAAGATACACAGGTTCAAACTATAAGAGAAATGCCAAAACCTGTTCCCACAGGTAGAACGGAAACACAGAGAAGATCTTAATTGAAAGATGAGGAAGGGAAGCAGAGAGACAGAAGAGTTGATAGGGAGGGTAAGGTATCCTGGGCAGACGGAACAGTTGGTCCAAGGCTGGAAGGTTGCCTGAAAGACAGGCTCAAGAACCAGAGGCAACTCAATTCTCAGTTTTTAAGGTCTGGGAGGAAGAGTGGCAAAAGGCAAAGCTATAAAAAAAGGCAACTCTAATGTACCCTTCGTAGGAATTAGGATACAGTATTTTACATGTGTGGCTCCTAAATATGCCTCAAACCATTTGATTACTGCTGCATTTTTTATGTCCCTTCTTAGGCCAAATCCCCCCCTCCTCCCATATTCTGTTTTAATGGGGAGAATTCCTAAAGTTGCTTTTCCTTTCAGTTATATTTAGCTAACCACTCCACTCCCTTAATTTTCATCCAGAAAAATGGGATTTCACTATAAGTAAACTTAGATTTTAATAGGTATTATGCAAGTTCTTTATGAATTTACAATAGTTCAGCAGCAGTATTTTTTTTGAGCTTTTTTTTTTTTAATTTAATTGGAGGCTAATTACTTTACAATATTGTATTGGTTTTGCCATACATCAACATGAATCCGCAACAAGTATACACGTGTTCCCCATCCTGAATCCCCCCTCCCACCTCCCTCCCCGTTCCATCCCTCTGGGTCATCCCAGTGCACCAGCCCCGNAATTTTAAGAGAAATCTCCTTTTAAATTTGTATAGAGAAGGAAAAAATATCTCTAGTTTGTTTCCTCCTGCTGCTGAAGAGAGATAAAAATATCTGACAATTGCAAGCTATTTTTTCTGTTTGGAGACCCCTGGCCTTCCTGTATGTTACCCTCTCAGTTATAAGGCTTTCCCAGCTGCAATGGAGGAGACACAGGTTCAATCCCAGGTCTGGAAAGTTAGAAAAGGGAATGGCAAACCACTCCAGTATTCTTTCCTGGAGAATTCCAAGGAAAGAAGAGCCTGGGAGGCAACATTGCCTGGCATCCCAAAGAGTTGGACATGTCTGAGCAGCTATCATATATGGTTATACTTTGAACAACTAGACAGAGTTCTGAGAATATGTATTCAGAAATATCCTGAACCACAGTTCACACCATAAGGGCAGAATTTTTTCACCCTGCCAGACAAGTCTTATTATGGGTTGCTGACTCTCTCGATACTGAGTTTTCCAAGGATGCTAATGGAATGTGATAGAGAAAAGGTTTAGTTTTGGAGTTAAATTTACTAACCATGGCAGAAATTCCTGCTTCATTTATTTAAAAATGTGTACTTAAAAGATTTTAGTCTTCCCTTTTAGAATCAAATGAAGTAACATATGGAAAGTAGCACAACTTTTGGTCCAAATTAAATGGTGACTATTATTATCACTAATCTTCATATACTACATTTATCAATTTAAAAACTTCCTTACATAAAAAGTTCTCCCTAAGAAAGTATGTTAGAATTTTAGATTAATTTTATATAACAATTAATTAAATCTACCCTGGGATTTACTGTGTGTGTGTGTGTATAAATACAAATTTATGGATTAATAATACTGCCTGGGTATCTCAGCTGGTTAAGAATCTGCCTGCAATGCAGGAGACCCCAGTTCAATTCCTGGGTCAGGAAGATCCCCTGGAGGATGGCATGGCAACCCATCCCAGTATTCTTGCCTGGGGAACCCCCATGGACAGAAGAGCCTAGAGGGTTACAGTCCATGGGACTGGGAAAATTCAGACATGACTGAGTGACCCAGTACAACAGCAACAATATGTTATAAATCACACTGATAGTGCACAAAAAGGTTGAATTGTGGCTTCTCAGTATAATTTCATTATAAAATGACTCAATATTCGTAATACATAACAGATAATATAGACAGGTTATACAGATTATAATTGAATCCTTGGGTGTATCATGCTAGGAAAGAAAGAAAAAAAGAAAACTATATTCTATACCCTTGGTAACACCATTCACTAAAAAAATAATTTTACAAAAATAAACATTGCCCTTCCTATTAATATAAAGATATTTTTGTGTATTTATTTACATAATTTAATTTCTTATAGTACAACTTAAATATACAGGATGTAAAGCTAAATAAGCTTTATTTGATAGTTCATGTGTAGCTTATAGAATATGTTTTATTTTGGGGTTTGTTTGCTTTGTGGATAAACAAAAAATTTTCAAAGTAAGTACAAATCAAATAAAAAACCATTGACTTTCTTAATAGCATAATCACTTAATGTAGCTAAAACTAAAGTATAAAGATGGAGTTAACTACAAATACAGTTTGTTTTTATTTGTTGATTTTTCTCATTTTGAACATGTTGGGTTATTGATGCTATTGCCTTTATGGTTGTTTTATTTTGTTATGGTGGTGGTTTAGTCACTATGTTGTGTCCGACGTTTGTGACTCAATGGACTGTAGCCTGCCAGACTGCTTTGTCCATGGGATTCTCCAGGCAAGAATACTGAAGTGGGTTACCATTTCTCCAGGGAATCTTCCCAACCCAGAGATTGACCCTGGTCTCCTGCATTGCGACCAGGTTGTTTACTGGCTAAACTACAAGGGAAGTCCTTTATTTTGTTATACCACTAATGAATTTAAATGAAATTAAAAGTCCATTATTTTTAATGAGGAAGTAAAGCTTGTACCCCAAAACACAATAACAAAAAGAATCAAAGAATCTATCAACTGTATATGAGCAATTTCATATCTGGTCAGATATAAATGAGTGAAAACAGAGGTTGAGGCATGCAACTTACATAATGTTTACACAAGGAGAATAAATATTGACCCCAAGTTTGTTTTTAGGAACAATTCTTAGTTGTGCTGTTTCTGATGCAGTAACACTGCTGTTGTGGCACTAAATGAGTTTTAATTTTAAAATCTATTTGAGTAGGAATGGTGCCTAAGGGATCTGGATATTCTGGATATTATATATATATGTATATATATATATGTGTGTGTGTGTGTGTGTGTATACATATATATATATACAAAATTTAAAAATGTACTAAACAAAACCCAAATCATTGTTGTTTGTTGTAAGTGCCTGGAACCTTATGAAGTCAATACTATTTACAACATTTAATATTTCTACAGTTAAACTTTACAGCAGGTTTATATAACTAAAATTATTGAATTTTTACTCTGGCTTTAAAAGATATTTTGTTTCACAATAAACTTTCCTGACTTTTAAGAAGGAAAAACAAACAACAGAAGACATTTCTGCATTAATAATCAGTGTGGAGTTAATAAAAGTAATAATACTTTAAAAAATAATACATCTAGTGTGGGAAAATATATATTATAGCTTTCTCTCTCTCTTTGGCTCCCTCTCCCTCCCTCCCTGTCTTCTTCTCTTCCTCTTTCCTTCCTATCATCTCTTTCTCTTTCAAACAGAATTACAATTGAAAGTAGAAGACAAGTTAATTTGATTCAAAATTAAATGGATTTATTTCTTCCTATTTGGATTTCTTTCTTGGTAATAATGGATGCCAGAGTTATTGCCACATGTAATGGTAGTTTAGGTGATGACCAATAGTTTGAATAAATTAAGCCAAATCAATATTGTTTACTGATTTGCACTGTACTAACAGATTTATCTTTGGATATTAGGGACAACATAGGAAGAGAGAGGAGAGGAAGAGAGAGATTCCATAATCATACATTACAACTAAAATAATGAAAGAACTCAACCCAGAAAAAAGATAATACAATTTACATTTCCACCAAAAGTATCCAGAGTTTCCAATTTCTTCATATTGTCACTGACATTTACCATATTTTTGTTTTATCTTTTTTTAAATGTTTTTGATAATAGCCATCCTAATGGGTATGATTTTGCTTTGCATTTTTCCCTAATGATTATTAACGGCTTCCCAGGTGGTGCTGGTGGTAAAGAACCCATCTGCCAATGCAGGAGACATAAGAGACAACAGGTTCAAACTTTGGGTTGGGAAAATCCCATGGAGCAAGTCTTGGCAATCCTCTCCAATATTCTTGCCTGGAGAATCCCATGGACAGAGGAGCCTGGTGGTATATGGTCCATGGGGTCCCAAAGAATCGGACATGACTGAAGTGACTTAGCATGCATGTACCGATGATGATTATTGATGTTGGTTATCTTTCCATATACCTCTTGGCCACTTGTTGTATTCTTTGGAGAAATGTCTATTCAAAAATTTTGTCCTTTTGCTATTGAGTTGTAGGAGTTTCTTATATAATTAGAAAGTTAACTCATCATCAGATATATGATAGAAGCTAAGGTACTGAAAAGCTAGTTCTCTGACAGTGACAACAGGAGATTTATGGAAAATCAGGATTTGGCTTACCATTATTTCAATGGGAACAAAATATAAGAGAAAGTATAATTTATCTAGTAAAGTGTTTTTAAAAAGTCTGGATGTCCCCAGTATATCTTCCATCATTAATCACCTCTAACCTGGATGTTATAGATATTTTCTATTTCTCTCTTTTCACATGCAATAAACATCAAGTATTCTTTTACAAAGGTGAAGTGGGGCCCATTTGAATACACTTCTTCATCTTTGTTTCCAGGTTTGCATCATTTCTCTACTTCCCCAGCATTATCTGCTACACTAGTATCTTACTTTGTCCTGCTAAGTGTCTCTTCTGACTTCTCTCCTTCTTCCTCAGAAATACCAAATTTTCCTTACTAAAAATACAGTTCTATTAGGTCATGTTTATGCTTGGGCACCTTCACTTAATTCATGTTTTTAAATACAAAACATACACCCTCTACTATGAGATAAAGCTCTTCCATAAAATGTCCTAATCTCCATTTCCTGTGTGTTATAAGTTAAATTAACACCTGTTAAATTGAACTCAGGGTGTTGAATGACGAACCCAGGTTTTGCAAAAGACCACAGGGGAGTTGAAGTGGAGTAATTTATTACTCTTGGGTCCTGGATGAAATGCAAGGCATACCTACAGAGGCTACAAGGTGAGGTCAAGGAAGGGTGCAGTCACAGAGAAAGAGAGGTGCAGAATTTGGGACTTGCGTCTTTATTGGGCTCTGTCAGTGGAATTCTTAGAGATTCTCAGGTTAAAGCCAAATTGGTCAATTAAAACCAAAAATAAAAGGGTTCTGGTAAGCTCTGCAGTGTCTTATCAGAGAAGGCAATGGCACCCCACTCCAGTACTCTTGCCTGGAAAATCTCATGTATGGAGAAACCTGGTAGGTTGCAGTCCATGGGGTCTCTAAGAGTTGGACATGACTGAGTGATGTTACTTTCACTTTTCACTTTCATGCATTGGCGAAGGAAATGGCACCTGACTCCAGTGTTCTTGCCTGGAGAATCCCAGGGGTGAGGAAGCCTGGTGGCCTGCCGTCTATGGGGTCATGCAGAGTCGGACACAACTGAAGCGATTTAGCAGCAGCAGCAGCAGCAGCAGCAAGCAATGTCTTATATAGTGGATGTGAATGGGGGAAGGCATAGGTCCTGGTTTCCGCAAGGGAGACTGTTTATCGCAAAGGCCATTGATGAAGTCATGTCAGGAACTTACATTTACTTGCCATTTTGAGGGCTATCATGTAGAACATGCTCTTGCAGTTTACATTTTAAGGTACCTCTGCAGGCTGTTTGGGCAAAAAAATGGAGGTCGAGGAGGTAGCAATACCATGGTGTACCTTAGCTAAATTCTTATGACATTTACCAATATTATTAGTACTACAGTATGGTTACTGTATATGCTGGGCATTCATATCTTTCTTTGTACCTTTTCCTCTCCATTTAATGTTCTTGACAATCAGAATATTTGGATTTAAAGAAAATGAGCTATCTTCCCTTTTTTCAGACATTCCCTCACTCTCTGAGGTGGGGGGGGGGGAAGCTGTTTTTCTCGAAATCTCAAACATATTGTTAAAATCTCTTGTTATAATACTCAGCCTATCAGGTTTTATTGTCAATATTCATTTATTCAGCTGTGTTCTTCATTAAACTGTATTTATTGAATATGAAAAAAAAATTTTTGCTCTCATTTGTTTCCAAACTTAGTGTAATTCTTTGAACACCCTAGCTGTTTATTCAAATTTCTTTAACTAGGAATTTAATCCTACAAAAGTATTTATTTTTACTAACAATTTATTGATGTCAGTTTGTCAAAATTTAAATGGAAACAGACTATGCTTTATTTTTTCTTAGCATTTCATCCTTCCTGTATATTTTTAGTATTAAAATGTTTTACAAGTCATTTTTTACTTTGGGCTTTATCCAGTATATTTTATATATTTTTATTAAATATTTTAGATATCTGCTTTTGATGTAAAGACCAATAGTTTTAGTTTTTATAATAAATGTTATTTCATAAAAAGGAAAAACAAACACTTTGACATTATAATAGCTTTCACATGTGATATTTCAGAAATCAGAGAAAACAAGTTTAGGCATCTTTCAGTCCACTTAATAATTCCATTTCTAAATTTGTAGCCACACACCAGTTGTTACTAAAGAGAAAGCAGATTAACTTCTTTCTATAAGTTGACTTTGAATAATTTGGAGTTAAATTTGAACTGAATTTGGAAAAGTGCCAGATGAAATGGGATGGCCATCTGCACCATATGGTCTTGGAGAGGTTCTTAATGCCCAAGTACTAAGAAAGAAATTCAGAAAGTTTTTTTCTTTTACTGAAAAATTTGTATCAGCCACTACTGGAAAACATTAGCTGTGAAGAGTGTGAATGTCTTAAGTAATATAATGAAAACAAAGCCCAAAGATATGTTTGAAAAACATAATACCTCAGGAAAAATAAATAATTATCTGTTGATGACAAATAAGAGAAAAAAACAGTCACAATAACAAGAAGGTGCCAAGCTAAGTTAAGCAAAACAAACCACACATATTTCTAGATAGGGACCATAGAAATGAATTAATATAAAAATTGGTAAGATAGCTGCTATTTAAAAAAAAGGAAAAGAAAGGTAAAAATATTTTATTCAAAGCTTGTCCAAAGCGTAATTTTGTGAAAGGCTAGCAATCTGTTTTATTCAAGTATTGCATAAATAGCAAATTTTTACATTATGCTGAGAACAAAGGACACTGTTATTTGTGCCCAAGACAGTGCTTCTTTAACTTTATTGTGGTAGTAATTAGAATATAAAAACTCATAAAAGTTTACCTTTTTTTTTTTGGTCTTTGGTGATTTTAGGTTTGTTTCTTAGTTGCTTTTATGCAGTTTGGTGACTGTATAGATATCACACAATGAGTCCTTAATGTTTCTTGCCTTTTGTTTTTGGCAGGGATTTATTTACAGAATAGATGTCATTGATGATAACTTCCTCTCCTCTATAGAGCAGCATAAACAAATGGCTTAAGTATCACACAGATAAAAGAAAATAGAAGCTATTGGCAGTAGCCCAATCATTTTAGAGGTATTGTGTCAGAAACTGCTCTACTACAAGCAAATCACACCAGTATAAAGACTAAAATCAAATATATTGAATGATGTAAACTTACCCATATAGGTTTCTTTTACTCATATCCCCCTGTCCCCAGCCCCCATACATCTTCCTAAATATCTAAGGCTTTTCATTGATGAAAGTCTTTTTCCATCATCACAATGAAAAGATTCGTCAAATGTAAAACCAAAAATAATAATCTGAAATGCATGTAATTGATATTTGAATCTTAAGCCTATTCTAAATTTGAGTCTGTGGAAAAGTAAGGTGTAGCTAGGTATTCTGATAAGAGAGAAATTAAAGTTTTATATTTCATTTATTCACTAAAAATGCTCTTCTTTTGGATTGCCATCAACTTATAAATATATTTTACATGTAGAGATCTAGACACCCAGGCAGCTTCTTTGAAGTGGAACCAATTACATGTTCCTGTAAGTCAGGTAAATGTAAGAAACATAATATACATCGTGTTAAAAGAGTGGAAGTTATCACAAATAGCAGTATGAACCCTTTCAAAGATAGTCTCTCTCAAAACTCTTTCCATGCAGTTGCTTTTGTGTAAATTAGTGGAGGAGTAAGGTGTTAGAGAAGACTCTTGAGAATTCCTCATACTGCAAAGAGATCCAACCAGTCCATTCTAAAGGAGATCAGTCCTGGGTGTTCTTTGAAAGGACTGATGCTAAAGCTGAAACTCCAATACTTTGACCACCTCATGCAAAGAGTTGACTCATTGGAAAAGACTCTGATGCTGGGAGGGATTGGGGGCAGGAGGAGAAGGGGATGACAGAGGATGAAATGGCTGGATGGCATCACCGACTCGATGGACATGAGTTTGAGTGAACTCCGGGAGTTGGTTATGGATAGGAAGGCCTGGCATGCTGTGATTCATGGGGTCACAAAGAGTTGGACACGACTGAGCAACTGAACTGAAGTGAAGGAGCTTCCTGGGAGAATAAAGATTGACCAGTTCCCTTCAGACATTCAGCATTTCTAGAACTTTCAAATGGATGGAAATGATGGCTACTGAAGAATCTGGGCAGTAAAAGATAGCAGGAGGCTTTAAAATTGATAGAACAGATATTTAGGCACCAACTATATTTAAATATTATGTAAATAGATTAGTTTACAAAAAGAAATGAGTTTAAATGAATTACTGAAGTTTGCTCTTTTATATATTCATTTTTTGTTACGGATCAAATTATGGGAACTGACTCTTAACTATGTTATTCATTAAAAGCATGTTATCCAAAGTAGGCTTAAGGTAATCAAGAAATTTGCTGACATGCCCAGTATGCATTAAAAAAAAAGACATTAAATACAAGCACATACTCAAGCAGTAATGGAGTAGCCATTTAATTAAATCTGGCATAATTCCAAATAATCAATGTCACTATGTAAGGCTACATAAAAGTCAGAAAATAAAATGACCTTTGTAAACAATTAATCCAAAGAGCTATATGTATAATTCTAATGATGTATCTCTTGCTATAATTTGTTCTATATGTTTTTTAAAATATTATTTTTAATCTTAAAATACCTATTTTATGTAGGAATTAAATTATTCAATAATAAATTTATGAAAATGCCTGCAATCACTATGACATATTTCTATTTAGCTTAATTAAGTCCCACTCATTTTTCATTCTCTGTAAAATGATGAAGAAATAAACAATGTAGTGTATTCTGACTTCCAAATTATCCATTGAAAAATTTTACTTAACTGATCTTTATCTTAAAAACTTGAAGAGGTTCTCAAATAAATTAATTAAAAAATACTACTTGTAAGTATGATCCTACTATATTGGAAAACTTGCATTAATATAGATTTTGAGATATTTATTTGTTCTGAACATTATCATCTTTGCATTTTGTTTGTGCTGAACATGTACTAACAGACTATGGGGAAGAAAGTCACCATTGGTAAGTGTTTTAGTTGTATTTACATTAAAAATCAGTTTGATTAAGTATATAATAATATGTTCCTAAAATGTTTCATAGCTTTTAAAATTATTGGTGAATTGTTAGAAATAAAAGAAAGTAAAGACTGAAGTTGACTTTTCTGTATAATCTCCCTTCCATCAAAATTTTCCATTAAACATAATTTTTTTTTCTTTACTGTTATTTCTCTCAAAATGATACTTAAGCTAGAAATGTCTAATTAAATATGTACTGAAAAAATTTCCCAGGGAAAACTTTATAATATGAAAAAAGTACATTTTAATAATTAAAAAAATGAAAAAGATGTAATTTTCATCATAGGGGACTGGAAAGCAAAAGTAGGAAGTCAGGAGATACAAGGAGTAACAGACAAGTTTCCTCTTGGAGTAAAAATATTAAGAAGGGCAAAGGCTAACAGTTTTGTCAAGAAAACGCACTGGTCATGACAAACACCCTCTTCCAACAACAGATACGATGACTTTACATATGGACATCACCAGAGGGTCAATGACAAAATCAGATTGATTATACTCTTTGAGCCAAAGTTGGAAAATCTCTATACAGTCAGCAAAATCAAGACCTAAAGCTGACTTTGGCTCTGACCGTGAGCTCCTTATTGCAAAACTCAGGCTCAAATTGAAGAGAGTAGGGGAAACTGCTGGGCTATTCAGGTATGACCTAAATCAAAGCCCTTATAATTATACAGTAGAGGTGACTAATAGATTCAAAGGATTAGATCTGGTAAACAGAGTGCCTCAAGAACTGTGGACAGAGGTTCATAACAATACACAAGAGATGGTGACTAAAACCATCCACAAGGGGGGGAAAAATGCAAGAAGTCAAAGTGATTGTCTGAGGAGGCCTTACAAACAGCTGGGAAAAGAAGAGAAACAGAAGGAAAAGGTATGCCCAACTGAATGCAGAGTTCCAGATAATAGAATGGAGGGAAGAAAGTTTTCTTAAGTGAACAATGCAAAGAAATAGAGGAAATCAATAAAATCGGAAAAACTAGAGATCTCTTCAAGAAAATTGGAGATACCAAGGAAACATTTCATGCAAAGATGGGCACATTAAAGGGCAGAAGAAGAGATTAAGAAGAGGTGCCAAGAATACACAGAATAATTGTGTATTAAGAAGATGTGGTAAGAATAATTGTAAAATTATGAAGATTATAAACAAAAAAGATTGTAATGACCCAGGTAACCACTATGGTGTGGTCACTCACCTAGAGCCAGACATCCTAGAGTGTGTAGTCAGTGGGCCTTAGGAAGCATTGCTATGAACAAAGTTAGTGGAGGAGATGGAATTCCAGCTGAGCTATTTCAAATTCTAAAAGATGATGCTGTTAAACTGCTGTACTCAATATGCTGGCAAATTTGTAAAACTCAGCAGTGGCCACAGGACTGAAAAATGTCAATTTTTATTCAAATCCAAGAGAAAGGCAATGTCAAAGAATGTTCAAATTACCATTCAGTTGTATTCATTTCACATGCTAACAAGAATATGTTTAAAATCCTTCAAGCTAGGCTTCAGCACATGAACCCAGAACTTCCACATCTCCAAGCTCGATTTAGAAAAGGCAGAAGAACTACAGATTAAGTTGCAAACATCTGCTGGATCATAGAAAACGTAAGGGAATTAAAAAAAAAAACATACACATCTGCTTCATTGACTATGCTAAAGGCTTTTACTGTGTGGTTCACATGATACTGTGGAAAATTCTTAAAGAGGTGGGAATACCAGATCTCCTTACCTGCCTCCTGAGAAACCTGTATGCAGGATAAGAAGCAACAGTTAGATCCAGACACGTAACAATGGACTGGTTCAAAATTGGGAAAGGGGTATATCAAGGTTGTATATTGTCACCCTGTTTATTTAACTTGTAAGCAGGGTACATTCTGCAAAATGCCAGGCTGGATGACTCACAAACTGGAATCAAGATTGTTGGGAGAATTATCAACAACCTCAGATGTGTAGATGATACCACTCTAATGGCAGAAAGCAAAGAGGAGCTAAAGAGCCTCCTGATTAGAGTGAAAAGGAGAGTGAAAAAGTTGACTTAAAACTCAACATTCAAAAAACTAAGATCATGGAATCTAGTCCCATCACCTCATGGCAAATAGATGGGGGAAAAGTGGAAACTGTGACAGATTTTATTTTCTTGGGCTTCAAACTCACTGCAAATGTTGACTGAAGCCACAAAATTAAAGACGCTTGCTCCTTTTAAGAAAAGCTATTATAAACCTGTATAGGGTATTCAAAAGTAGAGACATCACTTTCCTGACAAAGGTCCATATAGTCAAAGCTGTAGTTTCTCCAGTAGTCATGTACAGATGTGAGAGTTGGACTATAAAGAAGGCTGAGAACCAAAGAACTGATGCTTTAGAACTCTGGCACTGGAGAAGGCTCTTAAAATTCCCTTGGACAGCAAGGAGATCACACCAGTAAATCCTAAAGGAAATCAACCCTGAATATTCATTGGAAGGACTAATGCTGAAGCTGGAGCTACAATACCTTGGCCACCTAAAGCAGCCAGCTGACTCACTGGAAAAGACTGATTATGGCAAAGATTGAGGAGCGGAGGAGAAGGGGGTGACAGAGGATGAGATGGTTTGATGGCATCATCAATTCAGTGGATATGAGTTTGAGCAAACTCTGGGAGACAGTGAAAAACTGGGAAGCCTGGTATACTGCACTTCATGTGTTCACAAAGAGTTGGACATGACTTAGTGACAGAACAACAACAAAGTTTTATCCTCTTGAGATTATGTTTCTTTAGATATACATGTATAATTTTATTTGTTTTACTCACTGCTTGGAACTCCAAAACAGTTACAAAGTTCATTATATCCCATGGAAAATCTTTGCTATCATTGGTTTTCAGTTCAGTTCAATTCAGTCACTCAGTCGTGTCCGACTCTTTGTGACCCCATGAATTGCAGCACCCAAGGCCTCCCTGTCCATCACCAACTCCTGGAGTTTACCTAAACTTGTGTCCATTGAGTCGGTGATGCCATCCAGCCATCTCATCCTTTGTTGTCCCCTTTTCCTCCTGTCCCCAATCCCTCCCAGGATCAGAGTTTTTTTCCAATGAGTCAACTCTTCGCATAAGGTGGCCAAAGTACTGGAGTTTCAGTTTTAGCATCAGTCCTTCCAAAGAACACCCAGGACTGATTCCTTTAGAATGGACTGGTTGGATCTCCTTTCAGTCCAAGAGACTCTCAAGAGTCTTCACCACAGTTCAAAAGCATCAATTCTTCGGCACTCAGCTTTCTTCACAGTCCAACTTTCAAATCCATACATGACCACTGGAGAAACCATAGCCTTGACTTGATGGACTTTTGTTGGCAAAGTGATGTCTCTGCTTTTGAATATGCTACCTAGGTTGGTCATAACTTTCCTTCTAAGGAGTAAGTGTCTTTTAATTTCATGGCTGCAATCACCATCTGAAGTAATTTCGGAGTCCCCCAAAATAAAGTCTGACACTGTTTCCACTGTTTCCCCATCTATTTCCCGTATCAGATGCGATCTTAGTTCTCATTGGTTTTGCTTAGCAGTAAATGAGAAAATGAATCCAAGCCTACTATTATTTTTATGAAGATCCTTCAAGTCTTATTTTTATTTTTCCTACCCCACTATCTTCCTGAACCTGGTTCTCAGTTTCTGCATCGTACACTAAATTTTACAGTATGTTTTCTTGTCTTTAGGCATCCTTCACTTTGACACTGCAATGATCCTCTTAAACTGTGCAGTCTCAAATCCTTTTCTTGAGTGAACGTCTTAGTTATTCATCAACA
The DNA here is from genome assembly GCA_006410875.1 of Neotragus pygmaeus. Lineage (NCBI taxonomy): Eukaryota > Metazoa > Chordata > Mammalia > Artiodactyla > Bovidae > Neotragus > Neotragus pygmaeus. Next base: position 1,009,709 of record SJYV01028595.1, on the reverse strand, counting down.
GGTACAGGCATGCTTGTATCAATATACTTATACTTCTAGCCATACCCTTAGTTGCTATGGTAGTGGTAAAGATACATAAGATTATATTATATATTATATATTATATGCTAAGTCTCTTCAGTCGTGCCCGACTCTGTGCGACCCCATAAACAGCAGCCCACCAAGCTCCCCGTTCCTGAGATTCTCCAGGCAAGAATACTGGAGTGGGTTGACATTTCCTTCTCCAATGCCTGAAAGTGAAAAACGAAAGTGAAGTCACTCACTCGTGCCCAACTCTTAGCGACTCCATGGACTGCAGCCTACCAGGCTCCTCCGTCCATGGGATTTTCCAGGCAAGAGTACTGGAGTGGAGTGCCATTGTCTCCTCCATATATTATATATTATAAAACAATATATATTTATATATATTTATTTATTTATTCAATTTCCAATAAATTGCAAACAGATAACACCATAAAGTGTAATAAAAATGAAACTACTATACAATAGAGAAATAAAGACATAAAAATGCAAAATCATTTCAATTGTTTTTACATTCCTCAGATAAGAAGTTCTTCAACAAATTTCTATGAAAATGTATTAAAAACACTCTTGATGTCTCCACTTACCATGTGACAGACTAGCTAATACTTCATAGAATGGCTTTGATCAGTGGGCTATATTTTTGAGTAATGATTTATTGGAAGACATCCAAAGCTATAGGCACATCCCTTGAATAATGAATATTATTTTTTAAATTGAAAACTGTTAGAAATTTTTACACTTAAAAAGTGTTGCCACATCTGCATCTCAGCCACATTATAAAATATGTATAGTTTTTCTCTATATATAATAGACCAGAAGGGTAGATTCTTTCATATTTTAAGTAAATGAAAATTTGTATTTATATTTATTAAAGAACATAATTATCAGACAGTAGGATAAGTTTTGGTGTGTTGGCACCAAAACTAGGGTACAGTCTGGTCTGTGTAAGCAGAATCTGGTCAACTGAAGAAGCAGGGCATTTAACCAAGGTATGCAAGAAAAATAAAAACATCTAAATCATAGAATCACAGACACCCACTTAACAATATTCTAATATGTATTTGATTCATTCTCAGTGTAAAGAATATAGGCAAAATCATGCTGATGTGAATAAGATTCAATCTTTAACATGCCCAACCTCAAGTTATTTGCCTTTTCTAAGTCAAAAAAATTTCTGGAGTCTACACAGCAGCATTGTATGATGAACTGGGGCACTCATGATTCTGGCAGATAAAACTGGTAGACAAGACATGGCTTTCTCCCTCATTACCTGTTAAAATATCAAAAGAAGTGTATTAGAGTATAGATTTGAATAGTGTAGCAAAGTTTGGCTTTCAGAGATCTGTGGTTATAAGGATCATTGTAGAAATTAGCTTTTTTTAATTCATAGAGTTGAGATACACACTAATTTCTAAAAGCAAAAAGAGGCTATCTATGTATACTGAGTCTTACCAACCTCAGTGAGTGTAGGGATCTTGGATAAAAAGGAACTTTTCTTTATATGTGTTAACAGGAAACCATCAACAGACGTTCCACAGGAAGGCTTCCCCTGCATGCCTAGTTTAGAGAAATAGAGACTGCCTAGCTCCTTTACACCTAAGGATTCCTAGGTTTTAAAAATAATTTACTCTTTTTAATGGCTGAGTAATACACCATTGTGTATATGTACCACAGCTTGCTTATCCATAGGCGCCAGTCTATGTTCAATGCAGGATGCAGGATGCTTGGGGCTGGTGCACGGGGATGATCCAGAGAGACGTTGTGGGGTGGGAGGTGGGAGGGGGATTCAGGATTGGGAGCTCGTGTACACCTGTGGTGGATTCATGTCGATGTATGGCAAAGCCAATAGAGTATTGTAAAGTAAAATAAAGTAAAAAAAAAAAAAGAAAGAAAGAAAGAAAGAAACTAGAAATAGACTTAAATAAATATGAGTGTTAATAGCTGATAACAGCTCTTCAAATATGTGGGAGAAACAGTATATTATTCAATAAATGACANTCTTAGTTTTCTGAATGTTGAGCTTTAAGCCAACTTTTTGACTTTCCTCTTTCACTTTCATCAAGAGGCTCTTTAGTTCTTCTCCTTCTGCCATAAGGGTGATGTCATCTGCATATCTGTGGTTTTTGATATTTCTCCCAGCAATCTTGATTCTAGCTTGTGCTTCATCCAGCCCAACATTTCTCATGATGTACTCTCTGCATCTAAGTTAAATAAGCAAAGTGACAATATACAGCCTTTCCTGNATAAGGGTGATGTCATCTGCATATCTGTGGTTTTTGATATTTCTCCCAGCAATCTTGATTCTAGCTTGTGCTTCATCCAGCCCAACATTTCTCATGATGTACTCTCTGCATCTAAGTTAAATAAGCAAAGTGACAATATACAGCCTTTCCTGATTTGGAACCAGTCTGTTGTTCCATGTCCAGTTCTAAATGTTGCTTTCTGACCTGCATACAGATTTCTCAAGAGGCAGGTCAGGTGATGTGATATTCCCATCTCTTTCAGAATTTTCCACAGTTTATTGTGATCCACACTTCAAAGGCTTTGGCATAGTCAATGAAGCAGAAATAGATGTTTTTCTGGAACTCTCTCGTTTTTCGATGATCCAGCAGATGTTGGTAAGGGGCCGATTAGAGGGCCTGTATCAGTTATGTTGCCTTTAGCAGCAATAACAGAAAAACTTAGTTCAAATTTGTTCAAACTCACAGAAAATTTATTTTATTTTACTGAACAAGGAGTTTGAGGTAGGTTGCACATGTGTGTGCATGCTAAATTGCTTTAGTCATGTCCAACTCTTTGTGACCTTAAATAGACTGTAGCCTGCTGGGCTCTATTGTCCATGGAATTCTCCAGGCAAGAATACTGGAGTAGGTTGTCATGCCCACCTCTAGGGGATCTTCCCAACCCAGGGATTGAACTCGAGTCTCTTACATCTCTTGCATTGGCAGACAGGTTCTTTATCAGTCGCACCACTTGGGAAGCCTTTGAGATAGGGTGCTCTGGGCTAAATTCAGTAGTTCTGATTTTTTCACTCCCATGCTTTGCCATATTCAGTGTGCTGATCTTGTTTTGGAGTATATCCCTTTTTAATAAGTTGGCTGCTGCAGTTCTAAGTCTTATGTATAAACACACACCACTGTAGCTTGCCACCAAGATGTGGAAACCCAAGCCACGCCACAGAGGGATAGGCCCTGTGTAGATGTTCTGGCCAACAGCCAGCTAGAGTCCCAGCCATCGACCAGCACCAACAGCCAGAGTGTGAGGACACCTTCGGATGATTTCAGGACCCCTCATCATCGAGTTTTCCCAGCCGAGGCTCTAGACACAATGGAGCAGAGACAAGCCATTCTCATGTTACCCTATCTGAGTCACTGACCCACAGAATCCAAGAGCATGATACTATTTTATGTCACTAAGTTTTGAGGTGGTTTTTAATGCAGTAATAGGAACTGAAACATCATTCCTGGTGGTGTTTGTGTTGATCATGAGGGAAATCTGAAGAGAATGGGAAGAATTGTGCTACTCAGTATCTGAAGCCCTCTACATTTTAGAGAGGGGCCCAGAATCCACAGGGGAGAGAAAAGTTGGTACAGTGACCTGGCACTTGACAAAGGCCAGAAAGGTTTCTTTTCAAGAGTTATGGGGTCTGTCATCCTGGAGACACCAAGAGAGGGCTTTCCAAGAAAGTTTTTTTTTTTTTAATTAATTAATTAATTTTAATTGGAGGCTAATTACTTTACAATATTGTAGTGGCTTTTGCCATACATTAACATGAGTCAGCCACCGGTGTACATCCTGAAAACCCCTCCCACCTCCCTCCCCATCCCATCCCTCAGGGTCATCCTAGTGCACCAGCCCTGAGCAACCTGTCTCATGCTTTGAACCTGAACTGGCGATTTCACATATGGTAGTATACGTTTCAATGCTATTCTCTCAAATCATCCCATCCTCGCCTTCTCCCACAGAGTCTGTTCTTTACATCTCTGTCTCTTTTGCTGTCTCAAATATAAGGTCATCGTTACCATCTTTCTAAATTCCATATATATGTGTTAATAAACTGTATTGGTGTTTTTCTTTCTGACTTAACTTCACTCGGTATAATAGAGTTTCATCCACCTCATTAGAACTGATCCAAATGCATTCTTTTTAATAGCTGATCAATATTCCCTTGTGTATATGTACCACAGCTTTCTTATCCATTCATCTGCCAATGGACATCTAGGTTGCTTCCATGTCCNACTTACTTCAGTCTGTATAATCGGCTCCAGTTTCATCCACCTCATTAGAACTGATTCAAATGTATTCTTTTTAATGGCTGAGTAATACTCCATTGTGTATACGTACCACAGTTTTCTTATCCATTCATCTGCTGATGGACATCTAGGTTGATTCCATGTCCTGACTATTATAAACACTGCTGCGATGAACATTGGGGTACACGTGTCTCTTTCAATTCTGGTTTCCTCAGTGTGTATGCCCAGCAGTGGGATTGCTGGGTCGTATGGCAGTTCTATTTCCAGTTTTTTAAGGAATCTCCACACTGTTCTCCATAGTGGCTGTACTAGTTTGCATTCCCACCAACAGTGTTAAGAGGGTTCCCTTTTCTCCACACCCTCTCCAGCATTTATTGCTTGTAGACTTTGGGATCGCAGCCATCTGACTGAGGGGAGATGGTACCTCATTGTGGTTTTGATTTGCATTTCTCTGATAATGAGTGATGCTGAGCATCTTTTCATGTGTTAGTTAGCCATCTGTATGTCTTCTTTGGAGAATTTTTGTTAAAATTTTCTCAAGCCTTTGCTAACATTTGATATCATCAATCTTTTGAATTTTGTAAACTTTAAGAAAAAACTCTGGTTGTGGTTTAATTCTGTAGTTCCCCCAAAACTGAAGTGTCTCATCATTTTCATGTGTTCAGTGGCCACTTATATGTCCTTTTTTGATAATTATCTGTATCATTTACCCTTAAAAAAAATTAAGTATGTGTTCATTGTTTCTTTTCTGATTTATATTCTTGATCAAGAACTCCTCTGAAAGGTGATGGGGAGCCATTTATTATAAGAATTCCAAGTAGAAGACTGGTATTAGATTTGAATGTTAAAGACCTCTCAGTGGACAGAGTTGGTACACAGATTAGACAAAGGGAAGAGTGGAGAAAAGAGCTAAGTCTCTGAATGAGAGACAATGACAGTGGGGATGTGAAAAGAAGTCTATTTGACAGGCACAATTAGCAGGAGCGCCAATAAATTTTTCTTTCTGCTTTGAAATGCTAGGTACACCATGAAATATTCCTAACCCAAAGTGTTATTTTCAAAAGGTCAGGCTAGATCAGTCTTACTATAACAGGACAATCCTTGAATGTGAAACACAGCTGTAACTGGAGGTAAATGTGATGTTGGTAATGGCCATCTGACCTTTGGTGGTGAGGGTGGAAGATGTATTTATTGTGACTCATGATACTCTCATCAAATGAGCACTTGGTTTCAACTACTAGGCAAAAGCAAGTACGGGTGACCCTTGAATACATGAGTTTGAACTGTGTGAGTCCACTTACACATGGATTTTTTTCAATAAATACTATTAGTACTATAAGATCCACAGTTTAATCTGCATGGCAGGTCCAGGAGCCAATCCCCTATAGATACCAAGGAATAACTATAGATCATTGGAAAATAAACTTCTGTAGAATTATGTTTACCAAAAACATAATTATGTTTCTCGAACATGCCCAACACAAAGCAGGCACTCAATAAACATTTAAAAAATAAATTAAAAATAGTTCCAGGGAGTTTTACTTTTATCTCAATTGCCTAAAACATTGAATTATGCTATACATTTGCACATATCCAATAATCATTTACTTAATAAATAATAAATTGAATATAAATGATTGCACAAGACTTTCATAATGATGCCTTATTGGAAACTGTAGGCAAAACCATTCATCAACGTGTACCTGCCAACATTCTGCACTTTGTGCCATGTCAGTTTTGACTCCAATTTTCTGTGTGCAAGAGCAATCACACGGAAGCCCTGTTTGGTGTAATCTTCCAAAACTTTTTCAAAATCACCAGGAACTTTAAAAAAAAAAGAAAATGAAGGTCATTGTTAGAACTGTGATTACCAGCTTGCACAAATATCAGAATTTCACCCAAAGCCTTGCTGCTTCCTTACCTGTTTCAGGCTTACAAAGACCAGCAATGACTTCTGGTGCCCCTTTCATGTAGGCATCCATCTTTCTGTCCCCGAGCACCCTGGCCACCACACACATACGTTGCAAAGCAGAGGAAAATGGGAACTGGCGAACAATTCCTATCTCATAAACAGCCTACAGAATGTCAAAAGATGCACAAACCATTCATTATTTTTCAAAGAATTAAAACAGATATACCAGTATATTTCAGTTCAGTTCCGTTCAGTCGCTCAGTCATGTCTGACTCTTTGTGACCCCATGAAGTGCAGCACGCCAGGCCTCCCTGTCCATCACCAACTCCTGGAGTGCACTCAAACTCAAGTCCATCGAGTCGGTGATGCCATCCAGCCATCTCATACTCTATCTCCCCCAATCCCTCCCAGCATCATTACTAAACGTCAATTAAAAAAAATTTTTTTTAAGATATACTTAGGTAATGAGTAAACATTCTTCACTTACTGGAAGTTCAAACAGCTCCTAAAAAAAAACAAGACAAAAAGAATAAAGTAAAAGTACAGATTAAGTCAATTAACACATTCAAGTGAAAAAAAATTTAACTGCGTATCCACAAACAGTTATTTGGAAAAATACACAGAATTTTTAATATTTCAAAGTCAGGTTGCTTCTCTACCAGCTCCCATTTCTTAAAAAAGAAAAGTTTATTCTTGAGTACTTTAAAACACTCTGCTATCTTAGAAATATTAACATATTAAGTTCTTAAACGAACTAAGAGGTATATATTTAAAAATTAACCTAAAAATAAAAGCTTCCACATATTCTTTTTATTAAATCCTAGGAATACGATGCAAACTAAAAGTCTTAATCACCATGCATCTAAATCACAAGGCTCTACGCTGCTTGGTAAGTAGGAAAGAAAGGAACAGCACTGAGAATCAAATCTCAATGTTTTACATGGAATGCCTCCAACACACCAGGCATAGTTTCTGATAAATGCAGCAGAGATATTAATATCTGCATTAGAGTTTTTAAAAGGACATGTGATTCCATCTTCCAGCAATATTTTAAAATTAGGAGAAAATGTGAGCACCAAAAGAATTATCAAGCAGTTCCATACCATTTCTTGGTTTCCTGCAGGTGCAGATTCAGGAAGCAGCTGTTTTGGAGGACGAACCACAGTTGGCATAATTCGATTATGAAGTGCTGTTTCCTCTTCAGTTGCTTCTTCCAGAATCTGAAAGGAAAATAATCAACACATTGATTCATGAAACTCATAAATTCAACCCACTGGCTCCATTTTAAAATAAAACTTTATGGCTATCTTTAGCTAAGGTTTTTTTTTGTGTGTTTTTTTTTAAGTAAAACAAAATATAAATAAAGCTAGTTTTAAAGTCCTAGTAACCTGTAGGAGAGGGGAGGCAGAGGTTAGTAAAGAATAGAGAAAAACTTCTAATACTGCTCCTACAACCAATTAAGTCTAGAGACTAGTTCTGTAAAATACAGAACGTCCCGGCAGTTTCAAAAATTTTTAGCCTATCATCCAGAGATTCCTTGCTGCTAACAGAAGAGGATTCAAAATATGCAGAGCTCAGATATGTTTAGTAGAACCACTGGGTCAGGAGCTCACTGAGGTAGGAATTACAAATTTAGATTTCCAGCTTGTTGTTGTTTAGTCACTAAGCTACGTCCAACTCTTTTGCAACCTGATGGACTGTAGGCCCGCCAGGCTCCTGTCATGGGATTTCCCAGGCAAGAATACTGGAGTGGGTTGCCATTTCCTTCTCCAGGGGACCTTCCTGACCCAGAGATTGAACCTGCGTCTCCTGCATTGGCAGGTGAGTTCTTTATCACTGAGCCACCAGGGAAGTCCAGTTTTCCCAGTCTGAACACATCTAATTAAAGCACTATTATGCTAGCTCCTTGAAATTTAATTAAAAAATCTTATATTGAATATACATACATGAATAAGAAACTAATTTCACTCTGTAAGTGAAGGAATCATGAGTGGGAAAATGATGCGGAAGAGAGCTATGCTGAATTAGCCAATTTTACACAATTCTTAACAAGGGCATTTTAACACCTCTGAAATTGGCATGCATCTTACATGGTATTAATCACTTTAAATAACAGCAGTGCCAGTTATGTAAAAACATTCCATAGATACTCTGTGGTAAGATCAGATATCAAAGCATCTCAGAGTCAAAAAAGCATGCTATTTACTATACAAACTGACTTATTTAGCCCACTTTTTAAGGGTCACATACAGAACAATAAATCTACTGAAATCAGCTGGAGAAAAGCTTTAGAAAATATCAGAGATGAATCAACTATACTTTGTTTTACTCTTTATAAAAGAAGTGGGCCTCTTTTAAGGAATTAAAGTTGATGATTATTTATTGTGGGTTTTCAGAAGACCGCAGAGAACGTTGACTGTCACTCATTCCCCCCTACCCCCACCTTTCAAAATATTAACCAAACACACAGGAAAAGAAATAACACTGTAAAAGTAAACAGAGCAGAACTGAAATACGATGATAAATACTGCAATAAGGAAACAGCAGCCCAGGATAAACACGAAAGGACACAGAGGAGAGGTGGGATCAAACTTAGCAGTCAGAACAGCTTATCAAAGCCAAAGGAAAAAAAAAAAGTCACAGAGGTCACACTCTATTGAGGTATAAACTACATCCCTGAGAGGAGGAAGGCTGCTAAAACGAGAGGCAGTCTTCCTGGGTACTGCTTGTGCAAGCACTGTGGGAGAGAGTGGGAAAGCAACCAAGAGACTACTACTTCTCTCCGGAACTCAAGGCCTGCTGATGGGGCCCCACTAAAACAGGCTCCCCCATGCAGCCTTCCCATTCAGGGAAGACCCTTCCCAGGAAAACCAATATACCCACATACTGCTCAGGACCAACATACATATGGGCAAGGATAAAAACCTTGTTGCAGCACCTACCCAGAGTATCAAACCAAACCTTCACTCTCAAATAGAAAGTAGGATGAAGAAATATACTGAAAATCAACAGGAAGATGTCCATGACACCTCAATTTTTAAAAAAAGTATAAAGGAGAAGATTAAGTATAGGAAGGGGGAAAAAACTGAACCTAGAGAAAATGAAAAATTCAGAAGCAAGAAGGGAACTTTAAAAACAAACTAACACCTGTAAAACAAGAACTGGATGCTGGAAAATACTAGCCACCAGAGCAAGCACTCGGAAATTAAAATAATCAATGACAAAACAAAGAGGTGAACAAACAGAAACCTCTGTGAGCATGTGTGTGTGCACATGTGTGTGTTGAGAAGGAGAGAGAGAGAAAGGACACAGGAAGTAGAATGTGGGGACTGAAGACACAGGACCACTTTACACTTTTTCCTCTATGGCCAACAAACTGAGTCACTGAGATCACCTTACTGCTTAGACCTACTGCCTCAAGATAGGATCCTGCTTTCTCCCGTAAACATAAAATAGGGTCCTGAGCTCTAACGTCTGTTTGAATGAGTCAATTAAACTAAAACAGAATTTCTACACAACTGTAAATATCTCTCCAGTGACATATCTTTAGAAATTAGATAGTTCTTTATCTGAGACAGACCAAAATCAAAACAAGTTGAAAAAATAATTCTTCTGCAAGTTAATTTTTACTGTTTTCCTGAAGTTAACTGTACTTTAAAACACTGAACTTACCCATCCGATGGCTTCAAACATTTTCAAATCAAGTGGATCTCCAGAAAGCACTCCTTCAATTTTTGTAAGTGAATGACAAGTAGCCATACAAGCAACAAACTGAGACTTTACCAACATCTCACTGCAAACCTTTTCTTCTGGCAAAAGAAAACTATATAGAAAACACACAGAATTAGAGTCATAAACCCCAAGACTGAAGAGAGTAGTTTAACAGAACTTTTCAGGTTTTATTATTTTTAAAAGTAGAAATAAAATGTTTTCATTTATGTACATATTGCACATATTCATTTCATTATAGATTTTGACATTCAAAAACATTTTCTTCCATGAAAATTATTATACATGAGTAAAAGATAGTATTCTCTTAGATTCTAAATAACTAGACCAGATGTACTGGTACAGAAAATACTACTTACTAAATAATAATTAAAACTCTTGCCTATGGACATATGGGAAATTAGAACACACAAAAACTCTCTTGCAAAAACATAAAATGACTGCATAACACACTACCTTTCAAATACAAAACTGAGCTTGTAAGAAAGAAAGGGAAATTTTTAAGTGCCCCAAACAGGGAAAGGACAACCAAAGGGGTGTGACCTTAAATAGATGCTGTAACTACGGGGGGAGAAGGAAGAAGGGAGGGGAGCCCTCTCAGTACCCTTAAGGCCTTGGGTTTTAATAACCACACAAGAACAAGAGACAAAGCCCTGGCCACATACAAAGTAGGAAGCTGGAACTGAGAGAATCCCTCTCACCAATACGCTCTTGAAGAACTACAACCTTGGAAAAAGAAAAGATTCATCCATAGACTCAAATGCATAAGTAAGAATAAGCTTATCTCTTTCCCCCCACCCAAAGTTCAAGAAAATAATTAATATCTGTGTAATATTTACTATGTATTGGGCACTATTCAAAGAACTTTAAATTTATTTGCCTCATCTCATCCTATACCATAGAAAGGTGTTTTATTATCACCATTTTATAGATGAGGAAACTGAAGCAGAAGGGTTTAAGGGACTTGCCAAGCCACAGCACACAGGTGGCAAAGCAAGGGTTCAAACACAAGAGGTCTGGTGTCAGGGCCTGAACTCCAAACCATTAAGCTACTCAGGATGGCATCTGGGTTTGAATATACATGCTACTGTCCGGTCCAGAAATCCCCAAGTTATAAAAGTATCATTAAAGTTTGCCTGGTACCACTGACACTACTTTTGGCCAAGAAAGGTCAAAACTCTCGGGAGAGGCACTCCCACAACACAGCTACAAAGGAGTCTCACAAAAAAATCCCGCTAAGGATGAATCCATAATTTAAAAATGAAGCAGGAAATAATTCTCACGACTCAATAGACAAAACAAAGACAGAATTAGAATCCCATAAACTGGAGATAATAGAATGGCGATCTGAAAGAATGCAAAGAAGGTATTTTAAAATTACAGACTTCGAAAAAGAACAAGACACCATGGTGGGGAAAGGAGAGAGCCAGACTTGAAAAAAAAAAAAACAAATGAAATTTATTATCCAGGATATGGTTAGGATTCCCAGATGGAGAGAAAGAATGGGGGGAAAGCCACAATGGGGAAAAAAAAGAAGCTGCACACTTTCCAGAATTTATGAAAAGAATGAATCTTTGGAATCAAGAAGCAAAATTAGTCCCACACAAACAAACAAAAAGATCATGGTGAAACTGCAGAAATCCAGCATAAAGAAGTATTTTTTAAACAACAAAGGATAAAAAAAAATTACTAAAGAAGACTAAGACATCTATGAACATGGCAATTTATTCACAGGAATGGGATATAAGAAACAATGGTTACTGAACCCATCCATCCACCTAGGTACATCTTAGCATGTAGACTGTATACAAAACCAAAATCATAAAAATCATAAAATGCTATACAACAAATGCATACAAAAAGGGAGGTTAAAGTAAAAGTAGTCTACAGTTCATAGGTTTTATGGAGTTAGAAACTAATAAAGACACCTATAGCATCTTCCCTGGTGGTCAGGGTTAAGATTTCACTTTTCGATGCAGGCGGTATAGGTTCGATATCTGTTCAGGAAGCTAAGAGCCAATATGCCTTGAGGCCAAAAACCAAAACTTAGAACAGAAGCAATAAAATTAAAAAAAAAAAAAAAGACATTCACAGACTTTAGACTCTAAATATGAATATTAGTACCTTACAGACAAGTAATAAAGATTAGGATGTATAAATTCTGAAAAAATGAGGGAAATATGAAAACTGTGTGTGGGAACTGGGTAAGAGAGTCAGTGGTAGAAATAATTTCAAATAATCCAAAATCACAATAAATGTGAACACAATGGCAGAGAAAGAGTGAAGAGATGGAAAAAAAGTTACATAGTTATATATCAGGCAAGAGCAAGCTGGTATGTAAGCACACAAATATTCGATGAAACAGAATTAAAAGCAACAGACATCATTAGGGATAAGTAAGTTCACCATGTAATATGCTATTTACCAAGATGTGCCAACTCAGACATTACATGAACCAAACAAGTCTCTCAAACTGTATACACCAAAATCCCATACTTTCAAGAGAGAAAGAAAAAAAAAAACCCAGCAAAAACACAACTATAGTAGTAAAACTTCTAAAAGCATCAAAAGATAGCAATAAAGTAAAAAAATATAAAACAAGAGATTGGAGAAATATTTTCATAACGCATAGTACTGAAAAAGATTATCACCCAGAAAATACAAAGGACTTCTAATAAATGAATAAGACAAAGACAAACAATATCATTAAAAAAAAAATCAGGATATAAACTGACAATACACAGAATGCCAAATAATCCTCCTTCGAAAAATCTGAAAAAATGTTCAGCTTTATAAGTAATGAAGAAACTCCAAACAAAGCCACAATGAAATAACATTTCACAGCTATTTATTTGGGAAAATTAGAAGTCTGGCAATATCAAGTTTGGCAAGGATGCAGGGCAACAGAATCACCCATACATTGAGGGAGAGTGAGTTCGCACCATCACTTAGAGAGGAAGCAGATGGTACCTACTAGAGCTGTGGCCTTACATGTGCTGTATGATACAGTACTGAAACTGTGAAGAAACTGGTTTACTCAAACTCAACCACATACTCACATGAGTTGTAACCCTAAGAATTTTAACTGCAACACTGTTTATGAGTATGGAAGGAAAAATGGAGAAAAATTGAAACTGCCCTTGGGCTGAAGAATATTACGGTTTAGTCACACAATGGCATACTAAACAACAGTTAAGATTAATAATTTGGATCTATACATATCAACATGGAGGAATCTTGGAAACAATGTTATGAGGCCAAAAGGCAGCAAAAACACATACAGTACATATCAGTCGTATATACTTATTTACAGACAGATCTTGTTTATGGGTAGATACACAGGAAGTAAACTATAAATACATGGAAGGATAACAACAGCACTTCAGAACAATAGCCAGGATAGATAAAGGGATAGGCAAGACATCAGCAGTATCTGTAATGTTTTAAATCTTTTTGCTTCAGAGATCTGAAACAAATATGGCAAAATGTCAAGTGTTTAATCTCAGTAGTGGGTATAGAGCTGTCTGTCGTATTACTTTCTATAAGTCTGAATGTTTCATATATTAACATATTTATTAAAAATAAACTAATAAAAGACCCTGATGCTGGGAAAGATTGAGGGGAGGAGGAAAAGGGGACAACAGAGGATGAAATGTTTGGATGGCATCATTAACTCAATGCACATGAGTTTGAGCAAACTCTGGGAGACAATGAAGGACAGGGTAGCCTGGCATGCTGCAGTTCATGGGGTCAAAAAATGTCAGACATGACTGAGTGACTGAACAACAACAACAATAAATGGTCAAGTCTAGCTAATAATTACCGTGCATTTTCCACTCGTTGAATCCCCCAAAGATCTAAACCATCTTCAGTAAGGGTTCCAGTCTTAAAAAAAAAAAGCACACATTTACAAAATCATGAAAAACTATGCCATGTCTACATAATAGAGTGCTATACAGACACAAAATGGGGAAGGAGATGAGTAAGATCTGTGTGTGTGTGCTAACAGAGAATAGCTTTCAAGACAAAATTGAGGGAAAAGGTGCAGAACACTCCCTTGGTACAGTTCCTCTATGTGGGTGTGGTGGGGGGAGATATGTATAGAAATGTATACTTATGTGCTTATGTTATTAAACAGTGGAACAATGCGCCACTCAACCTATCACAATAGATGCCAACACAGGAGGGAGAGATGAGGGCATATGGAGCCAAAACAGGGAAGAACAAAGTTAAATGACATCAAGAGGTGTAATCAGCCAAATTCAGGAAATAAATAACCTGGGTTCTCCAATAAGATGACTGGAAAAGAAGAGCAAGAAAAACAATGGTTACCTATTAACTGCAATCGTTGCATCTGTATTTGGATTACAACTGCAAACACAGACTGTAAAGCAGGGAAACCCGAGTATGTACTGGATATTAGGTAACACAGAGGCTGCTAATTCTGTTAAGTGCAGTAGTAAGCAGTGATAATGGTGTTGTGGTAATGTGTTTTTAAAACATTATTTTATCTTCTAGAGCTACATACTGAAATATATGGATAAAGTAATATAATGTCTAATGCTGCCACCTTCAAAATGAGGGGACAATAAAGTTAAGACTGACAAAATGCTTAACTGTGTAAGTAGGATAATGGGTAAATGGGGGTTTATTTCACTTCCATCTTCTTTTCCACTTCTGGGTCTGCTTAAAAACTTTTTAAACATTTCCAAAAAATATCAAACATAAAAAAAAATTTCTGAACAGACTAATTTAATATGAAATAGTCATTAAGTTATGACCTTTTTTTCTTAACATAATGCACCTCACTTTTTTTTTCTTGATAATACAGATGATATACAAAAATCAAATGTGTATCATTATCAGTTACTCAGAAGAAACAATCAAGATTTAGTTCTCTGAACTTTCAGAAAAACTGATCTCACGTGAGGAAAGGAGAAACGTCTGTATTTCAAACAAGTAAAAAAAAATCTGTCATTTTCACATGAAATTATATAATCAGTGTCCTTTGTAATTTTATAACACATTCAATAAAGTCATAGAGCAAACACTAAATGTATATACTTCATAGCAATAACATTCCAGAAAACATATCTGTATGAAGTCTATTCTGTTAAAAACATGAAAGAGCAAATAAATTTAACTACTACTATAAGGTATAACTCTAGACGGACTGGTTAATTGCAGATGTGGGCAAATAAGCAATATCTAAAGTAATAAAAATTTTTAAAAATGAAAAAATAATATAAAAATGATACAGATGCCAAATAAGTTTAAAAAAAAGGAAAATTAGAAAAACATTTCTTTTAAAATGTGTGCAAATTAGTTGATAAAGAACACAGAAACCATTAATCTAAATACTTTAGCTTTACAAAACTATAAAGTGACCTTTAAGAATGATTATGAAACTGAACCAACCTTGTCAAAGCAAACAAGATTCAGCTGTCCACAGATGTTGATCCTCTGGGGACTGATACAGAAAATTCCCACTTTCTTCAGTCTTCTTTGGGCATATACAATGCCAGCGGTCATCGCAGCAGGAAGTGCAGGTGGCACAGTAATTGTAATGATATCAAGAGACTCGATGATTATATCCCCAACTTCAACCTACAGTTAACATAAAAACAAATGTCAGACCCTCTAATATTAAATATTTATTAATCCAATGAGTATTTATTTAATTATATATATATATATATTAAGCACGTATATATTCATCTATTTTTTTTTTTTTTCCCCTTTAGAGATGCTGCAAAATAGAAAGCTCAATGAATCGCCAGTGGGCTATGAAAAGAGAGCTATTATTTTTTTAAATTCCTACTTTAATAGCCCCATATACTTCATACACTACATACTTCAAAGAAAACATTTTTAGATATTGACTCTTACTACTATCAGAGTCTTTACAAGGGATAGAAAAAAAAAATCTGACAAGGTCCCTTAGAAATATCTTGAATTCAGTAATCACCAATAATTTTAATGCTGTATATACCAGAGGTTAAAAAAAGAATAAAGCTTTTGATGTGTGTGAGTATGTGATCACTCCTCCCTTAAGTCACAAGAAAGCAAATAAAAGACCATCTAAACCTGATGAAAACTTTCTGCTAGGATGGTGATGTACATCTGTACTTTCTAACATAATAGCTACAAATTTCATATGGCTCTAAGTTAAATTAAGATTTCAATTTTCCAGTCTCGCTAGACACATCTCAAATCCTCAATAGCCACATGGTAATTAAGAATCAAACTCTATTAAGGGTTTCCCACATACATACCTCATTTAAAATGTTATTGATAATAGTGTAGATAAACCCAATTGCAGCCACACCCACTAGACACAGTAGAAATAAGTAGGCATCTCTGTAGAGTTTAAAATCCGTTGGTTTGGGATACAATATGGAGCGAACAAGCTGTCCTTTGGAAGTACTAAATCCTTTTTTAAAAAAAAAAAGGAAAGAAGAAAATGATTCTATAGTAACTCTATAAGAAAATGATAATTATCTCTCAAAATAGAATCTCTCTTTAAACATGCAATAAGCATCAAATGTGCTAAACCATTTAAGAAAAGATTAAGTATTTTCTACCTGTTCTAACTACTATGGCTTTGACAAGTTCTCCAGTGTAGAAACGAGTCTGAATAACAGTTGTTCCACAAAACAAAGTATGTCGTCTGTGTGTTTCTGGACTATATAATTCATCTCTCATTCCTTTCACGTCCACTGAAGGATTTGGCAAATTAGTTTTTGTCACTGGAACACTTTCTCCTTTAAAAAAAAAATTCATAAATTAAAGCATAGAAATCAGTATCAAACACACAAATCTTGAGTTGTTACATTTACTAAATGTTAAATACTGTTGACAACAGTTATTAAAAATTCTCAAATGTGAATAATACAGCTTAATCAATCAGCTTTTTGTCTTCCAATTTCCTTACCCAGAAATAGCAAATCTTGTCTTCCACAGTATTTCTCGAAAGTCATCACACACACACACACACACACACACACACACACACACACACACACACACACACACACACACGCGCGAAGAGAACAGACATCTGAGCAAAGAGGAGTACGGTAATCCTCTAACAGTAACAGACATATCATTTTACTGCTACAATGTTATGCTCTGTAGCATCCACACTTCTTGTGTCAAGGGCAACAAGTGTGCAGGGATGTTTATGTGCATGAATGTGTTTTAAGACAGACTCTTAATAGTTCAAAAATGTATTATGTAAGAATCACTTTCTTGCCAGGTTGACTATGACAATTAAGAGAGTGATTCTGAATTTCCAAAGGGAAGTAATTTTGAAGTCTATTTCTCCCCAATTTAACAAAAATATCAACTGTCTTATTCCTACATTTTGCACATCAAAGTGATCAGCAATAAATATGCTGTGGGGAAAGAACTTTTTTCCTAGTCCCTTCCTATAAAGCATTTCCTCCTGTCAGAAGAGCGCACAGAAGCTGGACAAGAGATGTGAGCACCAGCACTATACTTTAGTATTACAGCTGAGTATAATGCAGGATTTGGCTCCCTCAAAAAAAAAAACTTCAACATCTATTACAAGACGTTTGTGAGTAAAGGATACAAACTGCATAGTTAATGCTGATACAAGCTTAATCAGTAACTACTTAGTCCTAACATCATTATAAGCAACTCAGCTGGTTTTGACTCATTTCATTTAGTTTACCTGTTAACATGCTTTCATTTACAATGCAAGTACCATTAATAAGCACTGCATCACAAGGCATGACTGTTCCATTTAATGGAATGACCATAACATCTCCCGGCACAAGGTCTGTAGAAAAGATCTCTTCTATTTCTGAATTTAAGGAAAGAAAAAGAAAGGTCTGAAAAGAGTATTCTTTAACTTGTAATAAAAATACAACAAACTAAAGATCTATCCAAAGGTCACCTGATCTCAGTAAGACATTAAAAATATAAGGAGTTAAATAAGAAAATTCCAATAGATGAAGAGTACTGACAAATAAAATTATTATTCCTTAAGGTAACAGAGCACAGTGTCTATAATGTGTCAGCTATTTGTCCCAGGATAGTACACCAAGTGCACACAGTTAATGCCAAGCCCCCTCTAAGCTAACAGATGGGTGGATTTCAATAGTGGATGGTCAACCTTAGCTATCAGCCCTGTGAGCTAAACAGGCAGTAAGTCCACCCAGGACACCCCCCTGCAACAGGTACATAAACTCAGATTTCTATAATCCCTTGGAAACAGAGAAAAGCACTGAAATTTTAACACTTTCTTTTCTAACAGCATTCCTTTCCTTATGGCTACTATTTATAATCCATATTGTTTGTCTTCTCAATATTCCTAAAACAGTTCCAAAATATGTTAGATATTATTTCAAACAAATGTATAAAATAAAACTATCATATATAGTTCATTATTTCCTTAGAAATTTATGTATTATATATTCAAGTTAGTTAAACACTTCTTTCAAGATCTTCTCAAGTAAAAGGTGGCCTTATATTTGGGCATTCTTTCTTCCCTTACTCCTAGATTTTATTAAACTATGCTTAGAAGAGACTTACACTAGTTTCTAAGCAAAGATGGATGAGGAGAAAACTACTGTTTGTGATATTGGCCCTTAGGACAAATATTCTTTTCTTTCTAAAAAAAAAAAAAAGTATAAGTAGTTTACTAAGCTAAGAGCAAAGAATTCTAAAGTTATTTAGCATGTATTAAGTATAATACTCTTTATTTCTTAATATGACCCTTTATTTTAAAAACTTGACCCAATACCCTTATGCCACTTGAAATTCTAACCCTTAAGCATATGGGGAAACTAAGTATCAATGATCTGTTCAGCTATTGAGGGGGTAAGGAAGAAATACATTGAGAGATGCCCAGTATCTTTGGCAATGGCAGAGTGGGAAGGGGAGGAACACCAATAAACCACACATCTTAAGACTGCAGCTAGGAAAGGTGATATTATCAGCTAAAGTAGCAAGTGACCAAGAAGTGCAAAGAAGAAAACAATCTGCTAGGCTAACTTGGGTTCACACTTGGATGTGGGATACTAAATCAAAGAGAATGCAGACTGATTTGGTTTTCCTGATAAATCAAAGAGGCTGCTGTCTCCAAGACCCATGATGCTGAGCTGCCTCCCCTGTATCCTTAACTGCTTCCATATCTCACCGGACAAACCGATGTGTCCAAAACATTATCCTTCCCTACAGTTCTGCTTCTCCTCCAGTGTTCCCTATTTAATTAAATGACACCAACATCCATCCCCTACCAGCCTAACAACACTCTATTAGCACATCTTGTTCAATGCCCACATTTAAGTATCTTTCAAAGCCATCTCTCCACCCTCCATCTCCACAACCCTCACACTGATTCATTTCATGCCTTCAATATTACTTCCTTCTAAATAAGTTTGAACATGCAATCAGAAGGATTTTTTCAAATAGGCAAATATGATCATATCACTCTCCTGCTTAAAACCCTTCAATGTCTTTCCACTGCCTTTTAGGAGAGTCCAAATTCCTTCACAAGCCTTAAAGACTGTCTACCCTCTAATTGCTGTATCTGCCACACTGAATTTCTTCCAGTTATTGCAATGAACAAATGAACTCTCTTTAATTTCCAGGTCTTTGGGCACTAGAATCCTCTTATTTCCCTCTCTCAGTTCAGTTCAGTCACTCAGTCGTGTCCGACTCTTTGCAACCCCATGAATTGCAGCACACCAGGCCTCCCTGTCCATCACCATCTCCCAGAGTTCACTCAGACTCACATCCATCGAGTCGGTGATGCCATCCCAGCCATCTCATCCTCTGTCGTCCCTCTCTCATCCTGCCCCCAATCCCTCCCAACATCAGTCTTTTCCAATGAGTCAACTCTTCGCATGAGGTGGCCAAAGTACTGGAGTTTCAGCTTTAGCATCATTCCTTCCAAAGAACACTCAGGGCTGATCTCCTTCAGAATGGACTGGTTGGATCTTCTTGCAGTCCAAGGGACTCTCAAGAGTCTTTTCCAACACCACATTTCAAAAGCATCAATTCTTAAGCACTCAGCTTTCTTCATAGTCCAACTCTCACATCACCCCTGCCTTATCACTTTCAAACCTATACTTTATCTGGCTAATTCAATCACTTAAAATATACCTGTTCAAAGCAGCCATCCTATATTAGAAGGATGTCTATATAGAAGACACCTATATTAAATGAGCTCTAATATCTAAGTTCCCTCATTGTTCTGTTTATCATCTGTCTTTCCAAACAGACTGAAGTTCAATGATGGCAAGGACAACGTCCATCCTGAGAGCCTAGTACAGTGGCTGTCACATTACAGAAAAAAAAAATTCACATAAATGAATGAACTTGATACAGAGACATGACTATAAATCCAAACATACAGTTTTGTTTCTTACAGAACTACGTGTATATGCCTAATATACTGGGCTTGCTTCACACATTAGTGCACAGTGGATATCTTTTTCTATTTACTTTTGAAGAGTAAACTGAAGTACTTACCTTCATTTACTCTGCAAACTGAAACTCTCACAGTACTGTGAGCTGCCACCATGTCATGTAACATGATATATTGCTGAATCAGAGGAAAAAAATTTTGAACTCATTAATATAAACTCACTCTTCAATCTATTAGAAAGCAAGGGTAATATAAAATAAGATAAGCTAATATATAGTGGTAAAGAACCCGCCTGCAATGCAGGAGATGCAAGACTCGGGTTCGATACCTGGGTCAGGAACATCCCCTGGAGGAGGAAATGGCAACCCATTCTAGTATTCTTGTCTGGGTGATCCCATGGACAGGAGTCTGGTGGGCTACAGTCCATGGGGTGCAAAGAGTCAGACATGACTGAAGTGACTTAGCACACAAGCTAATATAATAAACACATATTACTCTACCTTTAAAAAAGTCAAGACCAAAAGATTCAAAGATCATTCAATGTTTCAGCCCCAAACACAATAAGAAACACTTTAACAAGACAGCCCTAAAAACAGGAAATTCAGCCCTCCAGTATTTCAGTCTAAGAGAAGCAACTAGAGACCCCTACAATCCCAAACCAATCAAGTGATACTCTGACTTTAAAAAGCATCTGCCTTCCCCCACCTCAAAGAGGGCAAAGGAGTACATATTCACGTAACTAAAAGAAAAACTGTAACAAGAACATGCTTTATACCAAATATCATTCTGCACACCTTATGTGTTATTACAAAGTACAAATACAGTTGTGAAAACCCTAATAAATTGGACTCACCTTTCTAATGGCATACAGGGAGCTTATAATTGATACTACAGACATAATCACAATGGCTATAGCATAGTAATAGTATTCATCTGTGCACCAGAGTATAACACTGAACAACTGGAAAATGTAAAATGGGTTGAGAACCTAAAAAACAAAATTTTTAAGTCAAATTGAATGAGATATTTAAAACCATACAGATTTAAGAAATAACTTACAAGATATGAACAGGATAAGCTCTATAGTACCCTAGGGCAACATGTAACTAACTACCCAAAGAGTAGTGCAAGACACTACCTTTTTAGAAAAGAACCATTAAACTACTAGAATTTGACTAAATAAGCTTAACTGAAATTGAGAGCATCCAGTTAGATTGATACCAAACCCAAATACAGATTCACCTAGAAACAGCTAAAATGTGTAAATTTAGCTGTTCTTCACTTTGCCTTAGCAATAAAACATATTTACTTTCAATAATTACTGTGCTGCATAAGAGTATGAAACATTTAACCAAATGGAACAAACATTTACTTATTATGAACCTGAAACACTAATTTACTTATAAGTCAAAAGTGCACTGAAGTCCAAAGAGAAGACAAATATGAGATAAGTTACACTGCTTTGCTTTCTCCAAGAAAATAAATAAGGATTAAAACCTGAATGGGAAAAAAAAAAAAAAAGATAAGGACTCCTGTTAAACACAAGAAGCAGAAAAGACCTACAAAAATAAAACCCAAAACAATTAGTGACAAAATCACCCATAGTGATAATTACCTTAAATATAAATGGATTAAATGCACCAACCAAAAAACATAGGCTGCCTGGGTGGATGAAAACATGTGCATGTGTACACTTCCACACTTACTATTTTAGTGACTTAAAAAAAATTTTTGAATGAGGTTTGAAATTTCTAATCCAATTCTGAGAATACTAAAAAAAAAAACAACCAAAACCCAGGAAATTAACATGTGATATAGTATTATTAACAAAAGCACAGATTTTGTTCAAATTTCACAAAATCTTATGCTACTGCCCATTCTTTTGTTTTCATACCTTATTCAAGACTCCATATTGTATTTAGTTGCACTAAGCAGCTTCAGTTGCATACAATGAATTCTGATAAATTCTCTTTTCATTTTATTCTATTACAAATATTTTCTAATTTTCCTTGCTATGGCTTCTTACATACACCCATCATTTAAACATGGGCATTCAATTTCCAAATACATGAGACCTTTAAAGTATCTTTGATATTAATTTCTCATTTAAATCCTTTCTTCCCTCCAATCACCTTCTGAGTTTTTTCAGTCTTTTAACTTTATTGAGGCTTTTAGTGGCTTAGTCAAAGATCTCGAACGGTAAATGTCACATAGCACTTGAAAGTATGTGTGTTATTTTCAAGTATATTTTGATACTGATTTCTAACATAATTCTACAGTGATAAAGAGAACAGACTGTGTGATTTCAATACCTTTAGACCATGTAATTTTTCCACCTTGTTTTATGTCCCTGGATATGTTCCAGTGTCTTCTGGTTTATAGTCTGTGGGAACTCATATAGAATTTGTATTCTGCTGTTATGTGAAAATTATATAAATCTTAATTATTACTATGTTGAATTGGTTCATATTGCTTTTTAGGTCTACTACATCCTTCTACTTTTCTGTCTATTTATTCTATTAATTTTTGAGAGTTTGATATTGAAACGCCAATTAAAAACCTTAATTCACTTTAAAAAATAATTATAATGTATAGTGGAACTATATCTAACCTTCTTCTGCATTTTCCAAGTCTCCTGTAAATGTGTTATACTTTCATAATCTAAAAAAATTTAAAAGATGTTTGCATTTGATTTGGCCAATAAAAAACCAATTGGAAGATTTACTTCAAAAAAAAAAAAAGGAGTCCTGCTAAAGGACTTTGACTACCCAAAGTTTATAGTATTTTTATCAATTTCATTAATAATCTCCAATATCTTAAAACTGATATTTCTGTACTTTTCAAAGCACTTTTACATACATAATCCTATTTTACTTCAAAATCAAATGAGGCCATTAAAGGATTTACTACAATTTTACCAATACAAGAGCAGCAGGGAGAAAGGTCTTCTAATGATCAGAGCTAGCTACTGATGGAGTCATGTTACAAGTCAGTCTTTCTAATTCCGACTCCTTACCTGTTGCTGTGCTCTAAGGCTCCATTACATAGCTACTCTCAAGAAATGATGGAAGGCAATCTAACTTCTACTCAAAGTATTGACCCACTACAGCTAATTCTGATCTTTAGCCCAAAATCAGAAAGAAGACTGGAGAGCCTAACTCTCCTAGGCAAAGCCGCTTTCTTTCTTTTTACATGCTGCAACGCTTTACTTACACCTCCTCTATGGCTCTTACAAGCCGAAGTCTCTAAGCAACTACTGACATGTATTCCCCCTAAGCTAAAGTGCAAATTCCTCACTGTCACTCATCATGTTATGTTTTTATTGCAAATATCTGGCATGATGCCTAGTCACTAAGAGTGTACCACATGAAGAAAACATGATAAATTATTTTTAAAATCGGGGGAGGGGGGGAAGACAGAGGTACACATCTGCAAAATAGGCCAAGGTTTAGATGCACAACTTCCTGAGAATAAGAAAAAAATCTACAGACAAGGAAAGCAAAAAAATCAGACAAAATAAAAAAGTAATCATGCCCCCAAATTACTGATCTAGTGGAGAAAGATCTTTCTGACCTTCCAAGGAAAAAAATAAGCAAAGACAAGTTAGGAAACAAACAAGAATATCTTCTTATTACTTAAATCCTGGCTGTTTTCAATTGACAAACCTATTGATCACAAATGTTAAGACAGGTACAACTGTCTTACCTCTTTAACCAGGAGCTTAAAAACTGAAGGCACTTTCACAGCAATTTCATTTACTCCATAAAGCAATTTTCTATAACAGGAAAATATAACAATAATATTACATTATACTGTATTATAACAGTACAATTTATAGAAGGCACTGCATTAGATAAGGCTCAAAACACCAACTGCTCCTAAATTCTGGAACTTAAACATTTGTTTTTCTAAACAGTTGTCTTCTACAATTTAAATTCTCTATCTACAGTATTTAAATCAACATAGTCAATATTGGATAACTACACTGTTATTATTTTATATTTTGTGTGACAAGTACCTCTCCCACTAATCTACAATAAACCATATCAGCAAAAGATTTTCTTTTCCACCCATAAACACAATACAGCTCAACAATTCTGAACTGCAATTAATTTTTTCAAGAGACTACATAAGTAATTTGAGGTGTCCTATACTATTTTTCTAATAAGAATACTGCACTAAAAACGTTTATTTCAAAACAGTATACATTTTGCGCCTTTTTTTTAATGTTTAAGAAAAGCTGCTTAAAACCTTCCACTTAAATTCCTTATAATAGTACTTTCTAGATGATAAATTAATTCTCATGTTCTATGAAGCATAAGTCTGACTGAACGAATTTCTATTGCAACCCTTTAAAAGAACATGCCATGCTACAGGAGTACAAGAAAATTCCTAATTTNGTTAAATTCTGTGTTAACTTGATGCTTCCCATTTATATATGTCCTTACCCTTACTGAATATGGATATACTAAACAAAGAACTTGCCCTCATTTTTTCAACAGATCACCACTTCAAATGCACATCACTTTAGGTAACCACATGCACACACATATACACAGTTACACATATGTAAATACTCAACATCCTCCACAGTTCTGGACCCACTAGTTTAAACAATAGGCTTGAATTAAGTCAAAGGCTGAGAGGAAGAGGAGTTCATATCTTTTAATGTTTAAGTGATCTCAGTTATGCATGAACAAGAAGACTGAATCCAACTTGCCAAGTAGGTCAGCAGACAGTACCATGAAAGATCAGAACAATCTGGTCATGGATCATCCTTTACAACAGTGGTTCATTACCTTGTACTTTAGCTCATGAACAAATAGCTCCTTGCTGCCAGAAATATAGTGGGTGGAGAACAGAGAAATTCCTAATTCAATACTGGAATTCTTTGGAACGTAATTTACCAAGGCCAAGTTAGAGGATCATGAAGTCACAAGAGAAAAATAAGCCTTATTGCAGAGATGAGAAATATTGACAAAACAACTTTTAGATATGAAATAAGCAAAATTGATTGTGACTAGGCATTTACAAAAAAATACTAGATGAAATGTTACTAACTGATAATCTCTTCTGACAAACTCTAAGCCTCTTTATGATTATCAGAATTTGTAGGTTTCACATTACTGTCAACACCATGGATAAAATACTGTATTTTAATGAAACTTAAGTATTTACATGTGTATTTTTCTTTTCTAACCTGGCATTTTATCTTCATGTTTAATTATTTNAGGAGATCCAACCAGTCCATTCTGAAGGAGATCAACCCTGGGATTTCTTTGGAAGGAAGGATGCTAAGGCTGAAACTCCAGTACTTTGGCCACCTCATGCGAAGAGTTGACTCATTGGAGAAGACTCTGATGCTGGGAGGGATTGAGCGCAGGAGAAGGGGATGACAGAGGATGAGACGGCTGGATGGCATCACGGACTCGATGGACACGAGTCTGAGTGAACTCCGGGAGTTGGTGATGGACAGGGAGGCCTGGCGTGCTGCAATTCATGGGGTCGCAAAGAGTTAGACACGACTGAGCGACTGAACTGAACTGAGCACTAGCCTTGCTGCAAAGTCATTTAAATTCTAAGAGAAATTACAGAATTTTCCTTTTTCACTCTCCAGTCTTATCTACTGAGCACCTATCACATGTATGGCAATCCCTGGCCAAGGGTCAATCTCTAATGCATGTGGACCCCTACTGGAGATCACCCTGATTCCAAGTCCACTGAGTAATCTTGTTCCTGACTACTCATGATGCTCATTTCTAGGAGAAACTTTATTGAGCTCATTGACAAAAAAAAAAATCTCCTGTATTAAAAAACATATTAAATTCACACATTAAAGAGAGTTGCAAAATATAAAACAATGCCGGTTTTCTTGCCTTTTTTTTTTTTTTGGATTCTGGAAAATATATATATTTATTTGGGAAAATGTACTTATCTATTACTGCTTTAGTAAGTTAATATTCTTAACGCTCTATGTGGCAATAACACATAAAACCCACATAAACAAAATCTTTTCAGAGTTCACAGTAATTTTCAAGAATGTAAAAAGGTATGAGCCCTGAGGTGGATGAGTTTGAGAGCCACTGCTTTAGACATGGCTGACCTCTGCAGAACACAGTTCAAATGTTACCTTCCTCATTCCAGATGCCATGCCTCCACTCATCTACCTGGTGGACAGCACAATCCTGACACGTGGCTGGTACTCAAAAAATACTTCCTGAGTGACCTGATAAAGAATTTAGCTATATAATGTTTATCTGATATGAATTAATAGCAAAGTAAACCAACTGCAAAATTTCAACTTAATCCCCCACATCAGACTACTGAAATCTCCTGATTTATGTCATCAAGAAAATGACCAATAAAAAACACTGATGTATCCTGAATGGGCACTTAAAGTTTCTCTACCTTATGGTAGCCCTGAAGACAGGGCCAGAGGTTAAGTAGAGTCAGGGCTTTCCACAGATAAAATGCAAGAATTTGATGACAAACACATACATGGACACACACACCATATACATTGGACTTCGTGCCATCTTGGAAAAGAAGCCTCAGAGTTACCCTGTTTTACAGAGGAAAACAAGTCACATTATTATACAAAACCTTTTAAGTAATTTAGTGACTATTTCTTCTCACACTAGGGTGTGTTGCAGCCCTAAAAAGTACTGTACTAGAGTCGTCCCACCAATGTAAGCTTGTCCCATCAAATTAACATGACTTGAGGTAGCAACTGTTCTCAAGGGCTATACACCTGATGCCACAGATTACATGCAGAATGAGTAACTCCAACCTCTTTCTGTGCAGAAAAGGTCAGCTGTTGCTGCCTGAGCCTGTAAGGTTTAGTCCAGTCCTGCAAGGTTTCAAATGTACACACGCCTATCTTCAAAGCATAAGGCAAAGGAACTCTGACACTGTCTCCACTAAAGAATCCAATCTGGGGTTCTGACCCTTTAATCTGTGCTCCTTCCTTAAATCCTGGCCTGAATCTCAGGATCATCACTCAGGATTTCCCAGAGTCATTTTTAATAACCAAAACATATAATTCTGACCCCCATTTCCCATCACCACATGAAATATGCTTCTTGAGGGGAGGAACTTATTCAAATACTTAAATGGAAGAGAGTTTTGCTTCCAACCAAAGTTTAAAAACACAGACCAGACTAGCCATCCTAACTACTGGGTTGGCCAGAAAGTTCATTTGGGTTTTCCCGTAAGATAGTGTGGAAAACCCAAATGAACTTTTTTGCCAACCCAATAAAATAACAAAATTAATAAAATATCTAAAACTGTATAGTTTTCAAGGAACTGGACGTCAGCCAAAGTTGTTGTTGTTTAGACATTCAGGAATGTCCAAGTCTTTGCGAACCCATAACTGCAGCACACCAGACTTCCCTGTCCTTCACCATCTCCTGGACCTTGCTCAAACTCATGTCCATCGAATCGGTGATACCATCCAACCATCTCATCCTCTGTCATTTCCTTCTCCTCCCGCCTTCAATCTTTCCCAGCATCAGGGTCTTTTCAAATGAGTCAGCTCTTTTCATCAGATGGCCAAAGTACTGGAGCTTCAGTTTCAGCATCAGTCCTTCCAATGAATACTCAGGGTTGATTTCCTTTAGGATTGACTTGTTTTATCTCCTTGAGTCCAAGGGACTCTCAAGAGTCTTCTCCAATACCACAGTTCAAAAGCATCAATTCTTCAGAGTTCAGCTTTCTTCATGGTCCAACTGTCACATCCATACATGACTACTGGAAAAACCATAGCTCTGACTAGACGGACCTTTGTCAGCAAAGTAATGTCTCTGCTTTTTCATACGCTGTCTAGGTTTGTCACAGTTTTTCTTCCAAGGAGCAAAGGTCTTTTATTTCATGGCTGCAGTCACTGTCTGCAGTGATTTTGGAGCCAAGAAAATAACGCTGTCACTTTCAACTGTGAGACCGTTTCTTTCAACTGTTGACAACTGTTTCACTCAATGGAAGAAACTGATATAAAAATGGGAAGTATCTAGGTGAGCTCTATAATTGTCCCAGTTTACAAACTGAGTAATTACAGGATGCCACACACACAAAAAAGGTAGGACAGGGAACCTAGGGAGAGCCCAGTAATCAACCGAGTTGAAGACATGAAGCTCCGAGTCTAAGGACGTGCCACAGTGACTGGGTCTGCAAGGCAGATTAGCAGAGAAGAGGTGGGTACAGAGAATGAACACTAAAAATCTGCAAAGTGGGGATTCTTCTCAAGTCTTCAACTGAATACTGATCAGCATTTCTGTGTGAGGAAACTACCAAGACCAGGAGAAAGCCATTCAAAAGGTTTTAGGGGAAGAATGTATCAGGTTTGCACGGGGGAGAGTACCTGTTCCCACCAACCCCAGTGGAAAACCTCATTAGTTGCATGGAATCAGGAGGACCCAGAGGATCTTGCTTCAGTGGGCCTCCCTGGTAGCTCAGTTGGTAAAGAATCCACCTGCAACGCGGGAGACCTGGCTGGGAAGATCCCCTGGACAATGGAAATGCTACGCACTCCAGTTTTCTCACCTGGAGAATTCCATGGGGTCACAAAGAGTCAGATTGAGAGTCTGACTTTTCTCAGAAAGTCGTGACTGAGCGACTTTCACTTTGCTTCAGTAGGAGGTTCAAATTAGCCCCAAACTAAAAGCTACTCTGGTCCTGCCAAACAAAACTTCTAGGACTTGAAAGAATAAAATTGTTTCCAAGTAAATGCTTCACAGAACACAGTCCAAGGAGATTTACAGGAATGCAAACTATCTAGTACCATGTCTGCTATCCAATTGAAACTTAACAGTCTTACAAAGCACCAAAAAGAGACATCCCATAATGAGAAAAATCAGTGGACCAAAGAGGACCTAGAACTGACAGAGATAACAGAATTGGTAAACAAGGCCGTTAAAACAACTGCTGTAGCTGTAGTCCACATGTTCAAAAAACAAGAGGAAAGACTAATCATGTGAAGCAGACACATGAAAGATATAAAAAATAACCAAACTGAACACAAAATATAATGTCTGAGATGAAAAATATACTAGATGGAATTAACAGCAAATCAGATATTACAGGGGAAAAAAATCAATGAAGTTGAAGACAAAGTAACAGAAATATCCAAAATTAAA
The DNA here is from genome assembly GCA_006410875.1 of Neotragus pygmaeus. Lineage (NCBI taxonomy): Eukaryota > Metazoa > Chordata > Mammalia > Artiodactyla > Bovidae > Neotragus > Neotragus pygmaeus. The sequence goes on along the minus strand of SJYV01028595.1, from coordinate 980,261 downwards.
AACTGAGAGGAAAAAATAGATTAAGGAGGGGGAAAAAAGCTAGCATAACAGCATCAGTAAGCTGTGAAACAACCTCAAGTACTCTGATATGCACATAAGGTAGAAAGGAACAGAAAATATGTAATTCTATAATAGCCCCCAAATTTCCAGATTATGTGAAAAGCTATAAACCCACAGATCCAAGAGGTTCAACCAACACTACGCAAAAACATTAAGAAATTACATCAAGGCATATCATCATCAAACTGCTCAAAATTGTGATGAAAATTAATTTAAAATGATACTAAATTTCTTGCTAAAAACAATGCAGGTAAAAAGACAGAGCAAGATCTTTTAAGTATTAAGAAAAAGAAACTATGAAAAGAATTCTACACCCAGCAAAAAAATATCTTTCAAAATCAAAGCTGAACTAAGTCTTTCTCAGATATAAAAGCTGGTAAAAATTCACCAACAGCAAACCTACACTATAAAAAGTTAAAGGAAGTCCTCAGACACAGGGGGTAAAAAAGATAACTGATGGTAATACAGATCTCTACAAAGGACTGAAGAACACCAGAAATGGTAACTATGTGGATAATTATATACAACAACGCACAAAGAACACTGAGAAATGAAAGCTCTCTCTTATAAGGTTCTTAAGAAAGCAGGAAAAGAATGGCAAGGAATACCCAGTGTGAGCAATTAAGAGAAAGACTAAAATTTAGAGAAGAAATAAATGAAATTAAAGAAAAAAAGCTGGTTCTTTGACATCAATAAAATTATCATTTCTAGTTGCATGTGGCGGTGGGGGGTACAAAATATCAATATTAAGACTATGGCAGGAGACATTGCTTTAGATTATGCAGATATCAGAAGGAGAATCAAGGAACCAACAAGCAACTTTATACAAACATACCAACCTTTTTGCAGGTCTGAACTTACTTCCAAAAAACATTTTTTTCTTTTAAATTATTATCGACCATGAGTTGATAACTGCTAAAGCTCACTTAAAAGCTGAGTGATGGTCTATCAGAGTTCATTATACTAATTATTCTACTCTTTAATAATCATACTATTCTATACTTTTTAATATGTATAAAAGATGGATTGGGAATTTGGGATTAGAAGATACAAACTATCAGATATACAACAGGTAAACAACAAAGACCTACTGTATAACACAGGGAACTATATTCAATATCTTGTGATAAACCATAAAGGAAAAGAATGTGAAAAAGAGTGTGTGTGTGTGTGTGTGTGTGTGTGTGTGTGAATAACTGAATCACTTTACTATACAGCAGAAATTAACGCAACATTGTAAATCAACCATACTTGAATAAAATATATAGATTTTAAAAAGCCACCATCTGAGGTGAAAATACAAAAATTTCAGAGAACAGTCATTCCTGGCACCAAGGGATAAGATCCTGAGGACTCTGCCTCTGAGTCCCAAATCTACTGATTCAACATATTATGTATCAGGTATTATCCATAAACTCTTACTCCTGGGTTTTGAATCTAATCCTTCTTCACGCTCATCTTTTATCCATTGCCTACAAATATAGATGCACTTCCTCACTTACATAAGTTCTAATTTTTCAACATAGAATATATTTGTAGATAAATAAGCATGCTTTTATAATTTCAGAAAAAGAATTACCATTAAAAATCAATGTTTTCACTAATTTCATATACTCATAACTATTTAAAATATCTCTTGAGAGAGTACACATTAGTCTAAGATAACTACATTTTCATCTCATATGACCACAGGAAAAATACTTGCTTAGAACAATCTGAATTCCCACTTGTTTAAACATAATTCTTGACCATAGTACCTCATTACTCATCTTACAAGTATTATTTCTCTAAAATTTAACTCACTTTTTAAGGCAAAATTCTTATGTCTTACCAAGTTTTACCAAAGTTGAAATAGTAAAAATAATTTAAGTAATTCAAATTAAAAGTTTCTCTAAAAGTCACTAATTACTATTCTCTCTAGATATATTATACTTCAAAGGAAATTACCAAGATTTCACTTTTCACATAAACTTTTAGTGAAACGCAGTGAGACAACTGCAACAGCTTACCTTTGAACACAAACATGTTGAAAATATATATTTAAATTTTAAAAACATGTACATAAATAGAAATCCCTTAACATTTCTATGACATATCTATGAAGATAAAAATCTACATAAGCATTTCAAAATATATTACTTATAAAGGTGAAAATACATGTAAAGCACTAGTCTAATTATCCAATTAAATATTTAAAGCTTTAAGATCAAACTTCTAAAACCCACTGACTTACAGAAGTATAACTTCTGGTGGTTTGAGTGCATGTGTTTTTTAATCAAGTCAATTTCTAGATCATAAAAAACAAAGAAATTTTTCTTACCAATAGCACTATATCATCATTCCTTCCAACTGTGATATTAGCAGAACTTTCAAAAGCCAGCTCTTAACAAAAACAAAATAGAAGTACGCATAAAAATTCATTCAAATGAAAATTTTCTGCCACGGGGACTTGTTTCCTTTTGAATTGTTTTCAAAATGACTAAGACTAAAATTCAGAATTTTTTAATGTACCAATTTTAAGTGGATTTTCAAAAGATACACCTTCTGCCATCTGACTGCCACTGAAGAGCTCCTAATATTTGAATAAATCGCATCTAGCTAGTGTACTGAAGTCCCAATTCCACAGTGCATGACGAGCCTTGATGTTATCTAAACAACAAGCAGCTTATAGGCTATTGTGATTAACCAAACCCTTCCTTGCATTTACAATGAACCTGATTTTTTTGTGTTGAGTAAGAACAGAAGCACAGGACAAAATGAAGCTATCAGGAATAAAACTCACTAAATCTAATTTTTGTGAAAGTTAACTTTTTTCTACTATAGTATTAAATCTAGAATAAGAATCAGATCTCATTTCCTAAAACAGGATGAGTTGGCCTCAACAAGAATAGAAATCCTGAAACTTAAGGTATCTTTACTTCAAACCTTTCACATGAGCTGTAACAATATCATAAGAATATGTGTGGAGGGTTTTCTTTGAGGATATGTATGTGCCTAGAGAATAAATATGTAACAATATTATAACAGTATGTGTGGTGTGTTTTCTTTGAGGATATGTACCTGCCTAAAATTTCAAAGCAGATAATGATCTGCCACTCAAGTAAAACCTCAAGCAAGCTATATTCTGAATAAATATTTTTAATTTTTTACTTCAGGTGGTATTTGCAAAATTCAGGGAGACTGGCGTTAAAAGAAATAAAAACATACTATTTAATGTTCACAAAATTAAGAGTTTAAAATTTCTCAAATGATACGCTTCATAAGTTTGTAAACATGTACTTTTGAAGTCTTAAAATTAAAACTGCACTAAACTTTTGGGCTACCTTGATTAGTGAAAAACAAAATGAATCATCCTACTTTATTCTGTAGTTCTAGATTCTTTTTCCTGAGAATTAAACATACCTACTCATGTTAAATAAAGATTTGATAAATATATCTTTCAAGACCACAAAGCAAAAGGTGTCATAAAAATCCTAAAGATAAACAGCATAGCCAGCATTCTGAGTATTATTTCGTTGTCAAATGTGTAGCATCCTCAGCAATTAAGATGACCTTCTGCAACTCAAAAACAGTTCTACTGAAATAAAATGTGCAGTAGTCAACTGAAATAAAACGTGCCCTAACAAACATGAAATCTTTACTCACTGCACAACCTTAATTTTAATATCTATACAAATATTTGTGTAGAAAGAATAAAAAAGTCTCCATCTCCCAACCGCAGTAACAAAATTGTGAAAAGGGTAAAACTTAACACTCAAGTCAGCTCCTAACAATAAGAATGACATAATATAATTTAGTGAATACATGGAAATTTTACAAGGATACCAGCTAAATTTTAACAAAGCTCTACTCAATACCCATTTTATCACTTCCCATCTTGAACTTTCTCTTATAATACATGCTTTTGTTTCTGTGTTTAGGCTTAAGGAAGACCATTGTATCCAATATACACCAAACCAAAACTGTATTTACATTTGCAAAGTGCAGTCTTTGTATAATTTATTTTTTGTAAGTTACAAAACAATGTGATAGCTTAACAAAATAAGTTATAATTAGGAAAGGTAATGCAATTTTCTGTCTTAGGGTCAATTTAAGAACATTAAGAGTTCTAACTTAACCTGCACTATAGCATATGTGCATACATTTTAATCATTTTTTATTATATACACTATTTAAAGAAAGAAAGAAACCCATTTATTCAGAGAAACTCCATGTGGTAAGACTATCATTACACAACATAATGGTTTTGAGTATTACAGTCAACTGTATAGTACAAACTGGGAGAAGGCACCTTTGAACTGACAAATGGCATCTATGCTTTATTTTCATTATTTTAATTTAAAAAGGAAATGAGTAAAATTAATCATTTGCATAATCATAACTAAGTTTGCATAATTGTTTGTCTACTTAATATGAGATTTTTTTCATTTATTCAAGTTACTCTGATCTTAACACTTTTATACTTCCCCTTAAATCTTCCTCATTATTCAACTTTCTAAAACTCCCTACTCAAGGAGAGTTTTGAAAGTACTTTAATTGCTAGATTTATTTCAAAACCTTACTGGTAGAAAGGCTCACTGCGGTTAAGACTAGTCCTAAAGAGTGAATATTCAAAACTGGCAGAACCAAAAAGGCCTCAAAAGAAAACTGGCACCCACCCCTAAAACAAAAGGCTGAACAGATCTGTAAACAGGTGACGTAGCTAGTGTGTCAGCATGGGAAGGGAGGAGACTTCAGTACTCTTTGAATGCTCCTACCATCTATGTGCAATAACATTTTTAAATCGATAAGGAGAGAAAGAAGAAAGACTGAGCATATGTACAGAATGGTCTCTATTAAAGCATTCCACTGTGCCTGAATAGCACTCTCTCTCACTGTTATTTTACCCCAGACATGGTAAAGCAGCCATTTGAAGCCTCCCTTAACAAATATATTTCAAAAAGCTACAGTTGGCTCTTTTTATTTTTTTATTATTTTATTTTTCTATTTCCTCCATATTTTGGCTCAACTGAGGAAAAGTACTAACCAAAGATACAGCATAAGCAACAGCAAATTCTAAATTATTTTATCAAACTAATTCATCTATAAATCTTAAGTAAGCATATATGCCACGTTCGTTACTATATTAGGGACAGTAAGAGATATACATTATCCCAAAATACAAAAAAAAAAAACCCACAAAAAACAGAAGAGTACAGAACTCAAGACTCAGCTTTAACTTGTTCTTAAATGTCAACTAACTCCACATGAACTATTTAGCAAGTTCCTTCACCCATCTTGGTTTCAATTTCTCCACCAAAATGAGACGGTTGTAATAAATCACGATTCATTCCAACCATGAGTTTTTGACCTCCTTAAGTATTGCCGGTATATATAGTCTGCTGTTGCACTCTTTCACCATTAGGTGGTGCTCCAACATTGGTAAGAAAGACTGACAGCTTTCACAACTTTGCCAAGGCAACCACTGATTAAGTATGAGTAAAGGTAAGAAATTTTATATGCTTTTTTTTTTAGTACCAATGCAAATACTAATATAACAAAGTAGGAGCTGCTCATAATAGAACTTCTGTTTCATGTGTCTCAATGGAAAATAAGACATCACAATAAACATAAAACACATGATAACCGGGAGGGGAAGGCAGATATTATTCCCTTCATACAGACTCCCAAATTCACACTTGTCTGAAACTAGAATTTAGGGTACAATGTTGTAGAACCAGGGAGGAGGGAAAACAGTAACAGTTAAAGAGCTCATGATCCTACTGGAGAACAAGATAAGGTAAAGTATGAAGTTATGTGATAAAATTATCTATTAAACTGGCAACGACAACAACAAAAAAAGCACCTTTATACATTGCTGCTAAGAGTGAATCTGTACTAGCTTTTTGGAAAATCAACTGACCATATACAAAAACTTAAACCTTCTACATACTCTGATCCAACAATACCAATTAGAAATCACACATGTACCTGTACGTGTATGTTACCATAAACCCTTTCTTCAAATTCCTCTCTGCATTGTTAGACTCCTGAAACAGAATATAAAAGTTTTGGATTTTTTTTTCCTTTGGGAGTGAGAATGAGTACTTACAAACAAAAAACCTAGTTGAAACAAATGAGCGTATTTTAAACACTCACAGAAGAAACTGTAGAGCATGGGCATTTGATACAACAGGAACTGACAAATCAAGAGTTCTAATAACAACTATGTAAATAAATCAAATTGTTTGAGCCTAATTCCCCAAACTAAAAGTTAGACTTCTAGGGTTAAGGGATTAAATGGTATAGACTATTATGTATAGAGTGAGTTACAAGGATATATTGTACAAAATAGGGAATACAACCAATATTTTATAACTATAAATGAAGCCTAATCTTTAAAAATGTGAATCACTATTATTTTACACATGTAACTTACATAATATTGTACATCAACTATACTTCAATTTTAAAAAGTTACTTTATAGAGGTGCGGTAAAAGTTTTCATTAAGCAATATATATACATGAATGTTTCTTCTATTTTAATGCAAATTAGTAACTATTTCTTCTAAACTGTAATGCTGTTAATCCAAATCCCTAATAGCTTGTTTGACATTTCAATCAGCAGTTTAAAAGGTGGTTTTTGAAATCTAGACACATTAATTCTAAGACTCATCTTTCACATTTTAGCATAGTTACAACTGGAATATAGCTTAGAGGTCACTGTTATAGTTGACAGTTAACCCCAGTGATGCAGCCATCAATGCATGCTCCTCAGTTCAGTTCAGTCGCTCAGTCATGTCTGACTCTTTGCAACCCCATGAATCGCAGCACGGGAGGCCTCCCTGTCCATCACCAACTCCTGGAGTTCACTCAGACTTGCATCCATCGAGTCAGTGATGCCATCCAGCCATCTCATCCTCTGTCGTCCCCTTCTCCTCCTGCCCCCAATCCCTCCCAGCATCAGAGACTTTTCCAATGAGTCAACTCTTCGCATGAGGTGGCCAAAGTACTGGAGTTTCAGCTTTAGCATCATTCCCTCCAAAGAAATCCCAGCATTGATCTCCTTCAGAATGCTCCTAGGACAGTGTTTATCAGTTCAGTTCAGTTCAGTCGCTCAGTCGTGTCAGACTCTTTGCGACCCCATGAGTTCCAGCACGCTAGGCCTCCCTGTCCATCACCAACTCCCAGAGTTCACCCAAACCCACGTCCATCGAGTCGGTGATGCCATCCAGCCATCTCATCCTTTGTTGTCCCCTTCTCCTCCTGCCCCCAATCCCTCCCAGCATCAGAGACTTTTCCAACGAGTCAACTCTTCGCATAAGGTGGCCAAAGTACTGGAGTTTCAGCTTTAGCATCATTCCTTCCAAAGAAATCCCAGGGCTGTAGTGTTTATAGCATTGTCATTTCAGCTGAGTGAAGTGCATTATTGGCACTACAATGCTCAGTTTAAGTTGATGATTAAAAGTATTCCAAAAGACTACATTGTAGTTGAATATTAAAACATAAAGTGATCATTTGCACAGAAAAGTATCAAAATAGGGCAGCAGAGTGGAAAGGAAGAACTAGGATTAGAAAGGGGTGGGGGCAGAAAAGAGTAGAGAAAAAAAAAGAGAGGGGAGAAGGAAATGGCAACCCACTCTAGTACTCTTGCCTGGAGAATCCCATGGACAGAGAAGCCTGGTGGACTACAGTCCATGGGATCGCAAAGAGTCGGACACGACTGAGTGACTTCACATCACATCACATCACATACTTCTAAATCTTCAGTATGTTAAGGAGTCACACATGGACTACAGATTTGTTCATTTTTCTTATAATAACAAACTCCAAACAATTTTTCTTCATTAACTCAGCAGTTCACTTCAGGATTACTGTATTATGCTTGTAAGAAAATAAAATTTACTCATGATCTATACTACAGTATGGCTCACATTTCATTCTTCCAAACATTATAAAGACTCAACCACAAAGAAGCACAAAATCACCAGAAAACCATTCTGTACAAAAAGTCCAATCCTGCAAATTTACAACTACAACTGACAGGCACTTGGATCAGCTTTTTTCAATTATGTGAATGTGGGAAAACCCACTTTACTCTTTTTTCTCCAATCTGAAACCTACCCAAGTTGACTCAGCATGGAAAGCAAGTATAAAGCCCTTATATCTGCATTCAACGAATACTTCAATAATATGGAACTTTAAATTTCTGTTGGAGAGGATAATGGCCTTACTCAAGACACAACTATCACAGAAATAACCTCCTCATTTCCTATGGTCATTCTGTAATCCACTATTCAGGATTAAAGAAAAAAATCAATGTGTTTGGGTACTATTGACTGACATTTGTAGGATTTTTAGCTTACAAAATATTTTAACTGGCAATATCTACTTTACCAGTTTTCAATCAATATTGTCTTTTAAAAACCGAAAGAAAATAATCTTCACTTAACTAAGATTAGCATTTTGAACTTTCCCCAGAAGGCCAAGCATGGAATGACTTTACATCCCCAGCAGGCCAAGCATGGAATGACTTTACATCGAAAAGCCTTACCAACAAATTAAGGGATGTCATGCAGATAGCATTTTCCAAAAATTCATTTTCCAAATGAAATTCATTTTCCAAAAATTCATCTGGAAGCAACACATACTTGAAATACACGCTTTCAGATGGAAAACAGTGACCAAGTTCCCGAGATAGAGCACAGGTGACCTTGTTACCTACCACAGTGCAGCTGACTTCTACTTCCTATCGAACTAGCCTGGGTCATGGGGCAGGTAGCCAGGTGACCAAGCCTCCACTTCCTCTGCCCACTTCTCAGCCATCAGTATTCTCTATGCTTCTGTCAGGGGCAAAGGGTGATACCACTGTCCCATCGACCGTGGCAGCCACCAATCAGTACTGTCAGCACTGCTCTCTCCCAGACCCACAGAGTCAAACATCCACTGACCACATTTTGCTAACAGCCAAAAGACTTGTTTCATCTTCCAAAAACCTGCTCTCCCACTTCCTGCCACCACTACTAGCTCCCCTCCAATCCTTTAATATAAGATAGCCCCTGCCTCAGAAGCCATGCCAGGAATTTGGAAGTCATCCTAGACTCCTACCTATCCCACACCTTCTATATCCATCTGGGCTCTCTACCTTATCATCTCTGCTTTTCTCATACCCACCTCCCCTATCTGCACGGGCATGCCTCAGCTCGGGTCCAGAGCCCTCTCCAGTCTCCCTCATTCAAATCAAGAGAAGAACCAGGCACGATCATTTCTCTTTGTTTAAAATTTCCAGAGCTCCCTACTGTCTGCAGCAGCATTTCCCAATTGATAAAAAGTCCCTCCAAAATTTTAAAGGCATTGCCTGCTCATATAAATTGAAGAAAAGTACTGAATTAAACAAAGTGCAGCAGCCTTTTTACTAGGAAGTCTTTGGAAAGTTTACAACACACAACACTACTACGTGTTTGCCCTCCATGGGAAACTGGGGCAGAAGAGGCCTGACAGGGCTCCAAGACAAAGTCACAACTAATAGGAAGACAGTAATTCCTGCCTAGCTGTCAACATCATCTTCCAGTCAACAGTGGTTATTATTCACCTCCTACAAACCTGAATCCAGTCTATAGAGAACACAGGTTGCAGTTCCTCTAAGAGCCCTACTGATTCCTCATTCCATTCCATTATATACGTTGTTCCTTCTGCAAAGAATGTCTGGCTGAAGACCTCCTGCTAGTCCTTCCAGACCATGGTCAACTACCTTCTCTAGGAAGCTTTGATGACTCTCTCAGTAATGAAAATTTTTCTTTTTTAAAGTATGGAGTGGGCCTTGTGGTTCCAGCACGCAGAGAGGCTGGCTCATGTAAACAGTCGAGAGTACTTCTGACTGAGTTTCCCTGAAGGGTCTCCCCATCGTCATTTCATCCACTCCAGGAGCAGCAGGAGTGCTGCTGGGGGGGGNATTACTCCAGGTGTTTCTTGACTTCCTACTTTTGCATTCCAGTCCCATATAATGAAAAGGACATCTTTTTAGGGTGTTAGTTCTAGAAGGTCTTGTAGGTCTTCATTAGAACCATTCAACTTCAGCTTCTTCAGCATTACTGGTTGGGGCACAACTTGGACTACGGTGATATTGAATGGTTTTTCCTGAAATGAACAGAGGTCATTCTGTCATTTTGGGGATTGCATCCAAGTACTGCATCTCAGACTCTTTTGTTGACTATGATGGCTATTCCATTTCTTCTAAGGGATTCTTGCTCACAATAGTAGATAGAATGGTCATCTGAGTCAAATTCACCCATTCCGGTCATTTTTAGTTCACTGATTCCTAAAATGTCAATCTTCCCTCTTGCCATCTTTTGTTTGACCACTTCCAATTTGATCATCCATTTCCAATAGATGAGGTTATGAGTCATAGAGGAGGAATGAAATTAACCAATTTGTTTAACTTCACGTATTGGTAAAAGTCAGTAAATTTCAGCATCTTGACAATTAAAATATTTTCCCTTAATTCCTGAGTTTTCCTGCCAACTTGTTCAAGAAGAAATCTTCTGGTTCCGTGTTCTAAATTACTTTTCTTTTCTTATTATCTGTGATAGGCCAAGAAGAAGATTTTTTAAAATTTAGTCTGCGCAGGGATAAATATTCTTAAAACAGGAAATCACAGCTCCCCTGTCCTTGGCCCTGGTGGTGGCCACCGTCTGACTCAGCCCCAGGGCATCCCAGACACCTTCCAGAGGTCCCACCACCACTGCCAGATTCCCCTGTCTCTGAGCTGTCACTGGATCACACCAGAAAAGATCTGAATCTGTAAAAATCAACTCCAAGTCGCTGACTCCCGACCTGAAACCCCTCAGTAAGTGGAATCCTTCCTGGAAAATACAGCACAAAACTGTAGGGAAGGCTCAGAAAATGCAAGGTTCCATGCTTCCAACCAGAGAACCCTGTTGCTGGCACAGCTATGACAAGGCTCCCTGTAAAAAAAAAAGGTTTTTCCCCTGACAGTAAGTCAGTATCAAGAGGCTCACTGAGGATGCTATGCCCTCGTTGTCTGCAGAGCCCAGAACTGCAAACTCTCCCAAGTGGGCATTTCCCAAAGGAACCCAAGAAAAAGACCTTCTCCCTCCTGCAGCTGCCTGGAGAAGCTTACCGTTCAGGGTTCGAAATTTTACTGTTATTTTTGAGCCACTAAATCCTGTCCGACTCTTTGCGACTCCATGGACTGCAGCACACCAGGATTCTCTGTCCTTCACTAGCTCTTGGAGTGTGCTCAGATTCATAACCATTGAGTTGGTGATGCCATCCAACCGTCTCATTCTCTGTCACCCCCTTCTCCTCCTGCCCTGTCTTCCCCAGCATCAGGGTCTTTTCCAATGAGTTGGCTCTGTACATCAGATGGCCAAAGTATAGGGCTTCCCTGATAGCTCAGATGGTAAAGAATGTGCCTGCAATGCGGGAGACCCAAGTTTGATCCCTGGGTCGGGAAGACCCCTGGAGAAGGGAATGGCAACCTACTCCAGTATTCTTGCCTGGAGAATTCCATGGACAGAAGAGCAACTGGCTGGCTAGAGTCCATGTGATCGCAAAGATCAGACACAACTGAGCAACTAACACTTATTTATTGGAGTTTCAGCTTCCACAGCATAACTGTGTTGTTAAAATTTCATGGTGGTATAATTAGGAAAAAATATCTCAGAAGACTCTGTCAATAGGGGAAGGGCAGGCAATAATGAAAAAAAGTTTGAGAAATGCTGTCCTAACCCATTTGAAGAGTANTGTGTTAATTCATTTCAGCCTCATAACAGTCCTGGGAGGAAAGTGGTATTGTTATTATCATCATGAGGTCAAGGAAACTGAGACCCAGAGTAGTGAAGTAACTTGCTCGAGGACACACAGTTAATGAATCTATGTTCTAGCCGCTCAAGATGGCTGTTCTCTTGCTCTCTGCACTCCGCCTGCCTGACCAGTCCCTGCTTACGCTTTTGATTACCCAGTCCTCTTATGTGCTTGCCCCCTGCCCCAGCTGCTGGTTTCCCTGGAAACTGATAAACCAACCTGATGTCAATCCCTCTTCACCCATCCATGGTAGCCTCCTTCTTCCCAGGAGTAACGAAGATGACTGCCACATCCTACCTGCCATACAAGGTGGCAGTGTTGAAACAGGACCTTTATTATTATTATTATTATTTTTTGCTTAAGGCATATAAGATTCCATATAGTCGATGTCTGTGTTACTGTCTACAGACTTTCTTTGGTCTTGCAGTTGGGCAGTTATAAGACTTGCAGGCATGTCANATGTATTAGAGACACATGAAATTAACACTTTTTAGGATGTTGCTACCAAAGACGCAAAATCATGGTATTTTTCCTATGAAAAGCCTGAATTAAACAGTGCATCATTATGGCCTGCTACTCTAGTTGAAAAAAGCAATCCTCAATCACACACAGAGAGACAGACACAGTGCGGCTTGTTTTGACCATGTTAAATGTTATTAAACTAACAATAGTAATTTAACAATTACTGGGCCTCTTACCCTCAGCACTCTCTAGGTTTTATTATCTCCATTCAGCAAATGAAGAAACTAAAAACTACTTAACTACAGAGGTAGTTAAGCAATGAGGCTGGAATTCAAAATCTCTTATATGTATAAGGTTCTGAGGTCACACTTTAACCAATATACCATGCCCTCTACTGGGGCATATGACTGTTAAATCTTTAGACACCATGACATTTCTTTAAAGAATGGGGTCTTCTTACTGTGCTACCCCCAGAGTGACATTAAGTTCAAATACTTTAAGCTTCATGGAAAATATTAACAACTGTCTTTAAGAGTTGTTTCAAGATAATGCAAATCTTGCTCCCAGTAAGGTGAAACTGACGCTTAAAAACACTGAAAGTAGCTGAATATCCACCTAAACTACAAAAAGTACCAACAGTGCCCCAATAATCCCAACTTTATTCCTTAGCCCTTAATTATGCTAGTGTGTGGTATAAAACACCCAGTATGACCCTAGGGAAACAGATTTTCTAAAACACCTAATTTCTTTCTCTATTATTCACACTGTAGAAACACATCACACATGGATTTAATTACATCAATCCAATTATCTGTGCTGCAAGAAAAAAGAAAAACACTCTAAATAACGGTGGTAGGATGCTTGCCCTCACATCCTCATCCCAGAGTGAGCAGGTAATGGAGACTGACTCCGCTGTTCCTCAGTCGATCCAAAGTCCAGTCACCCTTCGATTTATTACAACTCCAGAAAAAAAGTCACCTGTATCAACAGCTGGGGAAAACACTAGCTTGTGAGAACTGAAAAACAGTACGTCGGTTAACCAGTTTTCAAACTGGTGCCTTCCTAAAGCACTTTTTCACAGGTAATTTTGACTACACAGGATTTTACCTTAAATGAGAATTTAAGTCCAAAGCCCCTACATAAAACTGGATTTCACTTTACTCAGGTCTTCAGATCAGAAAGAATTAGGATCCAAAACACTTGTCCTTTATATAGCAGAGTAAGCTACTAACATGTTTTTCATCCTACTTCACAAGTGGGAAAAGAGAGCAATAGGATGCTGTAGAGAAGCCATACTAAACACATGTGAGAGCTGTTCCATGACTTACTGTAAAATAAACTAAAAATGTAATAGAAGTCTGTCAAATGATCAAAAGCAATCCTTTAAAGCTGGTTCTCAACAGAGAAAAAAAACAAACCCACAAACATCCACCAAGCTTTGAGATGTACCATTACTACCCAGCTCAAACTAAAGACAGGGTGAAAAGAATACCCAACCAACAGAAACCTTCTCCTTCACCAACATGTGGTCACTTACCTCTCCAGACATCAGTTTCCTTTTCTATAAAAAGAAGGGACTAATCTAAATAACCTTTGACTGTTCAACATTATTATTTTCCAATCTCATACTTCCTTATTTCAATGTCCAACTCATAAATCTTTTGTGAAAAAAATAAGAAAAACTAAGTAAGAGTCAATTAATCAAGTATGCTAAGGTAGAACAGTTCTTCACTTCACTATCAACAACAGTCAGAAATATTTTTATTTTAAAATTTTGAAAAAGATTATATAGACATCAGCAAGTTTCACATCATGTACTCAGGAAATTCTACTCTAACTCACTGTTCCTGGAAATTTTATTTCTAACCTAACTAGTATCTGACTGTCAATGGCTTTTTTTTTTCCTGGGGGAGGTGGTGGGTTGTGGGGGGCGTGGCTTGTGGGATCTTAGTTCCCCAATCAGGGACTGAACTCAGGCCCCTGGCAATGGAAGCAGAGTTCTAACCACTGGATTGCCAGGGAATTCCTTCAACAGATTATTTAAAAGCAAGATCCATAGCAAGTAAGTGAAAGGGTTAACTAGACAGAAATTCTGATTAAGAGATTGATTACCACTTACTTCACTCATCTCAGGTCACATGCGAAAAAGAGACTTCAGAGTACTACTCCTTCCTGCATTCTTAGCTCATACTAGTTTTAGTGGCCTTTGGTAATAGAAGGGGTGAAAGATGCATTTTCACCTGTAACTTCAAAGACACATGCCTCTGGGCAGCTCCGTTTTCATAAATCTGTAAGAACTCTTCCCTTGGGGAGACACCTTATGGTACATAAGTGCTTTTTAAATTTGGACAGTCTCTAAGTTTGTTATTTGAGTTAATGACTTACCATCTCACCTAGCAAAGGCCCCAGCCTTTGGGTTTAAGTATCATGAGGTCTGGTATTAGGAAAGTTCTCTCTGGAGAATTGGTCTATGGAAACTCTTCAGCATTCCTCATCCTCAACTTTCCTCACTCTCAGACATTTGATACCTGGCCAACTCTCCTTTTCCTTCATTCCACTTTTTTCCTTTCTTACTGAAGATCAAAAAATAATTTCAACTCACCATTGTAACCGTGATTGTTTCTTCCAATTACCACTTATTCATGACATTTCACATTATCTCTATGTTTAATCTTACTAATACAAATGTTTTTATCTCAATTTTATAATTACTAGTTACCATTAATTTTCCTTGTGGCTTCCCTTGTGGCTCAGCTGGTAAAGAATCTGCCTGTGATGTGGGAGACCTGGGTTTGATCCCTGGCTTGGGAAGATTCCCTGGAGAAGGGAAAAGCTACCCACTGCAGTATCCTGGCCTAGAGAATTCCACGGACTGTATAGTCCATGGCGTCGCAAAGAGTTGGACATGATTGAACGACTTTCACATCCCCATTAATTCAACATATTCTACCTTATAAATGATACTGACTTTTCTCCAGATTAAAAAGTCTAGAACCCTTTATTTTTTAACCTGAATGTTAAAATATGTGGCCCAATTCTGATCCTCTTATTCCTTTACTCTCAACAAATGAAGATTAAAGACGCTATCATTTCCTTGCACATTATCTGGACTAGTTAAATGGGTCAATTAGAATACAGTTTGATAACTACAGATTTACCCTCTCCAACAAACCAGTGGTCTTCATTTTACACAGGAAAACTATGTTCCAAAACCAAAGACTAAATCTCATCAGCTAACTCTTAGATCCAGATTGAACCAGATGAGCTATACAGCACATTCAGAACACATTGCATCACTGGATCAAACCTTCTGAATATGTATCAAGTAGATCTCAGACATCAGACTGTGTTCCTTTAGCATACCACAGACAGTTGTTTTAAGACTGTTGTTTTCAGTAAGTGATAAGCTGCTGCTGCTGCTACTGCTAAGTCGCTTCAGTCGTCTCTGACTGTGTGACCCCACAAACGGCAGCCCACCAGGCTCCCCCGTCCCTGGGATTCTCCAGGCAAGAACACTGGAGTGGGTTGCCATTTCCTTCTCCAATGCATGAAAGTGAAAAGTGAAAGTGAAGTCGCTCAATCATGTCCGACCCTCAGCAACCCCATGGACTGCAGCCCACCAGGCTCCTCCGCCCATGGGATTTTCCAGGCAAGAGTACTGGAGTGGGGTGCCATTTCCACTGATACTTGTTTGATTTATATATAATGTAGAGGTGCATTGTTTCAGTTCACTTCAGTCACTCAGTCGTGTCCGACTCTTTGTTTAGTATCCAGCTATTTTAGGACTTGCCAGATATCTTTCTGGTATTAGTTTCTAGTTTAATTCCACCATGATCTGAGACATGCGTTGTAACAGTTCTATTCTTTTACATTGTTAAGGTGTGTTTTACCGTCCATAATGTGGTCTTGTTGTTGTTGTTG
>SJYV01028595.1:891723-962838 GCA_006410875.1 Neotragus pygmaeus | reverse complement strand
CTTTAGCATTCCAGTCGCCTATAATGAAAAGGACATCTTTTTGGGGTGTTAGTTCTAAAAGGTCTTGTAGGTCTTCATAAAACCGTTCAACTTCAGCTTCTTCAGCATTACTGGTTGGGGCATAGACTTGAATAGCTGTGATATTGAATGGTTTGCCTTGGAGACAAACAGAGATCATTCTGTCATTTTTGAGATTGCATCCAAGTACTGCATTTCGGGCTCTTTTGTTGACCATGATGGCTACTCCATTTCTTCTGAGGGATTCCTGCCCGCAGTAGTAGATATAATGGTCATTTGAGTTAAATTCACCCATTCCAGTCCATTTTAGTTCGCTGATTCCTAGAATGTCGACGTTCACCATTGCCATCTCTTGTTTGACTCCTCGTCCAAGATAAGGAGCAGCGGCTGTGCTTTGCTGGAGCAGCCACGAAGAGATACCCCCATGCCCAAAGTAAGAAAAACCCAAGTAAGATGGTAGGTGTTGCAAGAGGGCATCAGAGGGCAGACACCCTGAAACCATACTCACAGAAACCTAGTCAATCTAATCACACTAGGTCCACAGCCTTGTCTAACTCAATGAAACCAAGCCATGCCTGCGGGGCAACCCAAGACAGGCGGGTCATGGTGGAGAGGTCTGACAGAACGTGGTCCACTGGAGAAGGGAATGGCAAGCCACTTCAGTATTCTTGCCTTGAGAACCCCATGAACAGTATGAAAAGGCAAAATGTTAGGATACCAAGAGAGGAACACCGCAGGTCATTAGGTGCCCAATGTGCTACTGGAGATCAGTGGAGAAATAACTCCAGAAAGAGTGAAGGGATGGAGCCAAAGCAAAAACAGTTCCCAGTTTGCATGTGACTGGTGGTAGAAGCAAGATCTAGCCAGTGGTAAAGAAACTGCCTGCTCTACAGGAACTCCAGGAGATGTGGGTTTGATCCCTTGGTTGGGAAGATCCCTCCAAGACGGGAGTGGCAACCCACTCTAGTATTCTTGCCTGGAGAATCCCGTGGACAGAGGCGCCTGGTGGGTTACAGCCCATGGGGTTGCAAAGTCAGACACGACTGCGGCGACTGAGCACGCGTACATAAGCACAGTGCGAGGCAGGACCCACTGTTCTGCAGCCACTCCTGGCTTGGCGGTGGTCTCCAGTGCCCTCCTCACTGTCCTGGCCAGGAGCTGGCCCAGTTCCCTGGGCTTCTGCAGGAGCAGGACGGGGAGAGGAACACAATGTTCTCCTCATCTTTGTGCCCTGGGGGCAGGAGGCAGCTTGGCAGAGGGTACCAGCCAGATGTGTGTGTGGTGACACACGTCTCTGACCCTGGTGAGCCACACACCTTCTCCAGGCCCTTTCCTCCAAAGGGCAGCAGACCACTGGACCCAAGGCCCTGGCAGCTGGTGGGGCAGTTGGAGCCAGGGGAGGCCTGCATGGCCAAGGAATGTGTTTACTTCCCCACTCCCCTGTGAGAGGAAACCCAGCAAGGCCTCTGCTGGATTCCTTCCCAGCCAGACCAGCAGGACTTTTTGCCTCCTCCCCAGGCCGGCCACATGGTTCTAGGCAGCACCTCCCCCCAGCCACTTTTCAGGACTATCTCGTATCATTTTATCCTTCCACAAATAGAAAACTGGGCCAGTTGGGGCCACCCACTGGCTTTTGGTCCTTGCCCTGGAACCAGGACCCTGCTCTCCCCAGCTGTGTGTCTAACCACTGTGGAGCCCTCACAGGTGCCTTGCCCTCTCTGGCCTCAGTTTCCCATTTCTTTTATGCAGGGGTAGGACTAGGTAAGCTCTGAGGGCCCCTTCAGGCCCAGGAGCCAGTGGATGGTGGGCAGGGAAGTCTTTGTCCTGGAGGTGACATTGAAGCTGCTATGCAGGGTTAGAGATGGTGCCCGTGTCGTCAAGAAAGGGGCAGAAGAGAGCATTCCAGGCTGCAGGACTGGCCTGTCTGAAGGAGTGAGGAGGAAAGACTTGATAGGGGACATGCAGACCAAGGTGCTAACTTCACCATCAGAGCCCCTGGACCCTAAAAAGGACCCTTAACCTCCCCGAGGCTCATTGTTATCATCTTAAATTAGCCAAAATATCTAACTTACAAGATACTCACGAGGATTTAATTACATAGCTTATTCCAGGGCCTTATGAAGAATAAATACTCAATAAATGGCAGCAAAATATCTAGTTATGTCCTGTGTATGTATGATTTATAGCTATTGTCTGATTATATTTTGTAATCCATTCTTCTGTTTTTCTTTATCCCTTTGTTCCTAACTTTGCACTTTCATGCTACATTTTACATATTTCTTTACATTTCTATAATGGGAACATTATTATTATTACTAATAGTAGTACCAATATAGTAATAAAATGAGAATATGGGAGAAAGTATGTAAGCTGCTAGGCAAATAGGAGGAATTCTTATCACATATTCCAAATGTCTCAAACTTCATTGATATATAATACACTGCATCACAGAATCAAAAGCTGCTTGCAAACCTGAAGCCTCACCTATGTTCGGGGAAGCTGAGGACTCTGGGTCTCTTTTCTCATGGGGCTCTGGGAAATGGCATAAGGGATACACTGAACACAGGCAGATCCTGCGAGGAAAGGAGGGAGTCAGGAATAGAAGCTCTGGGCCCTTGTGAGCACTGTCAGCAGGACTCTGGTTGACCCTCTTGAGGGAGAAAATTGGCTGTATGCAGAGTGAATGAATGAAGACGAGGAAGAATTTTCTAACACATTCCTAACAATTCAATTCTAAAGATGAAATGACTTTGAGAGGTAGTAATTGTGTGAGCTATCCTAATCCTTTAAGGAATGGATTCAAGACTTGGATGGAAAGATGGTATTTTTGAGGGGTGGTGGAGGATATGGAAAATTTGGAAGAGATAATGCCATCAATTAGGAATTGATTCGACTGTAGGAACCAAGTTCAAAACAGTGGCTTCCCTATATGGATGCTTATTTCTTTTTCTCATAAAAGTATAAAGTAAAAAATATAAAGATGGGAAGTCCAGGGCAGCGGTGGCTCTCCTAGCTAGTTCACATCCACCTCCCTGGGATGCAGCTCTCGTTCTAATGGTACAAACAGGTGGCCATCACACCCACCTTCCAGGAAGCAAGACTGAAGGGACAGAAACAGAGAGGTGAGCAGACAAAGAAGGAAAAAAAAAGGAAGACTCGGAAGTGCCACATCTTCTTGGCAGAACTTAGTCACATGGCATACCTAGTGGCAGAGGGGCATGGGAAATGAAACGCAGTCTTTATTTTCGGTAGGCATTAGTGTGAGCATGTGTACTGAGTCATGGCCAATTTTTCGACCCTAGGGACTGTAGCCCATCTGGCTCCTCTATCCATGGAATTTTCCACTCCAAGAATACTGGAGTGGATTGCCATTTCCTCCTCCAGACTGGCGTCTCCTGCATCTTCTGCTTTGGCAGGCAGACCACTAAGCCCCCTGGGAAGTCCGTTGTGTTAAGCCACTTCTGTCGTGTCTGATTCTTTGCCACCCTATGGACTGTAGCCCACCAGGTTTCTCTGCCCATGGAGATTCTCCAGGCAAGAATACTGGAGTGAATTGCCATGCCCTTCTCCAGGGGATCTTCCTGATCCACGGATCAAACCTGTGTCTCTAAGGTGAAGCCCCTTAGGTAGCCATGGTTCTAGCTAATAAATCCTTTAGGGGAAGGAGGGAATCAAGATTGAGGAGCAATCAGCATGTTTCTGATATCCTTCAGTTCCAAAAACCCATAAGCTTGTGATTCTTGACCTTGTATCACTGTAACTAAGGTCCAAACCCTTACTTTTGACCCAAAGTGGGTATCTGAATGGAATAGACAGGCTAAGACTGCTAAGGGAAGGCAGGAAGGATCACAGGAATGCTGTATCAGAGAGGGAGGGGAGGGAGGCGCCGCGGCGGGGCCCGGGCCGAGCCGGGCGCTGGGGCGTCCGCGCTCTCCTCCTCTGCGCCCGCGGCGGCTGCGTGCAGCCGGAGCAGGGCGAGAACAAGGGCGGGCGACAGGGGGAGGTAGGCAGGGGAGGGGGGCGTTCTGCACTCCGAAACTGCCTCTCGCCGCCAGCGACGAAGCGAACCCCCCTCCCCTCAGCGGTGGCGCCTGGATCACGCTGCGGGAAGAGCCAGCAGGCGGGCAGTGGAGCGCGCGCTGCGAGCTCGGGACTCCCGCGCCGGATGTGAGGTCACGTGCTTGCCTCATCCAGCGCGGAGGGCGGAGGGCGGAGGGGCGCAGAGGGTACGCCGGCAGGGGCGGGGCTGGAGTGGGCGGGGGCGATGACCAGGCCCCGCCCACATCTTCTCCTTTAGCCCCTCTTCCCCAGGCTGGAGCCGAAAAGAGGGAGGAAGAGCGCTGCAGAGGAGCTGTCTGTTGGGTAGGTGTTTCTAACGCAGGACGGCATTTTTTTTTTTTTTTTGGCGGGAGGAGGTGATATTTGCCATCTTGGCCGCCGTGCAAAGACCAGATTACAGTCCAAATCCTCATTTTACGAACAGGGAAACCGAGTTGTAGTGAGGGGCCTAGCCTGACTTGCCCAGAGTCAAGGTCACAGAGGTAGCTTGTAAAAGAATGATGGAGAGGAGGTCAGATCCTGGCTCGGCTCGCAGTTCCTTAACATTACACTCCCCCTTGCAGAAACCAAAAACTATGGATCGCATTTAACAACCGACTCAGCGGTGCCCAGCCTTGGGAGGAGGATTGGAAGGCGTACCCAAGAGAAAGCTCCCACGCGCCCACTACACCTCCTCCAGCGGTAGGGATTTTCTTCCGACAGCGCTGGGTGCAAATTAAATACTTCCCCTAGCAAAAGATTTATCTCGGGGCACAGAGATGAACAAATCTTCCGGCCGGGTGAACAAATCGCGAGTTCGGTTTCCGCGGCGTCCCTTGGGCGACTCGCACAAGGAGCGCACTCAGCTACCTGCTGCCTCGGGCTCCGGCCATCTTTTCGCCCTGAGACTCTCGCCCGCGCGCTTTAGGCCCCGCCATCACTGTTAGTGTCATTCACCTCGCGGCCCACAGAACTCCCATCTGCAGGGGCGGAAGTAAGGAAGAGACTCCCGACCTCTGGTGCACCGCTCTTGGGAGCTTTCAGGCTTTGGTTCCTGGCACATGATACTACAAGTCGGCGGTTGCTACCCTTGATCCACGACACGTGGTGACACCTCATCTGAGACAGCACACACCCATGGCATCGATGTCGCCTAACCGGGACCCAGGAACACGCTGCTCTGGGCACCTACGTCCCTCGGAGCGGGACAGTTTACGCACACCTCGTACAGCGTGGTGTGGGCGGACATTGTACCCAGATGGATCTATAGCCCTCTCTCCAGCCCATGGGGTCAGTCTCACCGTCTGTTTCCTCCCTCAAATGAGTAAATGAGATGAGGTGTGTGGTATTTGTTGGGCAAGTATAAGAAGCTGTCTTGGTGAGGTTGAGCCCATAAAGCTTCCTTCCTCACCTCTCGCTGCTCCTTGGATCCTCGCTGTTTTCTGTTGGCCTTTAAACAAACTTAGCTCCTAAAAACAAAACTATGGTGCCCAACCTCCACTCCAGGTCGCCTCTCCAGTTAGCTTCCAAGGGCTCCTCTCCCTCTCATGACCTCTTAACAGTGGTCTCTCTGCTGTCTCCACTTCCTCATTTCTCGACTCTGGGCATTCCAGCTTCCCCTCTTCTCCCCAACACACACCCTTCCACACCCTGCTTGGGTAAGAGAACCCCTGACTTTCCCCCAAATCTTAGTAGGCATTCTGCAGGCATTCTCTTTCTGGGGCTCTCTGCTACATTTGACAATTCAGATGACTCCTACCTTCTGGAATCTCAACATTCTCTTGGTTTGCAGAAGAGTATACTCTTCCAGTTCTCACATCTCAGTAAATAAGGCCTCTGTCTCCTTGGGTGGCATCCTTAAGTGCCACTAATTCTGAGTCTCTACCTTAAATGCAAGACTCCGAACCCACAGTTCTTCTCATTCCACTCTTAGGAGATCACCTCTAACCTCACAGTTGCAATTACCCAATCAGCAATTGCAGCCCAGACCTCTTCCACAAGAGTTAGACCCAAATATCCAACTGCCTGCCATGAAGCTCTATCTAGAAAAGTTTGAGCGTGTTCATAGGGGCACCTCAAACTNTGTGGGCGGACATTGTACCCAGATGGATCTATAGCCCTCTCTCCAGCCCATGGGGTCAGTCTCACCGTCTGTTTCCTCCCTCAAATGAGTAAATGAGATGAGGTGTGTGGTATTTGTTGGGCAAGTATAAGAAGCTGTCTTGGTGAGGTTGAGCCCATAAAGCTTCCTTCCTCACCTCTCGCTGCTCCTTGGATCCTCGCTGTTTTCTGTTGGCCTTTAAACAAACTTAGCTCCTAAAAACAAAACTATGGTGCCCAACCTCCACTCCAGGTCGCCTCTCCAGTTAGCTTCCAAGGGCTCCTCTCCCTCTCATGACCTCTTAACAGTGGTCTCTCTGCTGTCTCCACTTCCTCATTTCTCGACTCTGGGCATTCCAGCTTCCCCTCTTCTCCCCAACACACACCCTTCCACACCCTGCTTGGGTAAGAGAACCCCTGACTTTCCCCCAAATCTTAGTAGGCATTCTGCAGGCATTCTCTTTCTGGGGCTCTCTGCTACATTTGACAATTCAGATGACTCCTACCTTCTGGAATCTCAACATTCTCTTGGTTTGCAGAAGAGTATACTCTTCCAGTTCTCACATCTCAGTAAATAAGGCCTCTGTCTCCTTGGGTGGCATCCTTAAGTGCCACTAATTCTGAGTCTCTACCTTAAATGCAAGACTCCGAACCCACAGTTCTTCTCATTCCACTCTTAGGAGATCACCTCTAACCTCACAGTTGCAATTACCCAATCAGCAATTGCAGCCCAGACCTCTTCCACAAGAGTTAGACCCAAATATCCAACTGCCTGCCATGAAGCTCTATCTAGAAAAGTTTGAGCATGTTCATAGGGGCACCTCAAACTCAGCTTGTCCAAAACTATCCTTGTCCTCTGCCTTCAAAGCAGCCCTTCCCTCAGCTGCATCCAGCCCTTCCCACCAGCATCCACAGCCATCAGAATTAGAAAGTTGAGAATGAATGTGAGTGTTTTTATTTTATTTTGGCCTTGCAGCAGGGCACGCGGGATCTTAGTTCCCTGACCAGGGATGGAACCTGCCCACCCATCCCGCTTTTTCCCCCTGCAGTGGAAAGCAAAGTCTTACCCATTGAACCATTAGAAAAGTCCAAGTGTGAGTCATTATTGATTCAGCCCCTTGTCTTATCCAATCATCTAGTCATTTCTATTTCACCTCCTTAATAAGCCTCAAATGTCTACCTCCATTTCCACTGGCAAACATTCCAGTCATCCTTTCCAACCTGAACTATTACAGTAGCCTCCTAACAATCTCTTCAGACAAATTCATCCTCCACTCAACCTCCAGAGTGAACTATCTAAAACACAAACGTATCTAAAATCCTGCAGGAGTTTCCCCTGGTGTCTTGCTGTTACATGTATCTCCAAGGAACCCAGCAGGAACTTGTCGATGCACTCATGCCTTTAAAAGACCACAGAGAGGTCCAGACTTCAAATCCCCAAAGTAAGGCAACACACAACCAAACAAGAAAAAGCTATAGGAAGAAAAAGGGCAATTGAATATTTCAGTTTTCTGGGTATGGAAAAAAGAGAATTTGGACACTGATGGGAGGAGCTCCTGAGTCACTGGGAAAAGCTTGAGCATGTTTATAGGTTAAGGGGAAAGATAAGCTAGAAAAGGAGAAGCCAAAGATGAAGAGAAAGGGAGTGGAATGAACCTTGAAAAGTTCTGGAAGGCTGGCTGGTTCTTGGCCCAAGATAATTCTGGGCCTGGACCTCTGTTCATGCTGAGCCCAGCCCTTCCCTCCTCTAATCCTACTCATTCCTTAAGACCCAACCTCCAATTACATCTCCAAATAGGTAACAGTCCTCCATGTGTGCCTGTGCTTAGTCACTCAGTCATTTGGTAAGCTCTCACTTCACTTTCCACCCTTATTCTCGATTGTCTTCTCCTCTTACCATCATCTTACCTTTCTAGTTCATTGGGAAAAAGAAAAAAATTGTAGACAGTCAAGAGGAAACACCCACAAATCTATGCATTAACCCACACCTGCATGGAGTATCTCCCTCACTCACCTTTTTGCAGAGGGGCAGACAGTGCCTCCTTCCAAGAGCTCTGACCCTTTGTAAGTATAGTCCTGGGCCTCCCGAACGAAGGTCACTGCTATTGCCAACTCCAGTGGATACTCTTCAGTCTTTATCTCTCAGCCCTCTCAGCAACTTTATCTCCCATTCTTGAAACACTTTTCTCTGTTTCCATGTTTCTTTCCTATTTCCTCCTCCCTCCTTGTGTGTATCATTTCAGACTCTTGTGGCTACTGCCTCTGTCTCACCTCTAAATGGTGCTGCTCCCCAAGGCTCAATCCAGGGCCCGTTTTTCTGTTTGTACAGTCTGTTTGGATTTGTTGTTGGATTTTGGTCTTTGTTTTGGTTTGCTTTGGTTTTGTCATCTATGGACCTTACAAAACTTGTGGATGGGCTTCAGGAGGTCTATAAATTCTGTAAACTTGAATGAAAACAAATACTTTTAAAGGAAGAAGTATAGCTTCTATCAGCTTTTCTAAGTCATCTGGAATCCCCGCCCCCTGCCGCCAAAAGGATAAGAGTACTTATCTATATTTGCTCCCCCAAATGATATCAAACACGATGGTGATAGCTATCATCTGTATGTACATTTATAACATTATATATATATATATCTAGCCCAGGTCTCACTTCAGAATCTCTGGGCCATAAGTCCATGAGCCATATGACACATAATGTCTCAGTAGTACCTCATCAATTCACTTATCCAAAACTCAACTCTTGCCCTTCTTCCCCAAACCAGATATTCACCTAGGCTTTCTGGTCTGGTGGCACTGTTACCTATCCAGCTCTATAAACCAGAAACCTAGGGGTCATTCTTTCCAATTCATTATCAAATCCACTACAAATCCTTTCATATCTCACCATCTCTACTGCCACTAGAATAATTCAAGCCACTTCCATCTCACCTGGAACTAGTCTCTTACCCTCCAACTGATTTTTTGAATTTCATCCTTGTTGTCCATTCGCCAAGTTGTGTCTGACTCTTTGTGACTCCATGGACTGCAGCGTGCCAAGCTTCCCTATCTTCCACTATTTCCCACAGTTTGCTCAAATTTATGTCCATGAGGTCCATGATGCTATCTAACCATCTCATCTTCTGTCATCCTCTTCTTTTGCCTTCAGTCTTTCCCAGTGTCAGGATCTTTTCCAATGAGTTGACTCGTCACATCAGGAAGGCCTGCCTTCCCAGAAACCATTTCATCCTTACCCATTTCCAGTCCCATTCTTACACAACAGCAAAGTGAATTACTATGTGTGACTTGGAACATAGCTTCTGATAAACATTTTCCATTGTTCCTTATTTCACTGAAAATAAAATTTGACCTATAAAGTCCAGTGTTGGATGTGACCTGCCCAACATTACACCTTTACTGGCACTCCTCTTTCACCTTCCTCCCATCCTAGATCTTTCCCTACTTCACCTCATTCCAATCACAAGCCTTCTTTCAGTTCCTCAAACACATTGCACTTTCCTGCCCTCAGGGACTTTGCACAACCATTTCTTTCTCTCTTTCCCTTGTTTCCTTGCTTGGCTAACCCTAGAAAATTCAGCTCTTGGCTTAAATATGGGTGCATCAGTTCTTGATAAAGGCCTTCCCTAACTACTCATTCTTTCCTTTACTTTCTGATGCCCTCCATTTATTTTCTTTATAACCATCATCCCCATTTTAATTACCTGTGAGTTTATGTATGTATTTAACACTATCTCCCCCACCAGATTTCAACTCTGTAAAGATGAGGACTTATTACAGTGCCAGAATTTTTCTAGAAGAGGCTTAAAAGTGGTAGTCTTTTTGAGAGAGGAAATGGTTTGTCCTGAGGCTATGTTTGCATGGCACTTTACGTAAGACTGAAAAAGTATCCGTTTTCCATGTTTGTAAAGGGCAAAGGAGTTTTGGAATTAAGGGGAAGAGACACAGAAAGCAGTTCCCCTGCCCTCCCAAGAAGCCATCTCTTCGTGCTGCTAAGTCAGTTTGGTTTATCACTACAGATCTAGCACTAGATGAAGCCTTGCATGGCCTTCCCAGGTGGCACTCATGCTGCTGCTAAGTCACTTCAGTGGTGTCTGACTTTGGCGACCCTATGGACCATAGCCCGCCAGGCGCTTCTGTCCATGGATTCTCCAGGCAAGAATACTGGAGTGGGTTTCCACGCCCTACTCCAGGGGATCTTCCCAACCCAGGGATGGATTACTACCGGGCACTAGTGGTAAAGAACCTGCCTGCCAATGCCAGAGACATAAGAGACAGGTTCATTCCCTGAGTTGGGAAGATCCCTTGGAGGAGGCCATAGCATCCTGGCGGGCTATGGTCCATAGGGTTGCAGAGAGTCAGACACGACTGAAGCGACTGAGCACACACTCATGAAGCCTGACATATGGTGGACTGTCAGATGTTTGTTGTCAAATGTAAATGAATGAATTTATAATCTCTAACACCGTCTCTGTTAAATGCCTTTCCTGACTCTCAGGCTAAGGATTCCTATTCTATTAATCTTTTCCGCTGCATTTACAATCTTGAATAAGTACCTTGTTTAGTGTCTGTCTTCCATTAGTCTATGTTGCATTTATATTTTTGCTTTTACAGTTCTGACTACTTTCATATGGTATTTGATCATTACAGCAATATGAATACTAAAAGCTGTAGCTACTATTATCTATATTTTTTATAGATGAAGAAATGGAGGAAGCTTTATATGTATTATTTCATTTAATCATTGAAATAATTCAGGAAGTAGGTACTATCATCATCTCAATGTTTACAGATGAAACTGAAGAAAGCTTAAAATTTCATTTTACAGAGTAGGAAAAGATACTATTAATAAATAGCTCTGTTAAAGTCACAGAGCTAATAAACATCACACAGCCTGGATTCAACACAGGAAGCTTGGCTCCAGGGTCAAACTCTTGATCAGTACAACCAAATGAAGCTGTAGGGATCCAGCCTCTGGGACCCAAACCCTTTGGATTATCTGTTTAAGCACCCAGACTGACTTTTCATGAGCAGGTACCCAACTCTTCCACCCTTAGCCCCTATGTAGGACCCAGTTCATGATGGTACTCAGTAATAAATATGCTGTGTAAATGAATAACAAATTTTCAATGATTTTCACAATCACAATGCAAAACTAACAATGAAATGACTAAGCTTCCCAGTTTTATAGAGAAGAAAAATGAGGTTCACAACTTCATAAGAGGAAGCGATTTGGCTTACTAGCCTTCTGGCTGACTCCAGCCTCTTTGGGATTTCTTCTGCTGCTTCCGCAAAAGGCTAGAGGACAGTTTTGAGGAAGGGCTACACCTTAGGAAAAACTCAAAAAGAAAAAACGATTGCAAAAATGCCATAGCACTCACTGCCTCTCCTATGAAAAGTGACCATTAAAGTACTTTATGGTGTTCACCTAACAAGCTCTCTATTTCCTTTAGTTCCTCCTAAGTTGTTTTGTCCCTATTTAGCTTGAACCGCACATGCCTCTGTGTTTGTGTGAGTGCGCGCGCGCGCGCGCATGTTGGAACAAGAAGAGGAGGAGAGCTGTGAGTCAGATGTCTAGAAATCAGGGTCCAGAGGCCACCACAGACTCGTTTCTGTTGCTAAGCAAAGCATGTAATCTTTTCTGTCTCTGCCACAAGACAGAAAGCCAGGGATCTGCGTGCTTCTCAGGCCACAGTGCCCAAGGATATGGCGGGTCACGTGCCACTGAATGTAGTTTACAGACTCACTGTTCAGACCATAGTATCCATGCCTGGAGGAGTGCTCACTGCTGGCATGGAGCCCATCACGCGCTAGTGACCCAGTACCCCTGGAGGAAAAAAGCCCTGATTTGTGGCACCTGCCAATTTCGTGTTGTCAGTATTCCCACCACAGTCATATTCCAGCTACCAACAGTAGACACAGCTCACGAAATTCCTGAAAATGTAGGAGTCTGCTCTGATGAGCCAACACAAATCAGTGCCAGCACACTACTGCTTATAGTACCTCCTTGCATGGATAGGGAGAGGAGAAACACAAGCTAAGCTGTTCCTGGGAATTTCCCTGTGTTTAGATATAATGATTTCACCTCTGATGACAAGAGCAATTGTAATGGAGATGGGAAAACTAGGTTCTAATGTTAACCTTCTTAGAAGTAACATTTATTTCTTAAAATTTCAATTTTAATAGGAATATTACTACCTACTTCACAGGATGGTTGGTTATCTAACAAACATATAGCACTTGGTTATCTAATAAACACCTATAAAGCACTTACTATCACCTAAGCACTATTTAACCCATTACACATTTACTTATTTAATCTTCATAACAACAATTTATAATCAAAGCTATGGTCTTTTCAGTAGTTACGTATGAATGTGAGAACTGGACCATAAAGAAGGCTGAGCACCGGAGAACTGATGCTTTCACATTGTGGTGCTGGAGAAAGACTCTTGAGAGTCCCTTGGACAGCAAGGAGATCAATCAATCAGAAAGGAAATCAACCCTGAATATTCACTGAAAGGACTGATATTGAAGCTGAAGCTGAATCTCCAATACTTTGGCCACTTGTTGCAAAGAGCTGACTCAATGGAAAAGACCCTGAAGCATGAAAAGATAGAAGACAAAAGGAGAAGAGGGCAACAGAAGATAAGATGATTAGATAGAACCACCAACTCAGTGGACACGAATTTGAGCAAACTCTGAGAGATAGTGAAGGACATGAAACTCTGGCCTGCTGCAGTCCATGGGGGTCACAAAGAGGTGAACACAACTTAAAGTGAAAGTGACGTCGCTCAGTCATTTCCGACTCTTTGCGACCCCATGGGCTGTAGCCCACCAGGCTTCTCTATCCATGGAATTTTCTAGGCAAGAGTACTGGAGTGGGTTGCCATTTCCTTCTCCAGGGGATCTTCNCTTAAAGTGAAAGTGACGTCGCTCAGTCATTTCCGACTCTTTGCGACCCCATGGGCTGTAGCCCACCAGGCTTCTCTATCCATGGAATTTTCTAGGCAAGAGTACTGGAGTGGGTTGCCATTTCCTTCTCCAGGGGATCTTCCCGACCCAGGGATGGAACCCGAGTCTCCTGCATTGCGGGCAGACGCTTTACCATCTGAACCACCAGGGAATCTTAGCAACTGAACAAAAACAACTATAATCAACAGAGAGAGGTGAAAGACCAAAGCACACAGAAGTTAACTAAGTTCTCTAAGGTCACACAACTAGCAGTAGTGCCAGGATTTGAACCTGCCTCCAAAGTCTGTGCTCTTACACTTTAGGGCCCTAAGTCAAAGCAGCTGCCTGATTTTATAGAGTTTTATTGAAACACAACCATGTCTGTTTATTTACATAAATAAACATTTTTGTTTATGTAAAATTTACATAAATAATAAATCTGATTTTGTGTTTCACAACAGAATTGAGTAGTTGTGACAGAGACCATATGACCACAAAGCTCAAAATATTTATAATATCTGGCCCTTTACTGAAAAGGTTGGCTGCTCTATGGTATCCTGCCTATTTGTATGGAGAGAGACAATGATTTTCATTAAGAACCTAGTAACTCCTAAGATCAAACTGGTTCTGAAATTGTTTTCTGAGCCAGTAAGACAAGTGAAAAATAATGTCAGGTTTGTAATTGTACCCTGTCATTTGTACCATAACAATTTTGCCACTGTCCCGACATTTGTAGTATAACAGTAAGGTGTAAACTTCAGTAACAAATGATCCATGATAACAATTATTAGTGGAAACATATCCCTGATGTCATGGGATCCCAACCTCACAACTGGAATTAATTCAGAAATTGTTCATCGCAACCTTGACTCTCCACCTGGAACTATTGTATTGGGTTTCTGAAGTTAATGCCGTAAATCCTCCGTGATCATCCTTCGAGCCCTGCATGATGATTCCCAATATGTGTAGTCATGGCTTCTTTTACAACAGAGCAAAGTCGCCTCCTTTATGGGAATCAGGCGCCGGGCTCACACCTGTCATTCTGTCCCCAAGGCAGCTGATAGTTCTGGCTTCCAAAGCGAACGAACAAGTGCAGCTACAGGTGATTGTTTCCTTTATGCTCCAGGCAGCAGAAAAGAATTGCTCAGTGAAGGTGAAAGGACCGGCATAGGTCAGCTGGGTGGGAATGATTGCCTCTTTCAAGTTGATAGATTTTCATCCTGCTATAAACTATGGCTTCATAACTCAAGATCACTAGAAGGCTGTTTATTATCGTCTGTTTGCTGAAGACAGTTGCTTGTTTATNTTTTTTTTTTTTTTTTTTTTTAGCAATACAGTACTTTTTAATTAAGGGAAGTACTTGTTTTAAAGATATAATACAATTGCACATTTAATAGACTACCACCTTGTGTAAACATTACTTTAATATGCACTGCTGCTGCTGCTGCTGCTAAGTCGCTTCAGTCGTGTTCGACTCTGTACGATCCCATAGACGGCAGCCCACCAGCCTCCCCCATCCCTGGGATTCTCCAAGTAAGAATACTGGAGTGGGTTGCCATTTCCTTCTCCTAGGAAACCAAAAAAATTGTGTGACTGGTTTGTGGCAGTGGCCTGGAAACTAACTGAACAAGGGTCTGCCTATGTTTATTTGCTGCACTGTCAAAATACTAGAGAAGAAGTAAAATGGTAACTATACTGTATTGTGGACCCATGACATGCAAAATGACTTCCTCAACGGACAAGGGTAAAGCATCTGCCTTCAGTGCAAGAGATTCAGGAGATGACTGCTTGACCCTTGTGTCAGGAAGATTCCCTAGAGGAGGGCATAGCAACTCACTCCAATGTTCTTGCCTAAATAATCTCATGGGCAGAGGAGCGTGCTGGGCTCAGTCCATCAACTCACAAAGAGTTGGACACGACTGAAGCGACTGAGCACTCACTCACTCAATGTGCAAAATACCACTTAGGATATTGCATTTTAAAAATTCTGTTAATCCCACAACTAGAAGTCATGGACATTTCCTCCATGATGGAGAAAGAACTCAGACAAACAGTGAAACTTGCCTGCGATCAATGAGCACTTGACTGTACAGCCTGGCTTTGAATTTGAAGTTTCTAATTTATAATAAACACTGAGATGCACACGAACCACATCGGGTGTGTGGGAGTGGAGCTTGGTGGGGTCACCACAATGTCCCCCACTCTGTAGACTAAGAAAGAAAGTGAGAGGCAAGGTGATTTGCTTTCATTCTTTCTTTGGTTACCCTTTATTTCTTCCCTACTTACTCTTGACTCCATGTCTTTTGTTGCCCCTTAAAATTCTTCAAGCCAGGCTTCAGCAATACATGAGCCATGAACTTCCAGATGTTCAAACTGGAAAAGGCAGTTTGAACCAGAAAAGGCAGAGGAACCAGAGATCAAATTGCCAACACCCGCTGGATCACCAAAAAAGCAAGAGAGTTCCAGAAAAACCTCTATTTCTGCTTTATTGACTATGCCAAAGCTTTTGACTGTGTGGATCACAATAAACTGTGAAAAATTCTGAAAGAGATGGGACTACCAGACCACGTGACCTGCCTCTTAAGAAACCTGTACGCAGGTCAGTCAAGAAGCAACAGTTAGAACTGGACATGTAACAACAGACTGGTTCCAAATAGGAAAAAGAGTATATCAAGCCTGTATATTGTCATCCTGCTTATTTAACTTACATGCAGAANATAACTCAAGATCACTAGAAGGCTGTTTATTATCGTCTGTTTGCTGAAGACAGTTGCTTGTTTATAGTTATAAAGAAAAAGAACCCAGTTTGTTTTGTTTGCTTTTCTTTTTTTCTTTTCTCAAAAGAAAAAATACCTCTACCAAATTGGCAAATTAAGACAATACTGTACTGAATGAGCTACTGTATGGAAGTCCCATTAGCAAAGAATTTCTTTCAGGAACATTTCAAAAGTAAGTTGATCCAAAAGACAACTCCACCATGAGGTTACCTGGAACCTAATCCAGGCTAGAAAGCAGAGTCCAAACAGCTCAAGGTTTTGCAAATTCCACAGCAGCTGCAGGGACAAAATGAAATAAAATAAGGCATTAAGATGGAGAACACCAGAAACATCTCACTATTTCCTTATTGTTTTTTGACACTGGACTCTTTAAATATAAATTGTTTACATTGCCCACAAAGAACACCAAAGTGAAACCTCTTGAGAGTTTTACTAACAATTCCGTTTATAATTTTTTAACCTTATATGGTTTCTTTAGAATACCTTTAAATACATTTATGAACTTAGTTTCATTTTTAAAATATAAATGAAGTCTCAGGATCTTAAAGATCTCAAATATTCCTTCAAGGGAATATTCCTTTGGGTGTCTGAAACACTTGCTTTTATCTCTCCATTAGAAATTATGTGTTCCTACAATTAAAATTCATTCTTAGTCTCACTCTCCTTCATACCAATTCAAATATTCATAGACTTATTGCAAGCTCCAAAAGAGAAGGATATTCACCTTTTTATCCCCCACATGTGACTATAGTAGCAGGTAGTCAGTATTGTTATTGTTGCTATGTAACCTCCATGAAGACAAACTTTATCTATTTTGTTCATAACCCTAGCAACTAGGACAATAAACATTAGGTCGTAGCTTCTCAACAGAGTTTGAATAGATTAGCCTACAGCCTTAATAAATGTAATAGAAGGAGTTTTAGAATTTTTAACTTTTTAGAAGTTTTATTAAATCCGGCCCTCCTTGTAAAAGTCAGTGATCAATCAGAGAAGTAGAATCAGTAGAAGATATCTGTTTAGAGATTTAGTGCAAAGAATTGGCCTACATGATCATGGGGACTGACTAGACAAGGCTGAAATCCATAGGGCAGACCATCAGTAAAGTTAGGCTGGAACACTCAGGTGGATTTCTTCTTCTCTAGACAAGAGTCAGCCCTGCTCTTAGGACCTTTCAACTGATTCAACCAGTTGATCATCTTCGATAACCTCCCTACTGAAAGTCACCAAAGGACTTTAATCATATCTACAAAATACCTTTGTAGCAATACCTTGATCTATGCTTGACTGAGTATCTGGGGACTCTAGTCAAATTGACACATTAAAAAAGACCATCGTATCCCTCAAATACCTATTTTGGAACTTTGAAAGTGACTCCTTCCATTTATGTGTTTATTTCTTTATCTTATTTTGGGTAAGAAGGAATAATCCTATATGTATCAAGTTTCTTTAGAAATATTCACATCATCTGCTCAAGATGTTTCAATAATAGAAACCTAATAACAAATTAGCTGGGTAAATTAAGGACCAGTGTGCCCTTGCAAAGACATTTCTCCTCTATTGACTCATATAAGAGTTTGAAACAGAAAATGCTTACATAGAGATGGTCACTCAGACATCATTCATAATGGAGAAAAATGGTGGAAGAGGAAACCTAAAGATAGTAAAATTGGAATGTAATTTATAGCACATCCACATGATGGAATATGATGTAAACATTTAATAGTATATTTACAAAATAATAAAGATTAAAATGACAATAAATTGAATAGAGAATAAGAAATCATTACAGAAAACTGATGTCCCAAAACTTAATTCTTGGAAAAATTTGACAACATTGACAAATCTTTATCTAGATAATTAAGAATATTTTTGAATATTTTGATAATTTGAGAATCAAGAATAAAAAACAGAATATCATCACTTATATTATAAAAACTAAAAGATTTGTAAAGGAATACTATGAATAATTATAGTATTCAACAAATTAGATACCNTGAATTGTCATGTGAGGAATGCCAGCAATAAAATAGGCAACAGGCTGAAACTGTATTGCAGAGGCTTTTTTCGGATATGTGTTTGCAGATGTGACTATTCATAGCAGGTTCTGTTCTTGTGAAACGTTATATACACACCCATGGACCATGGAACACTGACAGATTGCTAACTTCTGCTGGCCCTGCTCTTATTGGGGAAGTAAAGGCCTTCTTTGGCACACAGGTGGAAACTAGCTCTTAGCTTAATTTAGCAATCCTCCAACATAAGCAAGCCCAGAGCCACCTGGAGGGCTTGTTAAAAGAGAAACTGGACTAGCAGACTTGATGGTTTCCAGGTGAGTCGAGACCTTGCTCTCCTAGCAAACCCCTAGGTGATGTTGACACTGCAGGTTCTGAGACTACACTTTGGAAACCACTGGTCTACAGCATCGGTTGGCCATTGGTTTTGATCAACTGGGTTGTGCACAGAGCCCAGAGCATGTCCCAGCATTCAGAAAGCTTCATCTGCTCAACATCAGATAGAAAACAAATAGGTAGAAATTACAAATATGAGAATTAACTTGAGAATGTTTTCCAGTTGATATAGTGGCAAATGCAAATTCCACATGAATTCGACCTCAAATTTGGGTGTCGAAGTGACTCTACAGTTAGCACGAGAGACTTGTTGAGGGCCTCCTGGAGGTGGTGACGTTGAGCGGATGGGAGGGATGCCGTGGACGTGGGGTTGTGGAGGGAAAGGAAGGCAAGGGTAAAGACAGTGCTTGTGGTTGGAGCCACACGGAGNTGAGTAGACCTGTAACAAAGAGATTAAATTAGTTATTTTTTAAAGTTTCCACAAAGAAAAGCCTAGGACCAGATGACCTCACCAACAAAATATATAAACATTTAAATAAAGAAGAATATCAATTCTTCACATACTGTTCCAAAAAATAAAATAGAAGCAAACATTTCCTAATTCAGTCTATGAGGCCAGCATTAACCTTAATAAGCAAAACCAGACAGAGACATTGCAAGAAACTACAAACCAACATTCCTTATACATATAGACACAAGTGTCTTTAAACTACTAGAAAAACAAGTCCAAAAACATGTGAAAAGGATTTTATACCATCATCAACTAATATTTATCCCAGGAATATAAAGGTTGATCATACATATGAAAATCAATAAATATAATACACCATGTTGAAGGGAAAAGGAGAAAGGGGCAGCAGAGGGTCAGAAGGTTAAATAGCATCACAGACTCAATATGGACATGAATTTAAGCAAACTCTGGGAGATTGTAGAGGGTAGAGGAGGCTGGTATTCTAGGCTAGGGCAGTTCACGGGGTCGCAGAGTTGGCCACGACTTAGTGACTGAATAACAACGACAACAATACACCGTGTTAGATATAAAGAACCAAAACCACATGATCTTCCCAATAGATGAAGAAATTTTGGACAAAGTTCAATACCTTTTCATGATAAAAATTTGCCAAAGTTCATAGCATCATTCATGACAATCATAAAGTAGAAACAATCCAAATGCCCATCAATTGATGAATGAGCATTCCATATAATGGAATATTGTTTGGCAATAAAAAGATTGAATAAGCAAATCCACAGACAGGAATGTAGACTAATGTTTGCCAGGGGTGACAGAAGGAGGTTCAGGGGTATGAAGAAGTAACTGCTAATGAGTACAGGGTTTCCTTTTGGAGTAATGAAGATATTCTGAAATTAGATGATGATGACAGTTGTAGAGTTCTATGAATATGCCACAAGCCACTGACTTGCATGCTTTAAAACTGATTTTTATGGTATGTGAAAAATAATAAAGATTTTTTTTAAGTAGTATATTTACAAAAAGTTTTTAAAAACATAATAAGGGCTCCAGGCCATGGTTTGGTTGTGCCTTTACTTAGACCTTATATCCCTCCAGGTATTATAATCTAATTCAGTAATCAAATTAGACCAACAGAAGGCTCCAAATGGAATGATATTAATCCAGTGCCTCTCAGAATTACCCTGAAGGCATTTCATCTGAATATTTTCTGCATAGCTTTTATCTAAGTTCCTGTTATAAATAGCCATATGGAACTAACTTTTGCATTTTTTGCATGAATACTGAAAACATTGCCCATCCTATTATCAGGTCATTTATTGCTACCATATTATAAAATCGGAGAAGGCAATGGCATCCCACTCCAGTACTCTTGCCTGGAAACTCCCATGGATGGAGGAGCCTGGTAGGCTGCAGTCCATGGGGGTCGATGAGTCAGACACGACTGAGCAACTTCACTTTCACTTTTCACTTTCATGCATTGGAGAAGGAAATGGCAACCCACTCCAGTGTTCTTGCCTGGAGAATCCCAAGGATGACGGAGCCCAATGGGCTGCCGTCTGTGGGGTCGCACAGAGCCGGACACGACTGAAGCGACTTAGCAGCAGCAGCAGCAACATTATAAAATACTTTATGAAAATAACATTTTACAATTTATATTCAGAAAAGCAATGTCCTTTAGGAATTATTCTTTTTACTTACCAAAATTATACAACTGATTGTAATTTCTTTTTAGCCTTGGAAAAAGCTCAGTTGAACTGTAGCAATTATGTTGATTGAAATAATTAACATAGTTGTATCTCCATTTTTTTCTTTGTTTTTCTTTTTCTATTCATAATTTGCTACGTTATGGCATGGAATCTAAGTTACTTCAGATCCCAATATTTGAAGAATTGGTGCAGGACTTTGGACCAAGTTTCAATATTTAATTGTACTTACATTAAATCAGGATTTCTCTATATTGATACTATTGCTATTCTGAGCAAGATAATTCTTTGGTGAGGGGAGGCTGTCCTGTGCATTGTAGTATATTCAACAGCATCCTGGTCTCCACCCATGAGATGCCAGTAACAAGTCTTCAGTTAGACAACCAAAAATGTATTCAGACATTGCCAAATGTCCCCTGGAGGGCCAAATTGCCCATGATTAAGAATCACTATCTTAAACACTCTTCCAGGCAGTCTTAAGGTGACAAAAATTCATTACTCTGATAATGATAATAGATAGACAATTTCATACTTTGCTCACTTATTTGAGATGAATCAAGGATGTCTCTGAACTGGATGTCAGTCCCTGAAGCAGAGCTACTTCCACACAGATCTTTAAAAAAAGAATTTTCTGATCTTTCATTTGAACCCAACAA
Source organism: Neotragus pygmaeus (assembly GCA_006410875.1). Classification (NCBI taxonomy): domain Eukaryota; kingdom Metazoa; phylum Chordata; class Mammalia; order Artiodactyla; family Bovidae; genus Neotragus; species Neotragus pygmaeus. Next base: position 941,775 of record SJYV01028595.1, on the reverse strand, counting down.
TCCATTAAAAAAAATTAAGTCTTAGATGAGGAAACAGATAAAGGGATATAATCGATTTCAGGGCTAAATTCCAAATTCAGTACTGCTCCTCTTACTGCCAGGAAAACCTTCCTCTCTGTCTATATATAGCATCCCTCTCCAGGTGGGTCAAGGATGGGAGTGAAGTCCTATGAGGCTAAAGATAATCTCCCAAAGTGATCTTCTAAGTATTCCAGTCAATACCTAGAAAATCTACCTCTACCCAGAGTACACTGTATTCCAATCTAACTAAAACTCAGAAAATTCCATTAGCTCTAACTTCCTGTTTACAGGGAATGAAAGGGATAGAAGGATGAATTAGGCACTAGTAGGAAACAATCAATCAGATCCTAAAGTAGGGGCATTCCATAAGACAACTGGTCTGAACTATTCCAAAATGTTAGTATTTTGAAAATAAACAATCAGAAAACAAAATCATGGATAAACTATTTTGGAATAAAATAGACCAGCCATCATAGTAATTAAATGCAACATGTGGACCTAGACTGGAATCCTGGTAGTATCTAAAAGGATTCTTAGGATAAAGAGAATGTTGAATTTAGATTTCATCAGTCTTATTTTTCTTATATGTGATAATGGTGGTGTGGTATAATAGGAGATTGTTCTAATTCTTAGATACTTGGGGAAACCATTTTGGGATAAAGTGCCATGATATCTGCAACTTTCTAATTGGTCGACAACAATAAAACAACAAAGGTAGATAGACACGTATAGTAAAATATTAACATTTTTTGAAGTTTAAATGGAAGATGTGAAGTTTGGTGTACTATTCTTTCAGTTTCTCAAAACTTATGGAATATTTTCATTTTTCATAGAAAGTTCAGGGGAAATCAGCAACCTTCCTTAAATGCACTGATTCTTAAAGGGTAACCCACAGGTCACTTTTGGCTGGGGAAGGTCCATGGTTATGCTTCAAGGACTCCACAAGCTCCTCACAGTTGTGAGCTGATGCAGCTCTACCTTTTTCTATAGTTCTCATTCAGATGTTCAAGGGGCTCGGCCCCATGCCTTCAGAAGGGCTGAGGCCTATAGGCTTGTCTGAAGATTTTAGGTCTGATGCCCGCCAATGTGAGAGATTTTTGAGTTGCAATTGCTGCTCCAATAACATGTCGGCCACAGGACCTTAGAACTGAAAGGAAGGAAAGTTAGGAATGATTTAATTCAACCCTAGAGACAGCAGCTCTGAAATAGACCTTGTCCAGGATCAGGCAATTAGCTCACTCTCTGTTCAAAGAACTATGTGGTTCAGTCACTTGACCTCTTCCAACTTCTATGTGGACTTGACAAGCCTAAAACATCCTGTCCCTGCCTACTTGCCTCCCCAGGATCATTCCTAACCTGCCACAGGGTGTCCTTGGGGTTCTTCTGACGTGAGCAGCACACACAACCTTAGAGCATTTGCTCTCCTTGTCCTTCTTGCCATGCTCTTCCTCCAAACATTTGCGTGGCCAACTGCTCACCCCCCTCAACCCCTCCCACTCTTTTACGCCTGCTCTGGTCTCTCCATGAGGCTGAACACCTGTATAATACTGCAGCTCCCTCCACCACCAGCCCCAAAAGTATGTGGTCCCACTATCTATTATTTTCCATATCAGCTATGACCTTCGAACATTCTAGAAATTTTTCCCGTCTAGTATCAGTTCAGTCGCTCAGTTGTGTCCCACTCTTTGCAATCTCATAGACTGCAGCATGCCAGGCTTCTCTATCACCAACTCCCAGAATTTACTCAAACTCATGTCCATCGAGTTGGTGATGCCATACAACCATCTCTTCCTCTGTCATTCCTTTCTCCTTCTACCTTCGGTCTTTCCCAGCATCAGGGTCTTTTCAAATGAGTCAGTTCTTTGCATCAGGTGGCCAAAGTGTTGGAGTTTCAGCTTCAGCATCAGTCCTTCCAATGAGGACTGATTCCTTTAGGATTTACTGATTCGATCTCCTTGCTGTCCAAGGGACTCGTGAGTCTTCTCCAACACCACAGTTCAAAAGCATTGATTATTTGGCACTCAGCGTTTTTTATGGTCCAACTCTCACATCTTTACGTGACTACTGGAAAAATCATAGCTTTGACTAGATTGACCTTTGTTGGCAAAGTAATGTCTCTGCTTTTTAATCTGTCTAGGTTGGTCATAACTTTTCTTCCAAGGAGCAAGCGTCTTTTAATTTCATGTCTGCAGTCACCATCTGCAGTGATTTTGGAGCCCCCCAAAATAAAGTCTGTCACTGTTTCCATTGTTTCTCCATCTATTTGCCATGAAGTGATGGGACCAGATGCCACGATCTTCGTTTTTTGAGTTTTAAGCCAACTTTTTCACTCTCCTCTTTCACATTTATCAAGAGGCTCTTTTTTGTTCTTCTTCACTTTCTGCCATAAGGATGGTGTCATCTGCATGTCTGAGGTTATTGATATTTCTCCCAGCAATCTTGATTCCAGTTTGTGCTTCATCCAGCCAAGTATTTCTCATGATGTACTCTGCATATAAGTTAAATAAGCAGGGTGACAATATACAGCCTTGACATGCTCCTTTCCGAATTTGGAACTAGTTTGTTGTTCCATGTCCAGTTCTAACTGTTGCTTCTTGACCTGCATAGAGATTTCTCAGGAGGCAGGTCAGGTGATCTGGTATTCCCATCTCTTAAAGAATTTTCCAAGGTTTGTGGTGATCCACACAGTCAATGGCTTTGGCATAGTCAATAAAACAGAAGTAGATGTTTTTCTGAAACTCTCTTGCTTTTTCAACGATCTGACAGATGTTGGCAATTTGATCTCTGGTTCCTCTGCCTTTTCTAAATCCAACTTGAACATCTGGAATTTCACGGTTCATGTACTGTTGAAGCCTGGCTTGGAGAATTTTGAGCATTACTTTACTAGTGTGTGAGATGAGTGCAGTAGTTGAGCATTACCACAATTGTGCAATTACAATTGTGTGGTAGTTTGAGCATTCTTTGGCATTGCCTTTCTTTGGGATTGGAATGAAAACTGACTTTTTTCCAGTCCTGTGGCCACTGCTGAGTTTTCCAAATTTGCTGGGCATACTGAGTGTAGCACTTTCACAGCATCATCCTTTAGGATGTGAAATAGCTCAACTGGAATACTGTCGCCTCCACTAGCCTTGTTCATAGTGATGCTTCCTGAGGCCCACTTGATTTCACATTCCAGGATGTCTGGCTCTAGATGTGTGGTCACACCATCATGGTTATCTGGGTCATGAAGATCTTTTTTGTATAGTTCTTCCGTCAGTTGTTGCCTCCTCTTCTTAATAGCTTCTGGTTCTGTTAGGTCCATGCCATTTCTGTCCTTATTACTGCCATCTTTGCATGAAATGTTCCCTTGGTATCTCTAATTTTCTCTAGTCATTCTCCTTCTATTGTTTTTCTCTATGTCTTTGCATTGATCACTGAGGAAGGCTTTCTTATCTCTCCTTGATGTGCTCTAGTAGTTTCCTAATAGCATCTTTAGGATTTTATATTATATAGTATCCTATCATCTGGGCTTTGCTGATGGCTTAGATGGTAAAGAATCTGCCTGCAGACAGTGACAGTTTTACTTCTTTTCCAATTTGGATTTCTGTTACTTCTTTTTCTTCTCTGTTGTGGCTAGGACTTCTACAACTATGCTGAATAGAAGTGGTGAAACTGGACATTCTTGTCTTGTTTCTGAACAGAGAGAAAATGCTTTTGCTTTTCACTGTTGAGTATGATGTTGGCTGTAGGTTTGTCTTATATGGCCTTTATAATGTATGTTCCCTCTATGCCCACATTCTGGAGAACTTTTATCATAAATGCCTGGTGAATTTTGTTAAAAGCTTTCTCTGCCTCTGTAGAGATGATCATATGTTTTGCTTCCTTCAATTTTTTGATGTGGTTGATCACACTGATTTGCAGATATTGAAAAATCCTTGCATGAGTAAATCCCCTTGATCATGGTATATGATCTACTTAATGTATTGTTGGATTCGGTTTGCTAGTATTTTGTTGAGGATATTTGCATCTACGCTCACCAGTGATGTTTGCTGTTGTTATTCAGTCACTAAGTCATATCCGACCCTTTGTGACCCCATGAGCTGCAGCATGTAAGCCTGCCCTGTCCTTCACTATCTCCCTGAGTTTGCTCAAACTCATGCCCATTGTGTGANAACTCTGCATTCAAATGGGTATATCTTTCCTTTTCTCCTTTGCCTTTAGCTTCTCTTTTCTCAGCTATTTTTAAGGCCTTCTCAGAGAACCACTTTGCCTTTTGCATTTCTTTTTCTTGAGGATGATCTTGATCATTGCCTCCTGTACAATGTCACGAACCTCTATCCATAGTTCTTCAGACACTCTAGCAGATCTAATCCCTTGAATCTATTTGTCACTTCCACTGCATCATCATAAGGGATTTGATTTAGGTCATACCTGAATGGCTTAGTGGTTTTCCCTACTTTCTTCGATTTCAGTCTGAATTTGGCAATAAGGAGTTCATGATCTGAGCCACAGTCAGCTCCCAGTCTTGTTTTTGCTGACTGTATAGAGCTTCTCAATCTTTGGCTGCAAAGAATATAATCAATCTGATGTCGGTGTTGACCATCTGGTGATGTCCATGTTAGAGTCTTCTCTTGTATTGTTGGAAGAGGGTGTTTGCTAGTATGCTTATAGTTTATTGTCAATTTTCCCCATTGCAATACATGCTCCTTATATGCTCAAATATAGAGATTTTTATTTTATTTATTGGTTTGTCCCAAGTGCCTAGAGCAATGCCTGGCACAGAGAAGATACTCAATCCTGGAAATTTTTGCTGTATTAATGAATATTTTCTCTTTGCAAACTAAGACATAATTTCATCTTAAAGGGGACCACAGAGAAGAAGAAAATTCATAAGTAGTAGAAGGGGGGCTTCCCTCGTGGCTCAGTGGTAAAGAATCCACTTGCCAATGCAGGAAACAAGGGTTTGATCCCTAGTTTGGGAAGATCCCGCATGCCTCAGAGCAATTAACCCTGTGTGACACGACTATTGAGCCTCTGTGCTGGGAGCCAACAGTACCGAGCCTAGTGCTGCAACTCCTGATGCCCATGTGTCCTGGAGCCCACAGAGTAGCCACTGCAATGATACGCCTGCACCTCAATTATAGAGCAGCCTCTGCGCACCAAAATTAGAGAAAAGCCCATGTGGCAGTGAGGACCCAGCACAGCAAAAAGAATAAATAAATAGNTTTTTTCTTAGAGAATAGACCAATAAGATAATATTCATAGACTACTGATTATATAATAGACATGTAAGGTATTTTTTGGTTGTATATAACCAACTATGAGTTGCTTGTTTCTGAATTTCATGTAACATGAGAAAAATAAACTCCTAACTGGTTTAAATCACTTGTGTGGGAAGACTCTGTTACAGTGGATTTCAGTCTTAACTGATTCATCTCATATATGGTCAAGCTTTAAGAATCCTTCAAGGGAGAGGGAGCATATGTATTCTTACAGCTGATGCATGTTGTTGTATGGCAGAAACCAACACAACATTGTAAAGGCGTTCTCCAATTAAAAACAACTTTTTTAATCCTTCAATTATAGTTAAAAACAATGTGTATTCTGTAATTGTTGAGTATAGGTCAGTTTTCATTCCAGTCCCAAAGAAAGGCGATGCCAAAGAATGCTCAAAACGACCACACAATTGCACTCATCTCACATGCTAACAAGTTCAGTTCAGTCACTCAGTTGTGTCCTACTCTTTTTTGAGTAATGCTCAAAATTCTCCAAGTCAGGTTTCAACAGTACGTGAACTGAGAACTTCCAGGTGATCAAGCTGGATTTAGAAAAGGCAGGGGAACCAGAGATCCAATTGCTGATATCCATTGCACCATCAAAGCAAGAGAGTTCCAGAAAAAACATCTACTTCTGCTTTATTGACTATGCCAGTGCCTTTGATTGTATGGATCACAGAGATGGGAATACCAGACCACCTTACCTGCNAAGTAATCATAATAATAAGTAGGAAAAGTGAAGGAGAAGGGTTATGCTGGAATTTTTTCCTTATTTAAAAGGTAGGATTTGATGAAATGGATGTAAGACCAGCAGCCTGTCCTGTCAGCTAGCACTGCTTCATACATGGAACAGATTTGCAACATCTTTTCCTGCCTGAGGGCTTACATGTTGCAATTCTCTTGTAATAAGCTCCTAAATATTTAATACCTGAATGACTTTCTAATAGGGTGTTAATTTACTGCATCCCAGGCATAATTAAGAAGCATCCGTTCAGGTTGGTTGAGATTAAAGGCCACAGGTTTGGCTTGCAGAGCCAAGTAAATAAGAAAGGTGCGCAGGCATTATGTGGAGGAGCATTTGCACGCACACGCTCACCCTGGCAGCTGTGTTTTTCTAAGATTCATCCTCTGCTTCAGGCCCAGTAAGCTTCCTTCTGTTTTGAGTGTGAAGTTGAGGTGAACCCAGAGTGCCCAGCTCTCAGTGGGGCTCTGCGGCTGCCCCCCCGGTAGGCACTCTTAGAAGACCTTCACCTGGTGTTGATGGAGACATCCCACTTATATGTGTGGCTGTGGGTATCTGCTGCTAAACTTCACCAGAAACGGGCTAAAGTCAGAGGGCAAAAAGTGATAGCTGTGGAAACTAAATATTCCATGTGTTTGGACAGTAACTTTTCATTGTAAACACTCATGTATTATCTTACCATGACCTCAAGTTTTGGAGGAACAAATAGACTGACTGGCACTCTGAAGGGATTCTGAAGAAATCTGACAAAATATAGTTAGATTTTTCTTTCTCCATCCCCAGCATGTTGCATGGGTGGAGAGACCCAAGGCTTTTTGGAAAGTTTCCCCATATTGCATAACATTTCTCATCACTGTGGGCCTATTTTTTTTTTTTTTTTTTTTTTTGCAAGGTTACTTGAATCATTACTGGCTTCCACTCATAGTGACAAGCCATCATCCCTCCTCACATATTTCCAGATTGCCAGACATAGGAAAGGAGAAGGCAATGGCATTACACTCCAGTACTCTTGCCTGGAAAATCCTGTGGGTGGAAGAGCCTGGTGGCCTGCATGCAGTCCATGGGGTTGCTAAGAGTCGGACACAACTGAGCAACTTCACTTTCACTTTTCACTTTCATGCATTGGAGAAGAAAATGGCAGCCCACTCCAGTGTTCTTGCCTGGAGAATCCCAGGGACGGGAAAGCCTGGTGGGCTGCCGTCTATGGGGTCGCACAGAGTTGGACATGACTGAAGTGACTTAGCAGCAGCAACAGCAGCAGACATAAGGAAAAGAAGTTTAATGAGAGTTTCCTTAAAAAATTTTTTTTTCATTTTTGTGGTTGCTGTTGCCATTATTCATTGAAGAATTATTTAGTGAATGACTAAATGTTTAGTGTTTAATAGAATGTGCCAAGCACCAGAGAAATATTAGTACAAAAACACTGCTCCTTTTCCAAGGAGTTTATAGTCTTGACTCATAAAACAGAGAAATAAGAAACCAGAAAGTTGAAATACAGAAAGAGAGAGGCAACAAAGGAGATAAGTACAGACTGACTCTCAATAGGAAATGCTACAGGTGAAAATTTCCAAAACAGGAGGCAAGAACTAAGACAAACATGCCACTACCTGGAGAAGGCACTGAGAGCATTTTATATATTTCCTTTGAATTGTTTTAATATAGTTTTGCACATCCTGAGGGCAGAATCTGCTAGTCCACCTTTTTTTTTTCACTTAATATAAGAACATAAGCATTTCCCCTACATTATTCAAAACTAGTCATAAGCATGTTTTAGCCCTATAAAGATGCTATAATTTAGCCCTATATAGGATGCTATATATATCCTATTACTCATTGTTCATCACTTACAAGGCACATTGTTTTCATTCAGATTAAGTCATTCATCCCGCATTTATTGAACCCTTGGCTGTCAGGGGTCAGACACTGGACTGGGTTTGAAGATGTAAACTGAGTCAGTCTAGAGAGACCTCAAGGAACTCAAAAGGTGACAGAAGACCTGGGAAGTGGGCATCCAATATGAAAATAAGGTGCCAAGAGGAGGCACAGGGGTTACAATAACCCAAAGAGGAAGGGACCTACAGGGACCACACATTGGGTGGCTTAAACAACAGACATATACTTTCTCGTAGTTCTGAAGACTAAAAATCCAGAATGAAGGTGTTTGGTTTGATTTGGTTTCTTATTCAGTCTTTCTCCTTGCCTTGCATTTGGTGGCCTTTCACTGTGTGTGGTGGCCTTTCACTGTGTCTTCATGTGGTCTTTCCTCTGCCTGTCTGCACGTTCAAATTTCCTCTTCTTGTAAGGACATTGGTTAGATTGAGCTATCATATCCTAAGGGCCTCATTTTAACTGAATCACTCTTTAAAGGCCCTATCTCCAAAGACAGTCTCAGTTTGAGGCTTTGGGTGGGGTCAGGGCCTTAACACAAGAATTTTAAGGAGATGTAATTTAGCCCAAAATGTTTAGTGACAAGAAAATGCTTCTGGAAGGAGGTGACAATTTGCTCATTGTAGAAGGAGGAATAAAACTGAAAAGTGGAAGGAAATAGAAATAGTCTGTATAATATAACACGTATAATATTTGGGGTTGACCAAATGACCAAAAAGTTCAATCAGGTTTTCCTGTAAGGCATAAGAGAAAAACATAAATGACTTTCTGGTCAACTCAATGTATATATTAAGGTCTTGTTACTGTTGTTTAGTTGCTAAGTCGTGTCCAGCTCTTTTTGTGACCCCAGGGACTATAGCCCACCAGGCTCTTCTGTCCATGGGATTTCCCAGGCAAGAATATTAGAATGGGTTGTCCTTTCCTTCTCCAGGGATCATCCCAACCCAGGGATCGAACCTGCGTCTCCGCATGAGCAGGTGGATTCTTTATCACTGAGCCACCAGAGAAGCCCTATATTAAGGCCTTGGGACATGAACAAAGATACATCACATACAGAGGAACTACAAGAATTTCAGCATGACTAGTGCAAAGAGTGGAAAGAAAAATGAGTGCAGAGGCAATTATAAATAATTCTGAAAAATATAAGTTTTCTCCATATTTCTGATTGTTTCACTGAGATTGACTCTGTTGGAATGATGGAGCCAAAGATGGGTTCTGCCCACCCCACACTGCACTCTTTCCCCATGTTTTCTGTGTTGATACTTAACCAGTCATTGAAGTTTCCCAGGCCTTTCACTAGAGATCGAACGCTTGCTTCAGGGCAGTCACCAGCAGCCTTCAGCAGCCTGCCATCTCTCCAGGGAGTCCTGGATACACATCTAGTCACTTCTGTGCCCTCTTTTCTGCTAGATTTCACTACTCTCTCTCCATCTAGTTAAGGCTATGGTTTTTCCTATGGTCATGTATGGATGTGAGAGTTGGACTGTGAAGAAGGCTGAGCACCGAAATATTGATGCTTTTGAACTGTGGTGTTGGAGAAGACTCTTGAGAGTCCCTTGGACCGCAAGGAGATCCAACCAGTCTATTCTGAAGGAGATCAGCCCTGGGATTTCTTTGGAAGGAATGATGCTAAAGCTGAAACTCCAGTACTTTGGCCACCTCATGCGAAGAGTTGACTCATTGGAAAATACTTTGATGCTGGGAGGGATTGGGGGCAGAAGGAGAAGGGGACAACAGAGGATGAGATGGCTGAATGGCATCACTGACTCGATGGACATGAGTCCGAGTGAACTCCGGGAGTTGATGACGGACAGAGAGGCCTGGCGTGCTGCGATTCATGGGATCCCAAAGAGTCGGACATGACTGAGCAACTGAACTGAGCTGAACTCTCTCTCCAAACATGCATGGAAGACTCAGGCTCCTAGGTCTCCAGTTCACTCTCAGAAACATCAGTCATGCTGTTTGAATGGGACACAAGCAAGGAATTAAACACCATGATGGGACTTCCCTGATGGCCCAGTGGTTAAGAATCTGCCTGCCAGTGCAGAAAACACAGGTTCGATTTCTGGTCCAGGAAGATCCCACGTGCCTCAGGGCAACTAGGCCTTTGTGCTACAACTACTGAGCATGCCCACCCTGGAGCTCATGTTCCCAAACAAGAGAAACGTCCACGATGAGAAGCCTGGGCACAGCAGCTAGCGAGTAGCCCTCCAGTTACTGCAGCTAGAGAAAGCCCACATGCAGCGACGAAGACTCAGCGCAGCGACTGCAGCTAGAGAAAGCCCACGTGCAGCGACGAAGACTCGGGGCAGCCAAAAATAAGCAAAATTTTAAAAAACACCATGGTTTCCATTTCTCAAGATCCTCTCTTTTGAACTAGACTATCAATTACTTGGCATGTCTCATCTCCTTGAATGATCACAACCTGGCACTGTAGTGAAACTAGGGAAAGATCGATCATTGGTGAGTCTTTTTGCTCCCCAGAAGTTCAGTTTCTCTACCTGTAAAATGTGGAACATGAAATTTTTGGAATCTATGCTTCCACCAAGCACACTAACATTTTTGCACAGTGCTTTAATGTGTTTAAAATACTTTTGATAAATAGGACCTTACTTAGTACAAAAATACCCAGTAAATATTTGCTGACACAAATGACAGTGAGGACTGTGTATTAACTGAAAGGAACCTGTTTTTGTTCAGTTGCTAAATCATGTCTGATTCTTTGCAACCCGTGGACTGTAGTCTGCCAGGCTCCTCTGTCCATGGAATTTCCCAGTCAAGAAAACTGGAATGGGTTGCCATTTCCTTCTCCAGGGCATCTTCTGGACCCAGGGACTGAACCCACATCTCCTGCATTGGCAGACAGATTCTTTTTTTTTTTTTTTTCAGTATCCACATAATTTATTTCTCACAGTTCTGACAAATGAACATTATTCAAGAACACGCTGTAAACACAGATAAGAAGAAACATACAAAATGTTTTAAATGATGTACAACAAAATCCAGCAGTTTAAAGAATGCATGTGAACTCTTGGCTCACTGCAAAGAGTAAATTTAATCACTCATTTGAATAGTAATAAAAATATAATCTTTTATGGATCTTGGCAGGCAGATTCTTTACCACTGAGCCACCAGGGAAGCCTGAAAGGAAACTACTTAATGACAGTTTCCTCCAAGCATTAAACCTGAGAACCAGTTAAGATTTTTAAATGACTATCAACCAGCATATGTAAGAATTAATTTTAATTCCTAAATATTGTCCAACCTGAGGGAAATGGTCTAAGCACAGTTGTCAGCTTTAAAAAAAAAGGAGAGAGCACCTCCTTTGTGTAGTACTGTCCTGCTATGTTGTGAAAGTAGTACTTTATTTTTAACAAACCTTTCTCCCAGTGTTTGTTTCTCAGTTGATTGGTATGCATTCAATATCTTCCTTATTAAGCCTTGGCTTTGTTATTCTCTTTTACTTGATGTAAAACTCTATTTCGAAATGCAGCTCTTCTCAAAAAAGCGCCTGCCCATTCCGTAGCCGTTCTGAGCAGTAGGCTTGCTGCACACACCTGTTGGAGGCTAGCTCCAGGGGCATCCCGGGCAGCGGTGCTCCACCCCCTCCGGCGTGCCCTCTGGGTAAGCATAAGCTGTGCTGGGCTGCTGCCACCACCAAGGGTTCTGGTTTCACGTGCTGTGTCTCTCATGCCGGTGCTGAGGACAGTGAACTTTTAAAAACAACCTTCTCTTTCTTCTCTAATCTGGTAGAAAAACAAAGCCTGAGGCAGGAACCAATCAAGGGGAAGAGAGAGCATCTAAGTCAAATAAACACTGAACTTGACTTTCTCTGACACTTCTCCCCCAGGGATGCATGCGACAAGCTATCTTCAAAGCCTGGCTAAGGAGCAATATTTAAGGAGGAATGAAGAAAAATAAGGGGGGACCACCTCACACCTGTCAGAATGGACAGCTGTTCTCAGAAAGACAACAAATCACAAGTGTTGGTGAGAATGGGGAGAAATGGCAACACTTACCCACTGTTGGTAAGATTGGTGCAGCCACTATGGAGTAGTGGAGTATGGAGGCGCTTCAAAAAACTGGAACTATGTATGGCAAAACCAATACAATATTGTAAAGTAAAATAAATAAATAAAACTGAGATTAAAAAAAATTAGAACTACCATATGATCCAACAATTCTACTTTTGGATATTTTTCCAAAGAAAACAAAAATACTAATTCAGAAAGGTATATGTACCTCTATATTCTTTGCAGCATTATTTACAGTGGCAAGATATGGAAGGGCCTAAGTGCTCACTGGTATATGGATGGATAAAGAAGATGTGATGTGATGTGTGTGTGTGTGTGTGTGTGTGTGTGTGTGTGTGTGTGTGTATAGATATGCATGAAATATTAGCCACAAAAAGAATGAAACTTTGCCATTATGACATGGATGGATGTAGAGGGTATTATGCTCAGTGAAATAATTCAGAGAAAAACAAATACTGTACGATTTCATTTATATGTGGAATTGCACAGAGTCGGACACGAGTGAAGTGACTTAGCAGCAAAAAAAAAAAAAACATAAGCAGACTCATAGATACAGAGAACAAACATGTAGTTGCCAGAGGGAAGGAGTGAAATAATAGATGATGGGGATTAAGAGGTACAAATTTCCAGTTACAAAATAAATGGGTCACAGGGATGAAAGGGAATGTACAACAGGGACTATGCTAGGAATAGTCAATAATATTGTCATAACTTAGTAAGGTGCCAGATGATAACTATACTTGTAGTGATCATTTTATAATATATAGAAATATCAAATTGCTATACTGTATATCTGAAACTAGTACAGTGTTATATGTCAATTATAATTCCGTTTAAAATAGAAAAAGGGGAGAAGTCCCGTTCTATTATTGCCTTCCTCTTGTCATCTACCCTTGAACCTCAAAAAGGCTGAACCATTCTGACAGCATCATTTCCCCTTTAGGGTACTCTCAGGTGAAACTGGAAACTATCTGATTTTGAGCTCTCAAGTGTAAAAGCTTCATTTTGCTAATGAGAAAGCCCAGAGGAAGAAGGAGGCTTCTGCCAAACTGGTGGCAGAGCGAGCGACAGAACACAGAGTTCCCTTGACATGCTACCCATGCCTTCCCTAAATGGCCTTGCCCCCACAAACTAGCTCTCTCCTAGTGTTCCTGTTGCTGTCAGACACCCCTTTCCTCCCAGTTAATGGGACCAGGAACCTGAGAGTCATTATTAACTATTCTTCTTCATCTCGTTTTCCGGTTAATGAGGCTGACTGGATCTCACTTTACAATGTCTTACCCTTTCGTTCCCGTTGCCATCACCCCAGGCAGTACTGCTTCAGTCCTTGCCTCCTGCTGGGCCCCTGCTCTGACCTCTCTCCAGTTCACCTAGCAGATAGCTAACAAATTGATAATAGCTAAGACTTGTCCTGCACATACGTGCCAATGCTGTTTTGAAGAGCTCTACGTTTATTATCTCACGTGAAGGAATGAAAGTGTTAGGCGCTCTGTCGTGTCTGACTCTTTTGTGACCCCACAGACTGTAGCCTGTCATGCTCCTCTGTCCATGGAATTCTCTACTCGAGAATACCAGAGTGGGTAGCCATTCCCCTCTCCAGGGGATCTTCCCAACCCAGAGACTGAACTGAGATCTCCCTGAATCGAAGGCAGATTCTTTACCATCTGAGCCAACAGGGAATGTTCCTCATAAAACCCTAAAAACTAGATGCTTTTATTATCCCCATTTTATAGATGAGGGAACTGAGACATAGAGCAGTTAAATAATACATCTAAGATAGCCCAGCTGCCAAGTGGCAGAACTGAGATTAAAAAAAGGAAAACAAACAGATAGTTTGGTGCCAAAGTCCAAACTCCTAACTACTGCACTGTATTGCTTTTTTTTTTTTTCCTTGCAGCAGCCATATTACCATATCACTTCTCTGTCCAAGAACCTTCAGCAACTCTCCTTTGCCACTGTGGGAGTCCAAGGGCATAGTTTGGCATTCAAATCACTGCCTGGTTTGGTCTGATGGTGAAGGACAGGGAAGTCTGGCTTGCTGTAGTCCATGGGGTTGCAAAGAGTCGGGCACAACTGAGCAACTGAACAACAAAGACTTCAGGTAAGTTGATTAAGTTCCCTGTGTCTCAATTTCCTGATGATTATAACAGTAACCACCTCCTGGGGCTGTTGTGAGGATTAAAGGAGGCCACCCACGTAAAGCACACAGCTTAGTGCCCAGCACAAAGCAACTCTTGATCGGGGTTAGCTATCTTGAGTTACCTTTCCACACAACTTCCTTATGGAACTACTCTGACCACCAGGATGTTGCTGCGTATAAATAGTGCTTGTTGCTGAACCACATGCTGGTGCAGATTTTCCCTTCTAGAAGTATTCCCCACTGCCAGTCTCATTCCCATATGCCAACATAGCCAAATTCTCCCACTCTCCAGTCTCCCTTACTCAGTGGCCTCTCCCCCTACACTAATCTGAATTCCTGGAACATTTATTCATCATTTGCTTAATTATTTCGCAAGCGTTTACCAAGTGCTTACTCTAATAATAACAGTAATTGTATTTGACACTATAATTTAAAGGGCTTCAAGTGACAGCTATGCCTCTGTAAATCTTTATGAAAACGGTGGATGGCGGTTCCCAATTTAGAGCTGCTCTGGCTCCCCCAGGGGCCACAGGGACCAGGGTGGTGATAAAACCAAGTCTCACTAAAATTGAGTTCCCCTGCTGAGTTGATGATGAACCTCTCTATCCAAAACTGTATTCCCTTTCTTGTCCTGCTTCTGTTCCCCTCAAGACTGGTGAGTATTTTTTAAAAGGAGGGCCTCCAGGATACAAAAGTTCCTCCATGGCCCCTGCTTCTTGTTTGGCCTTCCTTGAGTTTCCAAAGAACAGACTCAAGCAGTTAATGATTGAAACGATAGAGTCCCAGGACTCCTGCAGCTACTGCTGCTGCTGCTGCTGCTGCCAAGTCGCTTCAGTCGTGTCCGACTCTATGCGACCCCATAGACGGCAGCCCACCAGGCTCTCCCATCCCTGGGATTCTCCAGGCAAGAACATTGGAGTAGGGTGCCATTGCCTTCTCTGCCCAGGACTCCTAGTTCCTCCCAAAGATAGATTACAGTTGGATGCATAATTTTGTATTGTTCTACATAAACTAAGACCCTCCCCCCCTCCCCCACCTAGAGTCACCATCACTAGTATGGTGATTCCATGCTGACCACAAGCATCAAGACCCCAGACTGATTGGAACTGGAAGGTTGATGATTAAGATCCTGAAATACTACCCTATTATCTCAACACCAACCAATCAAAAGAATGTCTACAAGCTGATCATGAACTCCGTGACCCTCATCCTTAAAGGTTACCTTAAAGACTCTTCCCTGAAGTCATCAGGGAGTTTGCGGCTTTTGAGCATGAGCTGCCCATTCTTCTTGCTTGTCCCTTTGCAAAAAAAAGCTGTACTTTCCTTGGTGAAGGAGACTGGCTTTGCTGCATATCAGGTGAGCAGACCGGAGTTCCTTTTGGTAACATTGATGCAGACGGAGCTCCCATCTTCAGGAAGCTTATAGCCTTTGTAGGCAAAGCAAGTCCTCTTCACATGTGGTGAAATCCAGGGCATGCAGTGGCAAAGTCTAACAGAGCAGTTGAGAGGTAGTGCTGTGAATTTTCAGGCACAAGCATGGCTTCTGGCTGGGTAGACATATACTTCTCCAGACTGCCTGTAGCAGAGGCTGGCACACCCTGCTGGGGTGAGTCCTTCTGGACGCCAGGGTCTGACAGCTGGTATGGCATTAGTTAGATAAATTCATTCTGCAGGATGCAAAGATACGCTTCCTGGGAACTGCCTCTACAGGAAAGTTTAGTCTTCTGTTCTTTTCCTCAGGTATCCATTTATTCATACGGATATCAAATATCCGCATGCACATATGTGCATGTGCTTAAGTGCACCACACAACATCATAAGGCCCCTTAACATGGGCCTAAAGCAACCAAGCGGAGAAGGCAATGGCAGCCCACTCCAGTACTCTTGCCTGGAAAATCCCATGGACGGAGGAGACTGGTGGGCTGCAGTCCATGGGGTCACCAAGAGTCGGACACGACTGAGCAACTTCACTTTCACTTTTCACTTTCACGCATTGGAGAATGAAATGGCAACCCACTCCAGTGTTCTTGCCTGGAGAATCCCAGGGACGGTGGAGCCTGGTGGGCTGCCGTCTATGGGGTCGCACAGAGTCGGACACGACTGAAGCGACTTAGCAGCAGCAGCAAAGCAACCAAGTGGGGTAGAGGAAGAAGACAGTCCTGTCTCGGCCACTTTCTAACTGTATGACCAGGAGAAGTCCTAACTCAGAACCCAGTTTCCTCAGAAACAATGGGGCTAACACTTCCCTCCATTTTGTTGTCATCAGAATTCGTGAGAACAGCTAGAAACTGCCTGGCAGTGTTCCTGACACACATTAGCTACTTCAGTCATTACTGACGAGGGGGTTGCATGTACTTGGCCATTTCTCTTTTTGGAATAGCAGGAACAGAGTCCAAGTGACAAGTCCAGGGTAGAAGTATCCTGGAATTCCTATGGCTAAAAGGGGAAGAAAAAAAAAATGAACAAACTCGGCCTGAACATTCTTCGCAATTCTGCAGGGCTCCTTTCAAATTCACCTCCAGGCAAAATTAATACTGCCTCCTTCCCTCCTGCTTTTCCACAAGTCTATTTCAGCACATCATTGATTTCTTTTATTAGTGTGATTTTTTTTAATACACCTGTTCTTTTCCCCAGGGCTATAAACCTCCCTAGAAGACAAGAGTCTTCATAATCTTTCTTTTTCCCACTACCTGTGACCCAGCATAGCCTCTGCCACATTACAAATCCTTGAAAACAAGTCCAATAAGGGCCAACTGTATGGGAGTGGGGGAAGGGGAAATGAGGAGGCCTCTCTTCCGCTTTAAGCTCTGTACCATATGGTATATACAAGTGGAAACTGAATCCCTTAAATTTATTAGCATTTTATGGTGTGTACTTGCAAAGCTTTTTGTTATTATGAATCTCACCATTTAAACCTTTCAAAAATCTAGTAAAATTTATCATTGAAATTCATTTCATATCTTCTCTTCCTTTTACTTAATACTGTAAAGGTAATAGAATTTTGTTTCAATTCTCTGTGGCCTTCAGACAGCACTTGCCCCTGGACACACAGGGTCAGGGATTCTTAACCTGGAGGCGACAAGTTTCAGCTGTCTCAGATTGCAGGCAAAATTGTACATGTGTGTGTGCGTGTGTGTGTGTAAGTGTGCACATGGTGTGTTTTGGGATGAGGTGATGCTCCATGGTTTTTAAGCGGGTTCTCATGAAGTTGTGGGATTTTACAAAGGAGGGCCAAATAATGAAACAACACTAAGTGTTCACTGGAAACTCTTCAAAAAGATGGCACATTTTTAATACAGATTGTGATCAGTGATGAAAACTAGATACTGTGTGATAATGTGGAATGGAAGAGATTGTGGGACAAGCAAAATAAACCGCTACCAACCACACACCAAAGGCTGGTCTTCATCCAGAGAAGGTGATGTTGTGTATATAGTGGAATTGGAAGGGAGTCCTCCATTATGAGCTTCTTTCAGGAAACCAAAGAATAAATTTCAACAAGTAATGCTCCCAGTTAGAGCAACTGAAAACAGCTACTTGATGAAAAGCATCCAGAATTAGACAATAGAAAACACATAATCTTTCATCAGGATAATGCAAGACTGCATGCTTCTTTGATGATCAAGCAAAAATTGTTACAAGCTGGCTGGCAAGTTCTGATTCATCCACTATATTCATCAGACATTGCTCTTTCCGATGTCCATTTATCTTGGTCTTTATAAAATTCTCTTAACGAAAATATTTTAATTCATTGAAAGACTGTAAAAACACCTGAAACAGTCTTTTGCTCCAAAAGATAAACAGTTTTGGGAAGACGGAATTGTGAAGTTGCCTGATAAAAACAGCAGAAGGTAGGGGAACAAAACAGTAAATACATTGTTCAATAAAGTTCTTGGTGAAAATGAAAAGTATATCTTTTATTTTTACTTAAAAATCGAAGGAGGACTTCCCTGGGGGTCCAGTGATTAAGAATCCGCCTGGCAATGCAGGGGACAGGGGTTTGATCCCTGGTCCAGAAAGATTCCGCATGCCTCGGAGCAACTAGGCCCACAACTATTGAGCCTGCACTCTAGAGCCCACGAGCTGCAACTGCTGAGCCCCCGTGTCTCAGCTGCTGAAGCTGGCACACTCTAGAGCCCATGCTCTGCAACAAGAGAAATCACCACAGTGAGAAGCCCATGCACCCAACAAAGAGTACCCCCACTCAGCAATGAAGACACAGAGCAGCCAAAATAAATAATTAACTAACGCTTTTTAAACCGAAGGAAATTTTTGGCCAACCCAATACCGTCATATTTGGTCTTCATCTCCAGTTCCTTGGTACAAGAACTTCTAAAACCCTTGAAACTTCCTGAGTGATAGAAGTGAAAAGAAGTGTTTTTGGTATTTTATTCATAATAAGCCCCTTTCCACCTTACCTGAGTTTATGCTAATGAGGTTCTAGTGGATCCCTAAGTAACATCTTTTGTTGGGTTGGTTGCCATGGGAACCAACCCTGTGATATGAGGGCTGGAACTTTCAGACCTCCAAACTCTGGCTGGGAGAAGTACTAGAGATTAAGTTAATCACCGATGGCCAGTGATTTACTCAATCACACACATGTGGTGAAAGGTCCATAAAAACCTGGGGCAGGAAGAGCTTCCATGTTGGCACATGCACCTCTGTTCTGGGAAGGTGGCTCACCCCATCTCCATAGGGACAGAAGCTCCTGGGCTCAGGACCCTTCTGGACCACACCCTGTATACCTCTTCACCTGGCTCTTCATTTGCACCCTCTATAATAAACCACTGGTAAAGTGTTTTCCTGAATTCTGTGAGCCATTCTAGCAAATGATTGAACCTGAAGCTGGTGTGGGGAGTTTGGGAACCCCTGATTCTGTAACCAAATTGGACAGAAATGTGGGTACCCAAGGGACCCAGTACTTTCAACTGGCATCTGAAAATACTGGGTTCCTTATAAGTGGGACAGTTTTGTGGGACTGAACCCTTAATCCTGTAGAGCCTGGGCTAACTCCGAGTAGTTGGTGTCAGAACAGAGCTGAATTATAGGAACCCAGTTGGTGTCTGGAGAGTTGGAGAACTGGTTATTGGTGTGGGAAAACCCACAGAAGTGCTGTGAGTAAAAACACCCAAGAGAAGCAAACATCCTCTTAAATAATTGTAATGTATTTTATTATTGTCTCAAGAATCCTTCAGTAGTGAACATCCTGTAGAAAAAGGAAACTCAGCAGACAGGAGTGTGGCCATTAGATATAGTGGTAGATGCCAATAAAGAAACTTGAGTGCATGTTCCTAAAAGACATCATACTATGCCTTTGCCTTGGCTTCCAGAACTTTAAAGACATTCCTCTTCAAGGCTTTGAAGGCAGATTACCATGAAAAGAGAATGTACGTCATAGTAAGAAAGAAAATTACTTTCCTGCAAAAAGATGAAAACAATGTAGTGCATTATTCCCTCCGGTCTTTCAGTTCTTCTTTATTTTGGCCAACCTTGTACAGAACCTTGGCGTAAGCAATGACCTCTGAAGTTGGCTCCCTGATTTGGTTATCTCTCTTGTTCCATATTAATTGTCAAACAAAATCCCTTATTCAAGTTGTTTGACACTGAAAAGGGCAGAATGGCCCTTCTTTGCCCACAAAAATTTAAATTCAAATTCCTTAGCCTTGCATGTCAGGCCTGTCCTAACTTGATCTTATGCACCTTTTCTAAGTTTCTCTCATGTTCCTTGCACACATCCATGCTTTGGCTAGGTGGGCTTACTCAGTCTCTTCCAAATATATCAGATAGATCTCATTTGTTTATTCTTGCAATGTCTGATATAGAAGGCTATCTCCCCATCTCTTTCCGAATGGCACCCATCCTTCAAGGCTCCATTCCTTCCCCACCCCTCACTGGCCCACTTTCCCAGCCAATTTTCTTTCCCTCCCACAACCCAACATTTCATATTCATCCCATTTATATGTGGTCCTTTATCATTAATTGGCTCCTTTATATTTGCTCATGTCTTACTGTCTTAGCTAATCTGTGAGCTTCTTAAAGGCAGTCCACATCACTTTTTAAAATGTTAACAGACATGTCTTTTTTTTTTTTCTTTTTTTTTTAGGTACACTGGATCTTCGTTGCTGTTGTCTTGTTGCAGAGCATAGACTCGAGGTTCATGAGCTTCAGTAGTTGCAACTCTTGAACTCTAGAGCACGGCTCAACAGTTGCGGCCCACAGGCCCAGTTGCTTCATGGCGTGTGGAATCTTCCCAGGTCAGGGACTGAACCTGTGTCCACTGCACTGGCAGGTGAGTTCTTCTGGACCACCAGAGAAATCCAGCCCACATCACTGCATCTCCCTTGGCCTCCAAGACAGGGCTTGTCTAGAGTAGATAGTGAATCACTTCTTTTTCATTGAGTGATTTTTGGTCAAAGTTTTGAGTTCCCTAATGTGGCCTACAGGCTCTACATGAGTTGGCATCTGTCTCCTTCTTTGGCCTCACTAATGGTTCCTCTCCCGTACCCAGCCACTTTGAGCCAGTCAGTTCCTTAAGCACTCCAGTCATGACGTTTCATGCCACCTCCTCTGCCTGAACACGTGGTTCTTCTTCTTTGTCTGCTGACTCTTATTAATCTTTGGGTCTGAAACTAGGCATTGTTCTTAATGAGAAGTCTTCCCCCAGTCTCTGCTAGAAACCATAGGTTAAAAAGGTGAGAACAGCCAACTGCAGTGTGTGTGTATGTAGCAAGAGAAAATGAGAAGCATCTCTATCCACCCAATCATGAACTTCCTCCAGCTTCTTTTCCTGTTCCCTTTGGTTGCCAGCCATGTGCTGTTACTCATGGGACCTCTGAATTGAATTGAATTGAATTTTCCTTCTTCTGCCTTGACCTTTGTACACACTTTTCATTCTGCCTGATTCCACTTAATCCACAACCTTTCGTTACCTAGTTAACTCCTATTCAACCTTCAATGCCCAGCCAAGGAGTCTATAAAATGGAAACAGTAGAAGTAATCTCTACCTCAGAGCATTATTGGGATAATTAAATACATATATTTGTAGTTCTTAGACTTCTTCTTGGTACATAGTAAGTGTTCAATCATTTTTAGCTATTAATGTTACCATTATCATCATTCTCTCTTATTATTATCAGTAGGTTTGATACTTATATACAAGAATCATGCCATTTATCCTGCTATATAGTATTGCTTTTCATGTCCAGCTCCCCCCTGTCATATGAACTCCTTGTTTATTGAATGGTCATCAAATAACTAGGTCATTCTACAAATCCTAGCAAAGCATCAACAGTCAAAACTCAAAGCTACAGAAATCCTATGGGAGTTGTGAAAAGGGAAACACCAACTGCATGAAAATGCTGTGGGAAAAGGAACAAGTAAATGAGCTTAAAAAGAATCACTTAGAAAAACCACAGGACTCTTACTCATCATTGGCGAGAGTACAAGTTGAACCACCTTATTTTATTGGGCAATGTGATGCTTACTACTAAAATTTTAATTGTATATAATATTTAACCAAGCAATGTCACTTTTAAGAATCCATTTAATAAAAACACAGCATGCAAAGGTATATGATAAGGTTGACTATTACAAAATTATTCATAAAATATTGGAAATGGCCCAAAGCTTATCAAAAGGGGACAATTAAATTAATTGTGGGATTATGGGACACCCATACAATGGAATACTATGTAACTGTTGTGAAAAGAAGGAAAAGCTATACACCCTGAAGCTAGGAGTTCATGATACAAAGTTAAGTGAGTGTATCAGCCCCATTTTGGGGATCAGGTATAATTTAATGAAACTCATCATCAATATTAAATGCACAATTAGTTGAGGTTTCTTTTAAATATTTGCTTATTTTCATTCATTTATTTGGCTGCAACAGGTCTTAGTTGCAGTACACAGGATGTTAGATCTTCATTCGGGATTTTATTTAGTTGCAGCTGTAGAATCTAGTTTCCTGACCAGGGATCAAACCTGGCCTGCTTCATTGGGAGTGTGGAGTCTTAGCCACTGTACCCCCAGGGAAATCCCAATGAATTTTAACAAATATTTGTTATTTAGTCACTAAGTCATGTCTGACTTTTTTGCGACCCCATGGACTGTAGCCTGCCAGGCTCTTCTGTCAATGGGATTTTCCATGTAAGAATACTGGAGTGGGTTGCCCTTTCCTTCTCGAGGAGATCTTCTTGACCCAGGGATCAAATAGTGTCTCCTGCATTGCAGGTGGATTCTTCAGCACTGAGCCACCAGGGAAATCCTTAACAAATTTGCAATGTTATTTAACTATCACTGCAATGATGATATTGATAGAACATTTCCATCACCCCAAAATTTATTTGGAAACCATATGCAGTCATTCTGTGTCTTTACCCTCTGGGCTCTGGCAACCATTGATCTTTTTCTTTCACTACAGTTTTTTATTTTTCTAGAATTTCATGTAAATAGAGTCACACAGTATATACTCTTAAGTCCAGCCTCTTTGATATGATCAAGATACAAAACATTCCCATCATCACAGGGGCCTCTTGTGTTGCCTTTTTATAGCCCCATTCACCTCTCTTTTCCCTTCTCCAGGCCCTGACAACCACTAATCTCTTATCTGTTTCTGTAGTTTTGCCATTTAAAAGATATAATATAATGGGATCATACAAAATGTAATTTAGGAGAAATTGACTTTTTCATGCCACATATTTTCCCGGAAAGTTATCTAAGCCATTGAATACATCAAGAGTTTTTTCCTTTTTGTTGCTGAGTAGTTTTCCGCAATGTGGATGTACACAGTTTATTTACCCATTCACAGATGGAAAGACACTTGCTTGTCTTCAATTTTTGGCTATTTGGAATAAAGTTTGGAAAGACACTTGCTTGTCTTCAATTTTTGGCTATTTGGAATAAAGTTTTTAAACATTTGTGTACAGTTTTCTGCAGGAACATGAGTTTTTTCTTTTCTCTGGGAGAAATGCCCAGGAGAGCAATTGCTGGGTTGTATGATAGCTACATGTTTAGTTTTGTAAGAAACATCCAAATTGGTTTTCAGAGTGGCTATTTCACTTTACATTCTCACCAGCACATTGTCAGTGATCCAGTTTTTCTGCACTCTGATGAGCATTAGGTGTTGTCATTGTTTTTTATTCTAGCCATTCTGCTAGGTGTATAGTGATAGCTCATGTGCTTTAAATTTTATTTCCCTCATGCCCTCTGACAGTGAACCTCTTCTCATGTGCTTATTACCATCTGTACATCTTCTTCAGGATGTCAGTTTATTCCCTCTGACCATTCTCTAATTGGATTTTTTTAGCAGTTGGGTTTTGAGAGCCTTTTGTATATTCTAGAAACTAGCTCTTTGTCTAATATGTGGTTTGCAAATATTTTCTCTCAGATTTTCCTTTCATCCTCTTAACATGTCTTTTGCAAAATAAATGCTCTTAATTTGGAGGAGTCAATTTTTTTTCCCTTTCGTGGATTACTTTAAAAATTTTATGTGGATGTATGATTTTATTTATCTTGTATAAAAACCTAATAGTAAGAGTGCTTGTCTGATGAACCAGGTTTGTTTGCCCAACATGTGGCAAGCTAAATACTGAGATGCCAAGGTGTACAGCAGAGAAAAAGTTTATTTGGGAAGCAGTCAAGTGAGGAGATGGAAGAACAAGTCTTAAATCTGCCTTCTGAAGGTGAGGGGCTCAGGATAAAATCAAGGTATGAGTATCAGGAAGAAAGGTAATTAAAGATATAAGACAGGTGAGGAAACCTGTGAGATACACTCTGTGCAGGTGTATCTGAGCTACATGCTTCTTCATGGGACACATGTTCAAAAACTGGTGGTGTTGGCCTGAACTGAGAGTGGAGTTTTTTTGGCCCTTGGACATCAAAAGCTCATCATCAGACACTTAGGGCCCAAATAAATGCTTGGGTCTCAACCTGTTTGAACTGGGCAAGGCTAGTGCCTGTTGCTGGAAAAAATAAAAAAACTTTTAAGCAATCATTACTATAGTGCCCCATATGGCAAAGGTGTTATCTGCAGAAGGCAGTTAAAGAAATAATGTGATGTATTGTCTAATTTTATTGCCCAATTTATATACCTGGATATAAGTCCTTTGATAAATTCATTTTTTTTTTTTGCCAATGCAATTGCCCTGTGAACAACACAGGTTTGAACTGTGTGGATACACTTGTACCTGAATTTTTTCCAATATATACATTGAAAAAAAAATTTTGAGATTTGTGACAATTTGAAAAAACTCTCAGACAAACCACATAATCTAGAAGTATAAAAAATAATTTTTTAAGTGAAGTTTGTCATGAATGCATAAAAATCTGTGTGGATACTAGATACTCATCTATTTTTATCATTTACCATAAAATATACAAAAATCTATTTTAAAAGTTAAAATGCATCAAAACTTATATGCAAAAACACTCACAGACTGTACATCACACCATTCATGGTGGAGAGAAATGCAAACAAGTGTAAGGAGGCAGTTTTAAATCATAAGTACATAAAATTCATTGTGGTACACACTGTGCTACTGTAACAATTTTGTAGTCAACCACTGTTGCTATTGCCTTAAGCCCAAGTGTTGTGAGTATCCACTTTAAACACCATGTGGCACTAATCATCTCTACCTATGTGGTTCATCTGTCTAATAAATTTTAAATGACAGTAAAAAAAATTTCTCCCCCAATTTGCTGTGTGACCAGGGAGCTCAACCCAGTGTTCTATGACAGCCTAGACAGGTGGGAATGGGTGAGAGATGGAAGTAAGGTTCAAGAGGGAGGGGACATATGTGTACCTGGGGCTGATTCACATTGATGTATGGCAGAAACCAGCACAATATTGTAAAGTAATAGTTCCAATGAAATTTTTTAAAAAATGTATATAAAAAAATTCTCCCTAGCAGTTTTTATGTGGTTTTTATCATGTTTAGTGCAATACACTAAACATTGAATAACATCATGGGACCCAAGTGAAGGCCCACTAGAGATGTTGGAAGTGCTCCGAAGAATCAGAAAAAAAAGTCATGACATTACAAAAAAAAGTTAAATTGCTTAATATGCACCAAAAATTGAAGTCTGCAACTGAGGTTGCTGCCATTTTAAGATAAATGAACCTAGAGTAAGGACCATTGGGAAAAAATAAAATCCACAAAGCTGTCAGTGCAGCTACACCAGCAGGGTGAAAACATTGCACTTTTGGTGAAATACTTTTTTATCATGTGTTGAAAATGCAGCTTTTATGTGGGTGCAATATTGCCATAGGTAAGTCATACCTATAGACTCCAGTATGTTTCGAGAAAAAACAAAGTCATTACATGACACCTTAAAGCAAAAGGAAGGTGAGGGATCTAAAGAATTCAAGGCCAGCGAAGGATGGTTTGATCATTTTAGAAAAAGATTTAGCTTTGAAAATGTGAAGACAACAGAAGCAGCTTCTGCTGGCCAGGAGATCCTAGATGCCACTAGAAAATCATTGAGGAGAAAGAATATCTGAACAGATTTTAATGCAGACACATTGCTCTATTCTGGGGGAAATTTTGCTGCACAAGGCATTTATTAGTAATGAAGAGAAGTGAGCACCAGGATTTAGGACAGGAAGGGACAGGAGGCTTATTCTACTATTTTGTGAAATGCAGTCAGGTTTATAATCAGGACTTCCCTTGTCTACAAAGCTGCTAACCCTTGAGCCTTGAAGGGAAAAGATAAACACTAGCTGACAGTCTTCTGGTTGTTCAACAAGGAGACTCAGACAATAAAAACAGTTTTTTTGCATTAGTTCCATCAATGCTTTGTCCTTGAAGTCAATAAGTACCTTGCCAGTAAGAAATTCCTTTTACAGTTCATTTGATATTGGACACTGTTCCTGCCTGCCTCCCCCACAACCCAGATCTCATAAGTTCAACACTTGAAGCCACCAAAATAGTCTGCTGCTGCTGCTGCTAAGCTGCGTCAGTTGTGTCCAACTCTGTGCGACCCCATAGACGGCAGCCCACCAGGCTCCTCTGTCCCTGGGATTCTCCAGGCAAGAACACTGGAGTAGGTTGCCATTTCCTTCTCCAATGTGTGAAAGTGAAAAGTGAAAGTGAAGTCTCTCAGTCGTGTCTGACTTTTAGCGGCCCCATGGACTGTAGTCTACTAGGCTCCTCTGTCCATGGGATTTTCCAGGCAAGAGTACTGGAGTGGGGTGCCATTGCCTTCTCCGCCAAAATAGTCTACTTGGCCCCAAACACATCTCTAATTCAGCCTCTAGATTAGAGGGTCATAAGGACCTTGGAAGAAAAGTTATGACCAACCTAGACAGCATATTGAAAAGCAGAGACATTACTTTGCCGACTAAGGTCCGTCTAGTCAAGGCTATGGTTTTTCCTGTGGTCATGTATGGATGTGAGAGTTGGACTGAGAGGAAGGCTGATGCTTTTGAACTGTGGTGTTGAAGAAGACTCTTGAGAGTCCCTTGGACTGCAAGGAGATCCAACCAGTCCATTCTGAAGGAGATCAGCCCTGGGATTTCTTTGGAAGGAATGATGCTAAAGCTGAAACTCCAGTACTTTGGCCACCTCATGCGAAGAGTTGACTCATTGGAAAAGACTCTGATGCTGGGAGGGATTGGGGGCAGGAGGAGAAGGGGACGACTGAGGATGAGATGGCTGGATGGCATCACTGACTTGATGGGTGTGAATCTGAGTGAACTCCGGGAGTTGGTGATGGACAGGGAGGCCTGGCATGCTGTGATTCATGGGGTCCCAAAGAGTCGGACATGACTGAGTGACTGAACTGAACTGAACTGAACTGAAGGACCTTTAAGGCTCTTTATTCGTGGTACTGTCTGGAAATGACTATCAACGCTACAGAAGAAAACCTCAACAGAAAGAACAACATGCAAGTCTGAAAAGATTACATCATGAAAGATGCCATTATTGTTATAGAAAAAGCTGTGAACATCATCAAGCCTGAAACAATAAATTCCTGCTGGAGAAAACTGGCCAGATGTTACACATGACTTCATAGGATTCATGACAGAGCCAGTCAAGGAAATCATGAAAGAGACTGTGGATATGAAAAAAAGGTGAGGGGGTGAAGAGCTTCAAGATATGCATATTGTAGAAATTCAGCAGCTAATAGACATCACAATAGAGGAATTAACAGAAGAGGACTTGACGGAGATGAGCATTTCTGAACCAGAGCCAGACATGAGGAAGAAGATGTAGAAAAAGCAGTGCCAGAAAACAGGGATATTAGCCAATCTGGTGGAAATATTCTGCTTATTCAATATATTCAAGATGGCTTTTGACTTCTGAGACATAGACCCTTCTATCTTTCAGGCACTGAAACTCAAGCAAACTGGAGAAGAGTTGATATTGCAGAGAAACATTAGAGAAACATTTAGAGAAATGAAAAGGCAAAAAACAAGTCAGAAATTGACAATGTATGTCTGAGTGTGACTGCCTCCCCTGACCCCTCCAGTTCTTCTGCCTCTGCCGTCCCTAAGGCGGCAAGCCAAACCACTTCTCTTCCTCCTCCTCAGCCTACTCAGCAGGAAGACAATGAGGATGGAGACCTCTATGATGATCCGCTTCTACCTAATGAATAGTACATAAACATTTGTTGTACATGTTTGTGAGTGTCTTCATGTGAAAACCTTATAACTGATTGACAAAAACTGTAGGAGACATTTCTGTGTCATCATCATAGCCTAAGCGTTCATTGTGTAGAACATCATGTGCAAAACTTGTAGTGAAATGGATTAGTCTATCCTTACATAGACATAAAGTGAGTGATATTTAATATGAAATTAATATGTGTTCAGCTGAAGCTCCAATACTTTGGCCAGCTGATGCGAAGAACTGACTCACTGGAAAAGACTCTGATGCTGAGAAAGACTGAAGGCAGGAGGAGAAGGGGACGACAGAGGATGAGCTGGTTGGATGGCATCACTGACTCAATAGACATGAGTTTGAGCAAACTCCAGGAGTTGGTGATGAACAGGGAAGCTTGGTGTGCTGCAGTCCGTGGGGTCACAAAGAGTCAGACACAACTGAGTGACTGAACTGAACTGAACTAATAATGTGTTACTTTTCTTACTATATTATAGATTCGCTTTCAAAGAATTACATTACTGTACAGTATGCCTCTCTTTCTCTCCAGTACTTACAGAAACTGTGTTTCAGCCTATTATCACAGGAAAGTGAGTTTTCACCAATTGTAACAATGTTCCAATACTGTATTATGAATATGACTATAATGCTGTATGCCATAAAAATTTTACAACAATTCATTCACTGGTATGTAGGCTGCTGCTGCTGCTGCTGCTGCTAAGTCACTTCAGTCGTGTCCTACTGTGTGCGATCCCATAGACAGCAGCCCACCAGGTTCCCCATCCCTGGGATTCTCCAGGCAAGAATGCGGATACAATGAAGCGATCATGTAGATTATACTAGGCTGCCACGATATTGCTGCTTCTTCATTCCCTAGTGGCTCAGTGATAAAGAATCCTCCTGCAATGCAGGAGACCCAGGTTCAATCCCTGGCTTGAGAAGATGTCCTGGAGAAGGAAATGACGACCCACTCCCATATTCTTGCCTGGGAAATCCTGTGGACAAACGAGCCTGACAGCCTATATATAGTCCATGGGGTCACACAGAGTTGGACACAACTTGGAGACTGAACAACATTAGCAGTGCTTATTTAACTTATATGCAGATACATCATGAGAATGCTGGGCCGGATGAAGCACAAGCTGGAATCAAGATTGCTGGGAGAAATATCAATAACCTCAGACATGCAGATGACACCACCCTTATGGCAGAAAGTGAAGAACTAAAGAGCCTTTTGATGAAAGTGAAAGAAGAGAGTGAAAAAGTTGGCTTAAAACTCAACATTCAGAAAACGAAGATCATGGCATCTGGTCCCATAACTTCATGGCAAATAAATGGGGAAACAGTGGAAACAGTGGCTGACCTTATTTTGGGGGGCTTCAAAATCACTGCAGATGGTGATTGCAGCCATAAAATTAAAAGACGCTTACTCCTTGGATGGAAAGTTATGACCAGCCTAGACAGCACATTAAAAAGCAGAGATGTTCCTTTGTCAATAAAGATCTGTCTAGTCAAGGCAATGGTTTTTCCAGTAGTCATGTATGGATGTGAGAGTTGGACTATAAAGAAAGCTGAGTGCCGAAGAATTGATGCTTTTGAACTGTGGTGTTGGAGAAGACTCTTGAGAGTCCCTTGGACTACAAGAAGATCCATCCTAAAGGAGATCAATCCTGAATATTCATTGGAAGGACCGATGTTGAAGCTGAAACTCCAATATTTTGGCCACCTGATGTGAAGAGCTGACTCATTTGAAAAGACCCTGATGTTGGGAAAGATTGAAGGCAGGAGGAGAAGGGGACGACAGAGGATGAGATGGTTAGATGACATCACCGACTCAATGGACATGAGTTTGGGTAAACTCTGGGGGTTGGTGATGGACAGGGAGGCCTGGCATGCTGTGTTTCATGGGGTCACAAAGAGTCAGACATGACTGAGCAACTGAACTGAGCTGAAATAAATGTGAATTTCTATTTCACATCATCTTTTCATTTTTTTATGTCTATCATTAGTAATACATGTAACATCTACAGCATTTTTACATTTAATGTTAGTAAGATGTGTAACATCTATATCTACAGTATTGATGTAGATGGTGCATCTTGTAAATAGACAATATAAACTTATGGTATAAATAAACACAGTATAATATTGTAAATCTATTTTCTCTTTCTTTGATTATCTTAACATTTTATTTTCTCTAACTTACTTTAATATAAGAATACAGTATACAATAAGTATAAAATGCAAAATAAATGTTAATCAGCTGTTTATATTATCAGTAAGTTTTCCAATCAAAAGCAGGATATTAATAATTAAGTTCAGATACAAATATAAAGTTTTCCATGGATTTTCAACTGCACAAAGATTAGTGCCTCTACCCTCCACAT
Organism: Neotragus pygmaeus; assembly: GCA_006410875.1. Taxonomy (NCBI): domain Eukaryota; kingdom Metazoa; phylum Chordata; class Mammalia; order Artiodactyla; family Bovidae; genus Neotragus; species Neotragus pygmaeus. Next base: position 911,711 of record SJYV01028595.1, on the reverse strand, counting down.
TGTTCAAAGGTCAGCTGTATTTTATCCCAACTTGTGATTTGCCATTTCATTTATTAACAGTCTTTTGAAGAGCAAAAGTTTTAATTTTGTTTAAGTCCAAGTCATCATTTTTCTCCTGCTGTTTGTGATCTATTTAATATATTAATATATCCCAACCCAAGGTCACCAAATTTTTCACTTATTTTTTATTTTAGAAATGTTGTATTTCTAGCTCTTACATTTATATCTATGATCCATTCCAAGTTAATTTTTGTATATAGTATGAGATAAGTATTTTTTCCTAATTTATTTCAATGTGTTTCTTTTTACCTTTTTAAAAATATTTATTTATTTGGCCACACTGCGTGGGTTGTATTATCTTGTTTCCCAAACCAGGGATTGAATTCTGTGCCCTTGGCAGTGAAAGCAAGTTCTAACACTGGACCACCAGGGAATTCTCTGAGGTAAGCATTGTGGTTCACTTGTTTACGTATGGATCTCAATGATTACAGTAACACTTGTGGAAAAGAGTGCCATTTCTTCACTGAATTGCCTTGGTATCTCTAAGGGGTTTTCCAAACTGCACAGCCAGAGGGAACAGTCCCCATAAGACTGCCCTTACTTCAGACAACAACTTCAAGTTTAGGGTTTTCCCAAAACCACTCTCAGATTCAATTATTTGCTAGAATGACTCACAGAACTCAGGAAAGCCTACTTACAATAACCAGTTGTGTGCTTAGTCACTCAGTCATGCCCAACTCTTTGCAACCCCAGACTCTCCTGTCCATGGGGATTCTCCAGGCAAGAATACTGGAGCGGGTTGCCGTGCCCTCCTCCAGGGGATCTCCCAGCCCAGGGATTGAACCCAGGTCTCTCGAATTGCAGGCGGTCCTTTACCATCTGAGCCACCAAGGAAGCCCAAGAACACTGGAGCGGGTTCTTACAATAGCAGTTTTATTATAACAAAAGCACGAAAATTAAAACCAGTCAAAAGAAGAAACTCACGGGCAAAGTCTGTGTGTGTGTTGTCACTTCAGTCGTGTCCGGCTCTGAGATTCTATGGACTGTAGTCCACCAGGCTCCTCTGTCCATGGGATTCTCCAGGCAAGCATACTGGAGTGGGTTGCCATGCCCTCCTCCAGAGAGTCTTTCCACCAGGGATCAAACCCACGTCTCTTATTGGCAAGCGGGTTCTTTATCACTAGCGCCACCAGGGATGCCCCGAGTGTTTAAATGCATTTCTTCTCTCATCATCAGAGATGTTACTCTACTGACATTCATGTGTGATAGTATGTACAGAATATTGCCAACCAGGGAGACTAACCTGAGCTTTAGTATTCAGAAATTTTACTGAGGCTTCATTACAGAGTCATGATTGGTTGAAACATTGCCCATGTGGTTGAATTCTAGACTTCTCTTTCCTTGAAGTTGGACTGATATCATGTGACCCAAAGTCCCTCATGCTTTGTCTTTCTTGCATGACCAGCCCCCACCCTGAGTTATCTCATTAAGATTGAAATACAAGTTGTATTTCCAGGGGCCCTCCATAAAAGAGAAAGACATTCCTATTGCTCAGGAAATTCAAAGGGTTTCGAGGTTGTTTCCCAGGTACTGGGACAAAAGCCAGACTTCTCTTTGGAGGTCACATTTCTTACTATGCAGCAATACTGTTGGAAATAAATATACAGTATTGTTCATAAATAGTAGTTTAGACTATCATGCATGAATCTGTTTCTTAACTCTGTTCTGTTTCATGATCTACTAAGTGAAACTACAGAAACCTTTTATTTTCTATGTAAAATATTTTTATAATACTTAATTGTTAAATAATGTGCATGTAATACTTATAGGAATTATAAGGAAATATGATAAGAATTACCTGCCTATGTAAAAATAAAAAACTCAACACAGTAGTTGGAACATAACATTGAGGAAATTTTCCAGCATATAGAGAAAAAAGACAAAGAGATAGAAAACAAGAGAGAAAAAGTAAGAAATTATAGTACATGTTTAAGAGGATGGCAACCCACTCCAGTTCTCTTGCCTGGAAAATCCCATGGATAGAGGAGCCTGATAGGCGACAGTTCATGGGGTCGCAAAGAGTCAGACACGACTGAGCGACTTCACTCACTTAAGAGGACTTACATCTGATTAGCAGTGTTTCTAGAAAGAGAGAAAGAGAAAAAAAGTGGGGAGGGGGGAGGAAGAATCAATGGTGTAATTCAAGAACAGAACGAGCTGCCAGATTGAAGAGCCCATAAGTGGCTGGTACCAATTGACGAACCAAGAGACTTTTACTGCTTCCAGAGAGGAAAAAAGTTAAGTCAAATAGAAAATTTAGGAATCAGAATGGCTTCTGACTTTTCATCAGCAGCACTAGAAGCCAGAATACAATAAAATTCTGAATGATGTATATTTCCAGTCTAGAATTCTATGCCCAGCCAAATGACCAATTGAGTCTGCAAGTGGAAAAAAGTTATTTTTCAAGTATATACGTTCTCAACATTTTTATACCTATTATGTAGCCTTTCTAAGAAAGCTGCTGAAGAATGTACTCCACTTAAAGAATAAATCAATGAAGAGGATCTAAAACAGGAGAGAGACAAAGATTCACCAGGAAGATAGTGAAGAGAAATCCCACAATAATAGCCTTGTACCAGATGTAAAGATTCAATTCAGTTCAGTTCAGTTCAGTCGCTCAGTCGTGTCTGACTCTTTGCGACCCCATGAGTTGCAACATGCTAGGCCTCCCTGTCCATCACCAATTCCCAGAGTTCACTCAAACTCACGTCCATCGAGTCAGTGATGCCATCCAGCCATCTCATCCTCGGTTGTCCCCTTTTCCTCCTGCCCCCAATCTCTCCCAGCATCAGAGTCTTTTCCAATGAGTCAACTCTTCGCATGAGGTGGCCAAAGTACTGGAGTTTCAGCTTTAGCATCATTCCTTCCAANGGTCCCTTGAGAAGGGCTCTGGTGCGCTGCCAAAGTTTTACACTGTTAATCTTTCTCTCACTCTTCCCCAAAAGAGACCATGATTTGCTAGCCAAATGTCGTAGTTCTCTGTGACTGACTGCTGCGCCGACTGCCTTGGCTCAGCTGTCCATTATGGTAAGCACGTCCATCTTCTGTGATGAAACTATCATTTGGTATCTGCCACTCTGGGGATCCTACCATCCCCATTGCGTTAGGGACACCAGAGAAACGTGCCCACAGAGCTCTTCAAGGATCCCAGGCTCCCCTCAACCTAAAACACGGAGTGGAGAATCTTTGCTGAGAGGGATTTTACAAATCACCCCCATACCTTCCTGTCAGAAAACAACAGAGATGACTTATTATTCCATTATTTTTGCGGGCCCAGAATTCAGACAGGACACAGCAGAGACAACTTATCTCTGTTGTCTGGGGCCTTTGCTGAAGACTCAAATGCTGAGAAGCTGGAATCATCTGAAGGCTTAACAGGAACTAAAGAGTCTGCTTCCTGGCATTGTTCATTCAAGTGCCTGGCAAGTTCTTGCTGGAGGTTTGTTCATCCCAACTTGGCCTTTCCATGGTGTTGCTTGAAGGTCCTTAATGACGTGGTAGATGGCTTCTCCAAGTGAGCAAGTCAAGGGCCCAAATTGGAAGCTGAAATGGTTATTAATAGTCTTATTTGGGAAGCCCCAGGGCTCAGACAGTAGAGAATCCACCTGCAATGCCAGAGACCCACATTCAATCCCTGGGTCAGGAAGATCCCCTGGAGAAGGGAATGGCTACCCACTCCAGTGTTCTTGCCTGGAGAATCCCATGGACAGAGGATCCAGGTGGGCTACAGTGCATGGGGTCACAAAGAATTGGATACAACTGAACAACTAACACTTCACTTTGGGGAGCCCCACACCATCAGGTCGGCAATATCTTCTTGGTCTCATAGATCACCCCTCTTCATTATGTGAGGGGGCTACACAGTTGTGAATACTAAGAGATAAAGATATTAGGGGCCATCTGGGAGGGTGGCTACCACACCTGGGTTGGTGAGGTCAGGTAAAGCCAGATAGGAACAGTGCTGACAGAAAGCTAAAGGGCAGGTAACTGAGAGAGATGTGTCACAGTGTCGGCTACTATAGCCCAGGGCTTTGTGGATGGTGTTCCTGGTCTGTCCGATTTCCCATCAGCCCAAATAACCTTCCAAAGGTAAAGAGTTTAAAGTTTCCGAAAAGGGAAGCATCAGCTGGGAACATCAAAGGCTAGGCGCACAAAGCCGCTTTGCTGGGCTGCGCAGACTCTTCGTTGGCTACATGTCTGTGTCTGTGCTGCCCAGTTTTCTGATGCACATTGTCTTCGGCTGCTAACGGATTTAGAGCCAAATGGGAAGGGGTAGGGAAACAACAGCAGGGCTTCGAAAATGATTCTCCACTGAGCAAAGCTAAAAAGAAATCTCGTGGCATACTGGATTTGGATTACAACAGTCTTCTCACTCTTGGTCAACAGAACGCCATATCTGTATGTGCGGTGACGGGCGGGCAGCACTCTGCAGCGGCCAGCAGAGGTTCCACTTCAGCACAGCATGGTTTCACACTGGAGCACCTCAGCGGTTGTTCTACTGACCACAGGAAACTTGAAAGTTTAATGTTTTTCCTTCTCATCACCTCGCCACCCCCTGATGGGTGCTTTCCTGTCATTTTGTCTTTCCGGATGGAATGATGCAGAGGGGAGCTCTGGGGACAGCTGAGAGAGCTTGTGCCTGAACACAAGGGCGGGGAAAACCAGTGGACAAGATGTGAAAGGGCTTGATAAACATGTGAGAGATATCAAGGTGCCAAAACACAGCCGCAGAGCTGAGCTGCCCGCTTCGCTTCGCTGAAGCCCCAGCGAAGACCAGGGCATGCTTTCTCTTCTTGATGGGACTCGAGAGGGTGGGAGCCCCTCAGGCAGGAGTGCTTCTGTTCTCCATGGAGCTGCCCAGCTAAGACCTGCTGCTTCTCAACAGCCAGATCATGGTGAAAAGCAAGCGATTTTCCTCCAGGACAAGAGCTTCTGTTTCCAGGATGCAGCCCCTGCAGCTGCTGTGCTGTGTGACCAGGGCAGGTCTCGACTTTTCCTCCTGTAGTTTTGTCATCTGTGGGTAGTAACAAACTGCTTCTCTGGGGCTTGAACCACTTTGTTTATCAAGTGCAGGAGGAATGAGGAAATACTCACTGAACTCCAAAACACCCTTAGGTGAAAGCCTTACGGGGGCAGGGAGAACTTTGCTTTCTCTCCAATAATCCCCCTGGCTTCTACGAGCAGTGTGTGGCAGTAATACAGGGCCACTGACTTGGAGGCTGGATGCTTGAACACCTGTGTGTTCACACACCTGTGCACTCTGCCTTGCTGTGTACCTGGAACACGTGCTCCCCAGGGGGTCTCTGTATAGTACTGCCTGCTCGGGTCTTTCATAGCCTTGAGTCTAAAGTTGGAACGCCACCTGGTGCAATGTACTGTAGAAAGTCGATCAGATGGATATAAGAACTCAGGTTCTTGCCCAGCTCTTCCCAGCAGCTCAGAAATTAACACATTCTGTTTCTTTACTGTCACTATGCAGTAGGTCACCTGACGGAACTTGTAAAAAAAAAAATACCACTTCCCTGTGTCACCAAACCAATTGAATAAGAATCTGAGGATGAAGCCCTGTTTAGCTTTTTTGTTTTAAAAAAAAACTCCACAGGTGATTCCAATGTCTTTTGAAGGCTGAAGCATTTAACCTTTCGTGATTTAGAGCTCTTAGAGGAGAGAAGCTCAGGTTCGGTGCTGACCCAGACACCCTGTTAGTTGGCAGCAGAGTCAGGACTGGACCTCAAAACTTGGAACCCCTAATCCTTGAAAAGTACCTAGAAGTGATTTACAAAAATTGCTACCTTCCCCAGGTATACAAAGTCTTGGGTTTCCTCGATAAAAATCATCCCCACTTCTAAAAATATCCATGGAGGTGCATCCCCATCCACGTGGGCGGGCAGCTGGGCCCTGCACTGAGTGACCGACAGTTCCCTTCCCCGGATGGACTCACTGATCACAGCTGCTGCTCCCAAGCTGGGCAGAGGACCCCTCACTCCCAACTAGATACAGCTTTGCTAAAATGCTGAGGGACAACTGATGGCAAGAAGCCACAGAAAGTCACATCTACCAAGAAACTCTGTTCCCACTTTCATTCACATATCTTCTGAAAGTTTTACCAAACCAAACTTGGGTCCACTTGCCCACCACGCAGCAAAGCCAATTTATTGACATGGGGTTGTGGTGAAGGAACATACAGCATTTACTTACAGGGCCCCAAGCAAGCAGCATGGGTGGCTCAGGCTCAGAAGACCCCAAATCTTTATTTTATGGAACTGTTTTTTACTCCTTGCTTTTTTTTTTTTTTTTTTTTGCCATACCATGCAGCATCTAGAATATCCCAACCAGGGATTGAACCCATGCTCCCTGCAGAGGAAGTAAGGGGTCTTATCCAGGGGACCACCAGGGAAGTCTGGGGAGGGTTTTTAAAGACAGCATTCGGGCTGAGGGATACAGGGGCCATGACTTGTTCTGATTGGCTGGTGGTGGCAGTGTGGATTGGGGAATCTTACTCATCAGTCTTCTGATTCCGACCAGTCTAGGGTCTATATGCTCAGCTTGTAGTCCACCATCCTTCGTCTGACAGGGTGGAGACCGTTGGCACCTGTAGAACAGCTCAAAGATGCACGTCAGATTGTTCTGGTATATCCCTTGAGGAAGAGCTCAGACTGTTTTATGGAGGAACAATTGTCTTTACTTTTCTCATTTGACTCCTTTTCCTTTGTTTCCGCATTCCACTACCCTAATTACGAACTGCTTGTGTCTGCTCTTCTGAATTCAGGGAAAGCCTAGGAGACTGAAGCCTTTTGCCATAGACAAGAAACAGGGGAAGTGGAGGGACTTTTGTACCTAGAGGGGCCCTGAAGCGTTCTGCTTGGTTTCAAGAGGGACGCCTGTTGGTTGTCTCCCTGCCTGGGCCCATGTGGCTGAGGCCGTTCTCTTTCCCAGCAGACCAGAAGGTTCCATCAGGTCCAATAGTGGTCTGTAAAGTTCAGAGCAAAGGAGAAAGTCTGGGGGGCAGTCTAAGGGCTGCCTTCTCTCCTGGTAATTGACACCTGGAAGGGCTACCCTCCCTCTAGCCCGAGGTCTCCCACACTCCCACGGCCTTGAGACTTCACCTGGCCCCCTCCTCTCTTTCAAGACATGCACTGAGTAAGCATTGCTCTCCTGCTCCATCTTTCCCTAGCTATGAGACCTGGGGTCCCATCACAATAAAAGGATTTCTGGGCCTCTAGTCATCAGCCTGGATATGGGTATTGAGAGTTTCAAGTACTTGCCCCAAGACCGGGGGCCGATCCTTTGATTCCTCTGAACTTTCTGGCCCCTCAACTTCAGAACGGGAATCTAGAAACAAGCCTTGCTTACCTCTCAGAGTTGTGACAGAGATCAATCTCATTAGTGTCATGTGAAAGACCTTTGTAAACTGTAAAGACTGTTTGAATGAGGACCTTTATATTTAGGGAATTGAGACTTGGATGGGCCTACAAGTACTCAAAAGGATTGATTTTTCAGTGAATTAGCCCAAATCATTTTGGGGTTGGGAAAGAGCTTCAAAGGGTCCTTACCTAAGGGGTCTATTGCAGAGCGTCTCTGCATCTATGGGCTCCCTGAGGGCATACAGCGGGTGTCCTCCCCCTTACAGAGGGAGGTCTCAGCATAGACCCTGTCCTCTCCAGAGTGGCAGAAGCTGTCCCAGAGCCAACACCTCTGTAAGGAAGGCTACAGGCACCTCTGTTGTTGCAATCAGCTTCATGACAAGAATTTATTTACTGGCAGATGCCAGTAAATGTTGGTTAAGTGAATTGATTCCCACAGAAGGTAATGACCCATGCTAATCCTATACTCTTTTAAGATCTGCAACTTTTCGGGACAGAAATGATGGATACTACTGAAGATCAAATTAATTGCGGGGGGTGGGGGAGAAATAACCAAATAAATCTCTCCGGTTATAAGATAATACAGACTATCTATTGTAGCTAAGGAATAAGTATTACAGGTATGTATTATACATAGACAACAAAAAGAAATAAGAGCACAATTCAATTTCATAAAACTTTACTAATGACTGTTAATATGGGCCCCAAACCAGGCTGGGAATTGCAGTAGGTAGAAAGAAATCACTTATAGAGTTATAACTGGGTGAAGGATTGAATGGTGATGAGGGGGGAAGTGTCAGGAAGGATTTAAGGAAGAGGTGGCATTTGATGTGGGCACAAAAGGGGAACTGGGGGAATAATCCAAGCAGGGAATCACATGATGAATGAAACTCTGGGCACATTATGATTAAGTCACAACAGTCACTGCATTTGCTATGTAGGCACTGTGTGAAGTGTTTTATATACACTATCTTATTTGTTCCTCATAGTAACTCTATGAAGTGGGTATTTTTAAAATATTTATTTATTTGGCTTCAGGGGACTTCCCAAGTGGCTCAGTGGTAAAGAATTTGCCTGCCGATGCAGAAGACATGGGTTTGATTCCTGCATGAGAAAGATCCCCTGGAAGAGAATATAGCAACCCACTCCAGTATGCTTACCTGGAAAATCCCATAGACAGAGGAGCCTGGAGGGCTAGTCCATGGGGTTTCAAAGAGTCAGACACTACTGAAGTGACTAAGCACACACACACACACACACTCACCGGGTGTTAGTTGCGGCACTCTAGATCTTTGATTTTTGTTGCAGCATGTGGAATCTGAGCATGTGAACTATTAGTTTTGGAATGTGGACTCTAGTTTCCTGAGCAAGGATCAAGCCCACGCCCCCTACACTGGGAGCGTGGGGTCTCAGACACTGGGTCACCAGCAAGTTCCTGAGGTAGGTGTCTTTATTCCCATTCTGCACATGAAGAAGCTGGAGACCAGATGGTCACAAAATGGCAGGAATAATAACATCCCCATCTCCCAAGTCTTTGCTCTTATGGATTCCAGCATGGATGGAATTAGCTGGCGTGCTGCGATTCATGGGGTTGCAAAGAGTCAGACACGACTGAGCGACTGAACTGAACTGAGGATGATACAGTGGGAGAAAGGATAGAATGAAGACAAATCATCAACATCTTGTTTATGGATTCTGAGGCGTTTTATTTAACAGAGATGGAGGGCATAGAGGCTTTCAGGAAGGGGAGGAACGCGACTAGAAATGTGCTTTGAAAGAGAGGACATATGTATTTGTAGACCTGAATCACTTTGCTGTACACCTGAAACACACACAACATTGTTAAGCAACTACACTTCAATAAAAGTTAAAAAAAAAAGAAGAAGAAGAAATGTGCATCAAGGTCACTCCTGTGGCCAGCGGGAAGGTAGACAGGAGATCAGTTAGGAGGCCGCAACCATGACCCAGTCTTGGAAGAAGAATGATGGCTTGCCCCCAAGCTCTGCTGACTAGAAAGTGTGGCTCCAGGACCAGTAGCCCCCGCATCACCTAGAGCTTGTCAACAATGCAGACTCTTGAGTCCCACCCAGACCTAAGGAATTTGAATTTACATGTTAACTTGATACCCAGGTCATTCTAATACCCATGGAAATTTGACCACCACTGCCACAGAGAACTGGAGTTCTGCCTGCAGGTGGAGTGGGAGAGGAGGGGAACGCTCTGCCAAGAAAGATACGCCATTTGGGGATAGCAGATCCCTCTGAGAATCAGAGGAAAGCCAAGGGTCCTTGTCCCAGGAAAAAGGGCCCATGATGACCAACACTCTCCTGCAACTTTAGCGCTTTCACAGAGCTCTGAAGAGCCTGAAGACCACTGGCTGGGTCTGGAAGGAATCCCCAAGTCTTAATTCATGAATAATTTAGTAGAGGAAGAGTAGCAAGGAGTTTATAATTTTAAAAATATCCAAGTCTGCAGCCATGGGCTGCCATTCTAGAGACCTCTTCAGAGCCTGGACGAGGCTTCGGTCGGGGGCCAGGGCCAGGCCTCAGTTTCCACCCCACCCCCAGGCCCTGCATTGTTCTCCAAATCCCCTGGTGACCTAAGCAGGCACTCTGGAGCAGGCAGGCCACAAGGAGCAGCTTCCTTGAGCTGAACCAGGCCTGCTTGCCTGTCTGCCTGCTTTTCTTTAGTCCCAGAAAAGCCAAAATTAGTCTCACTTTTGTTTCTTTTCTCAGGAGCCTCTACATTGTATCTCAGGAAAGGATTATTGTGCTCCGGGGACCCTATCTTATCGTGGGGGAGGTGATGAGTGAAAGGAAAATGGTCTTTGACAAATTGGTTGAATTCGGGCAATCACATGACTTTCCAGTAATTGCCCACCACTGCTTCAGTGAGGCTATTGTTTCAGCTCCCAAATATTTAGCTAAGTAGGAGGCTGGGGAGGGCTGGGGAGCCATCAGAGAGGTTTGAGAGCTTGACTTTTTGGGGGGAGATCCTCTGGTATTTTGATGGAAATAGTGATACCCAGGAGGCTCTGGCCCTCTGACTTCTTTATCACTAACTGAGTTCTTTGGGGTTACGGTGACACCTTGGGATCACTTACAGAATTCGGAGAGAGAGGGAAAGATTCCTTGGGAGGGGTGGAATCCAGAGGCCATGAGCATGTGAGCCTGATGTGATTGGGCAATCACTTACCTCACGGCTGGACAGGCAGCCTCCCTGACGCCTCTGGAGCAATTTTACTTCTCACAATGAGCACTGCTCAGAAAAACAAAACCAGGCACAGTGAGGCAGGGGGCAGAAGTGACTCGAATTGTCAGAGCTAAAGTTTTCACAGGAAAAATTCAAGGCACGACCAGGCATTTGCCCCTAGACAACTTTTCAAAAATCCCTGCGTCTCCGGGGAGAGAGCGAGCTCCCGTTGACCTCAGCCAGGCTTGCTCAGCTTGACATCATGGGACATTTGGGAGATGAGGCCAGTGGCGGCAGCAGCACATGAGAATGTCGTGTTATCGACGGGAACACTTTTCCCCTGGGCTCATGCGGTCATCTGTCTGATATGCTTGTGGGTGGAGGTGGGCAGAGAGGAAGGGTGTGTCCAGTCACCGGCGACGGAAAAGAGCCATGAGGTCATCGGAGTTCGAGGCTTTCCTCACTGATCAGTGGCAGCAATTGTCTTCCCAGCTTGCGTTCCCAGGGGTTCACCTCCGCTCCCACGGCGGGTTCTGATACTGGGATTCCTGCTTTGGACATATATTTTCTTTCATCTGAAAAATATGCCCCGATAGCCAGATAGGGGCTATATTATTTGGCAAGAGATTTGAGTTTTAACGCTGAGAAGTGCACAGATGACAACTCTGTCCTGTCTCAGCCTTCCTGAGAAGCCCCCTTGCCTCACATAAGCCCCTGCTTAGGCACCACTGCGTGGGCAGACTTCTACCCTCTTTGCCCACACCCTCCCCACAAATCCCTTCCTGGGCATCTCACGAGGATTTGAGACTCCTTCCCTCCTCCCACCCCCAGATCTCCTGAATTTTAAAACTTGAGGATCTGTGTGATGGGCACGCCCTGGTGATTCTGCTGCACCGAGTTTGGGAATCATTCAGCCAGCTGATCTCGGGGACAGATTTTGCTCTGGCATTCTTGGATTGAAATGTTCTGTGGGATGGCAGGCTCCAGGGAGTAAGCCCCCAGCCTCCCACTGGCACAGGTGAGTTCTAATAATCATTAGGTCTCTGTCTTCTTACTTTAGTGATTCTTAACCCTGACGGCATATCAGAATCATGTGTAGAGTTTTAAAACAATTACATATGATTTCTAAGCAGAGCGTAGATGTGTGTGTGTCGGGGGGAGATTCTCCTCTCTTCTCTAAAAAGCAAAAAAAAGGGCTTTAGAAACCCCAGCAGTGGTTTCACCAGAAGGTTATGTGTTTGTACCTGCTAATCTCTTCGGGAATCTCCCTAATGAGGACCAGTCATTTGGGGCCACAGAGGACAGACAGCCTTCTGAGCAAAGAGGGGCATGGGAACCCCATGACTTGCCCAAATGACTTCTTTTAAGAGTAGTCTTCTTAGGGAAAGGAATGTGCTCAGATGCTTTAGGTTCCAAGATGGTCAAAGAAGCCTCGAACCCTCGGATAGATCGTTGCAGGGAAGGAGGTAAGGCAATTCTGGCTCTGCCAGCTGGTGGGGCTGGAACCAGGTCTGACTCAGCATTGTGGAGCCAGCTGGTGTCCTGCGAGGAGGCTGTGAGCAGTTTGGAGGTGAACTGCTTTAGGAGAGCACAGTTAGTGGGGGGTGGAGGGGAGCGGCGGTGGTTCCTTCACCAAGGGCTAGGGCTGGGCCTGAAAAGCTGCAGGGAGCATCGCCAGCACCAGCTGAAGAGGCGGCAGGACCAGTGTCCAATAGTGACACCATGAGGCCGCTAGCAGTCACAGCACAAGTCGTGATATACGCTAATATTCCTTTGGTTGGTTAGACTAGCACAGATCTAAGTGCCAAGCCCTTATTCATTCCTTTNGCACCAGCTGAAGAGGCGGCAGGACCAGTGTCCAATAGTGACACCATGAGGCCGCTAGCAGTCACAGCACAAGTCGTGATATACGCTAATATTCCTTTGGTTGGTTAGACTAGCACAGATCTAAGTGCCAAGCCCTTATTCATTCCTTTAATAACAGCTCTGTAGGGAGTTATTATCACCCTTTTGTAAAGAAAAGGAAATTGAGGAACGGAGGTTATATGAGAGTAGCCAGCAGGCTGTGAACCAGGCAGTCTGGCTCCAGAGCCCACATCCTTAACTGCCAGACAGGCCTCGCCGCCTAAATAACAGCAGCCACTGTTTCCCGAATGCCTACTACATGCTGTTATGTTCTCTGTGCTCGCCACTATCTGATGAGGTAGGAGCTGGTTTTATTCCCCTTTCACAGAAGATTTATCAGTGGACTGCTCATCATTATTCTCTCCCATTCTGGGAATGAAGGCCAGACTAATCCCACCTGATCTCACCATGGTTCCTCTGTTTTTTGGAACTTCTGAGCCTTTAGGATTCTTAGAAAACTATAGTTAAGTGAGACTCTTCACTAGAGCATCCTAGGCCTCCTGCAATAAAACAAGTGGAATCTTTAGAGGGGAACTGGAAAAACAAAAGTGAGACAATATTTCTACCTCCAAGCAGGAGGAGGTATTTCAGGAGTCCTGCCCCAGATTTACTGAATGAGAGTAGACAAAGAGTGGGGCCAGGAAATGTGAATTGAAAACAAAACCAAAAACAAACCACAGGTGATGCTGGCGTGCAGTCAGGGCTGAGAATTACTGCCTTTATTTCACAGCAGTATTTTACACCCTCAATGACCCAGCAGCAGTGTTTCCAGGAACTGTTTCTAGTTTCCAAATCTTCCTGCTTAGAAGGAAGCTGTGGGTGGGAGCTGACTAGAGGGAAGGAGCTGGCTAAAGACTGGGGGCAGAGAAGCCAAGCCCAGGAGGCCCAGCGCTCACACCACGTGCTCTGCGCTCAGGCTCCCTGCTGTCCTTCTGTGCTTGGAAACCAGTCTGCTGAAAGTCTCAAATGTCTTATTCTTGGTGAACATTTCTCCTGTCCAGCTGGCCCTCCCGGCCTTGCTCCCACAAAGGCTTGCACCCTGGGAGCCCCAGCACAACCCTCCTTCTGAGTCCCCCCCCACACCAGGCAAGACATGCTGGCAGGACTGACTAATTTTCACACGCTCCCTGGCCCAGCAGGGTGTCTGAGACATAGTCCTCTCTCAGAAGTGCTAGCTGACTGAGCAGAAGAGAAAGGAGGAAGGGAAGGGCGACGACAGAGGGATGGGGAAGCCAGAAAGGGCCAGGTGCTGAGCAAGGAGGGAAGCTAGCCAGTGAAACTGTATTTAGTGCCGACTCCTTGAGCATCTGTGACCTCTGTTTGGACCCATGGAATATGCCAGTCCAGGCTGTCTCCAGGTCACCCAGGAACTGTGGGCAGAGGACCAAGAGAGCTGGGAAAAATTTTATGACTACACCAAGAAGCATGACTTACTTGTGTGGATGCTTCTACTAACCCTAGGAGAGAACTAGGGTAGATCTTAATAACCTAATTTTACATCTGAGGAAATGAAAGATCAGGAAACTAAAAAACAGGGATTTCCCTGAAGGTCCACTGGTTAGGATTTTGCACTTTCAATGCAGGAGACCAGAGTTCAAGCCCTGGTTGGGGAACTGGGATCCTGCATGCCACATGGCGCAACAACAAAAAAAGGAAAAGAAAGTTAATTAATATGTTCAAGGTCACATGACCAATAAGCAGAGGATGGGATAATCCAAATTCCTTGCTAGTCAAAAGTAGCTTAGATTCTTAAAGTTGGAAGAGCCCTGGAATATCATCTGATCAATCTCTAGTCAGTGAGAAGGGGTGATGCAGCTGTGCAGGATAACTTTAGTACCAGGGAACTTCTGTCCTCCTGCAGCTGGGACAGAACCAAAGGCAAGTTCTTCCTTGCACCAGCTCAGCTCTCTCCTCCTGAAGATCAGCTAAAGGCACGGCTCCCTTTCCACTCTGTCCACTCTGCTCTGCTGCCCCTGAGACGCCAAGACTGACATCCAGGACTGAGTGGAGGCCCTCCTGTGTGGCATTCTGACAGAGGGCCACCCATGCTCGTTCAGCTGGGACAGCGACTCAGCCGGAACAATGTGGATGAGTCACAGCTTGCCCATGGGGATCTATTTCCCAGTTATGGTATATCAAAGGGGCAACATCCTCAGCCACTCTGCCTGTCCAGGAGAAGTTAGAGCATCTCAAAGCATCTCCATCCTGCCTCCTCAGAAGTTTGAAAGGTTTTATTTATACAACCTCATAATAAAAATGTACTCAAGGGTGGGAGGGAAACTCAGGAGGGAGGGGAATATATGAATATGGCTGATTCACATTGTTGTACAGTGGAAACCAGCACAAAAAGACATCCAGGTGAGTGTGGCCTGAAGAGGAGGGAAAGCTACAAAACAAACTGCTTCATGCTTACGGAGTCATGATAATGACTGGCAGTTTGATGGCCTTTGGGAGTTGAAAAACCTTTTCATGGTTTGTTCTTGGGTTTTGCAACCTATCAGTAAGGCAGATGGGAGAAAAGGAAATATTTTTGTGTCTCTGTGTGCAAACAAGAGTAAGAGAATAGGTCCCTGAGCTGGCGAGTAGTGGAATCAGGACTTGCCCCCAGGCCTTCTGGGTCTGAGGTCACTGACTTCGCCCCTCTTGCGGCAGGCCAGAGCAAGCCCTTGAGGGACCACCCAGGTGCTGAAAGCACCAGGCTCACACGTGCCGCCGCTCAGGCTCAGTGCCAGCCACTCCCACTGGGACTGGTGGCAGCACTTCTGAGTCTGGCGCTTTATTGCATACTATCTTATCTCAATAGGAAGAGGCAATTCAGGGGAAGAATTTCCTTGTCACCGTGCTCCTGGCTTTCCATTGTTCAGCTTTCTCAGCCCTGGTTCATCCCCTGGGTCTGACAATTACTCATATCCACGGAGGTGCCTTATCAGGGCTGTCTAAGATATAGAGCCTATTTTTCTCTCAGTACCAGATAAACTGGAATCTGTTCCCCCTTTATGGCCTGATATCATCCCACAATCAGCTAGCTCAGAAGCCAGCTGCACAGGGAAGCTGCTTGAACAGCAGTCCCTAGTAATCTAGCAGTTTCCTTCACAAAGCCCTAGAATTTCAGGGTCCTCACTGTGAAGAAAGCTGAGCGCCTTTGAACTGTGGTGTTGGAGAAGCCTCTTGAGAGTCCCTTGGACTGCAAGGAGATCAGTCCTGGGTGTTCCTTGGAAGGAATGATGNCTGTGGTTTTTCCAGTAATCATGTATGGATGTGAAAGTTGGACTATAAAGAAAGCTGAGTGCCGAAGAATTGATGCTTTTGAACTGTAGTGTTGGAGAAGACTCCTGAGAGTCCCTTGGATTGCAAGAAGATCCAACCAGTCCATTCTAAAGGAAATCAATCCTGAATATTCATTGGAAGGACTGATGTTGAAGTTGAAACTCTAATACTTTGGCCATCTGATGCAAAGAACTGACTCACTGGAAAAGACTGATACCAGGAAAGATTGAAGGCCAGAGGAGAAGGGGACAACAGAGGATGAGATGGTTGGATGGCATCACCGACTCAATGGACATGAGTTTGTGCAAGCTCTGGGAGTTGGTGATGGACAGGGAAGCCTGGTGCTGCAGTCCATGGGGTTGCAAAGAGTCGGACACGACTGAGCGACTGAACTGACCAGCTCAAACTTTCTACTCGGCTCTTCCTTCATGGTCTGTAGTGAGTAAAATGGGATGTGAGATAGCAAAATGGGTCACAAGCCATGGAGTGCTATGTGCAAGGCCCCTGGTGACCTGGACCGGTGAGAGAGGAGTTCTGATCCACGGAGGGCTGGTGTCCTTAATAAAGGTGACAGTTTCAATGCAGGGACATGCCAAGGTTGGCATAAAGGGTCGAGATGGAGAAGCCATATGTATCACAACAGTGGGCAGCCGGGGTTGGGAAAACGGCCCTTTCTACTCCAGTTACAGGGATTTACAAATACTGTATTTAAGCCAGACTCTAGGACCACCAAGCAACCTTGGCCCTGGCAACCTTGGTTCCTATTCCTGATTCTTTAAAAATCTTTTTTACCCTTTAAAATATGAGATATAGCTGACATACAACATTGTGTATTTGTGGGGTTTTTGGAAGAAATTTTGCTATTCATGTGCTGCTCAGAACCAAAGAACTGACTCAGTGTGACTAACCTCCGCCTACCTCCCCCAGCCATACACCTTCAAACCTAGAGTCACTTGCTAAGTGGGGCCTGAAAGATGACCGGTCCACAGCTGAGCATCTGTGGGAATGGTGCTTTGTCAGAGCCTCACCAGCTCCCTGAGCTCATTATCTTCACTTACAGAGCAAGTTCAGAAAAATGAACGGCACTGCCTGGCTCAGGGACTCAGGGCCAGCGTGGGTGTCCAGCCCACCTGCAGCCTGCTGTCCACTGCACTGCATCTAGAACCATCGACAGGCTTGCAGAGCCCCAGCAGCACCCCCATTGAATCCTCACAATCTCTGTAATGTAGGCAGGGCAGGTCTCCTGATTCCTGTTTACAAAGGGAGAAACTCAAACCCAAGGAGTCCAGTGCAGAAAAGTATGGCCACCAGGCAGGTGAGAGCCTAACAGCCCCGTCCCTGCTCAGCGCCCTCTCTTCTGCTCAGCGCCCTCTCTTCTGCTCAGCCCTGCTGCCCTCGGGGCCCAGTGGAGAGTCTCTCCTCACCCCCAGGGGAACCGGCTGACTCTCCACACACTTCCAGACATACCATCTCTCTTGGCTACAGGGTACACAGGAGCACGCAGATCTGGGCAGGGCAGATACCACACCCTGAACTTGATTTCTAGCTTTTGGGGCCTATTGGAATGTTCTGGCCTCTTTCTTCATGCTTATATGTATTTTCTTTTAAAACTTGGACTTTTAGAGTCAGTGTATGTGGGCGTGTTAGTCTCTCAGTTGTATTTGACTCTTTGCGACCCCCATGGACTGTAGCCTGCCAGGCTCCTCTGTCCATGGGATTCTCCAGGCAAGAATACTGCACGTGGTTGTCATGCCCTCCTCTAGAGGATCTTCCAAACCCGGGGGTAGAACCCGGGTCTCCCACACTGCAGCCAGATTCTTTACTGTCTGAGCCACCAGGGATGATGTGTGTATATTCTTTTTATTAAGTAATCGTTTTTTCCTTAAAAGAATGATGTGACTTTAAGAAGGACAAACATCAGAGGCCTCTGTCCTGACCTGCGGGTGCTGGAAGCAGGGTCTGGAACAAGCAGTGCTTGTTGTCAAGGTTGTCAAGAGCCTCAGGCACAGAATTAGCAAGACACAGGGGCTGGGACTGGAGCCTCTTCAGAGAGCAATCTGGTATCTGGTGTTTGGCTCTGTACACACACACACACATACACACCCCTATGCGGGTTCCAGCCATTCTCAACATGCAGACTTTCTTTCATTGACAGACACAGCCCCCCTGCAGAATTCCTACAAAGCTTCTTACACCAGGTCGACAGCATTGCTCGGAAGCACAGAAGGGAAAAAAAGTGCTCCTTCCTCACCAAGAGGGATGCAGTCCTTTCTTGCATCCCAGAGGCTAGCGGGGGAAAGCCTTTAAGGCACAGGAATAGTCTCAACACGAGGGCGACCCTGCACTCATGAAGCAGGGGCTGGCCACTGTCCTGGCAAGCGAGGAGGCTGGCTGGAAAGTCCTGCTCCCTGTGGGCCCGGCCCTCTCCCACTGCGGCTGCTGACCCCTCCTCCACAGGTGCTCAGGATGCTCTCGGACAGCTGTGCTAGGAGTGGGGCTACCTCGTGTTTAATGGCCGAGGGAGTGAGTGGGCAGAGTGCCTGTGGAATGTGCCCTCTCTTGTGGAGACATGCAGAAATCCAGGCAGCCCACACAGATGACCTCTCCACCGAGGCACGGGCCACACTCAGGCTGTCGCCATTCATCCGGGGCCCTGACCAGCCCAGCTGGTGCACACTTTGAGGATCAGTGAAAATAACCCAATTCTCCCTTCAGGCAAGTTGCCACATCTTGTCTGTCTGATCCCTCCCTTCTCTTGTGTGTTCTGCATCACTGAAATTCCTTGTAAATCCCAGCGTTTTATCCTGTCCGTTAGACAGGGCCTTGCCTGAGAACAAAGGCAGAGCACAGGTGAGTGGAGAGGGTCCTATGGCCCTGCCTCCCGCCCTGGGGAGTTCCTGCGGAGGCAGCGGGGTGTAGTGGGGAACGACAGGGTTTCTGAGCCAGACTTCTGAGCCAGGCTCAGATCCCCAGGTCTGCCAATTATAACTGTGATGATGGTGATGATGTTTTCTTGGGCATGTTACTTAAACTCACTTAATCTCAGTTTTCTCTTCTGGGAAACAAATATTTAAAGGTCTTTGCCTCGGGCTGTTAGAAGGATTATACCAAACAATGTGAAGTATAGAACATACCATGTGTGGCTCATGACACAACCTCAGCCATTGGGAGCAATGGTCTTAAAATGCTTAGTGAGCTGAGTGATATGGATACAGCATATGCTGTATTGAGGGGCCATTCTTCTCTCCCCCTCCCCCAGGATGGCAGGAAGTGGGTCTTCCCTCAGTATGTGCCCCAAAGCCACAAAGCCACCCTCTGAGACTTAAGTCACAAAACTGTAAAGGCCAAAGCCCACACAGGAGGTAAACACATCACCTTAGCTGGAAGTGCGCAAATGCTCCCTTCTGTACCCGAGGCGGAAGTCCAGCTGGTTGGCAACAGACACAGACAGTAAGAGGAGGTCAAGGGATGCCCACTGTGGCCAGAGAGTAGAGACAGATGCCCCGGGAGTGCAGCACACTGTTACAAAACATTTGAACTGTGCAATGCTGGGAGCAAGAGAGGCTGCAAACCAGAGGAAGTGGCGACCTGGGACCCAGCATCTGACCGCAGGCCGCAGTCCCTTTGGTGTGTGGCCTGGAGGAGTAAGGTCACAGTCAGGCTGTGGCCAGTTGACCAAGGGCCCCCACCCGGTGAGGTGGGGCAGGCCGGCTCACCTGTCCTCAGAAGGTTTGCTTTCAAATCCCGTCCTCTCAGAACATGCTTGCTGAACGAGTGAGTGACGGAACAGGTGGGTGAATGCGGCATCACACTCATCAAGTAAAATACCCTCTTGCTCCCCTTCACCATCAAGGATCCAGAATCTTTAAGAAATACTGCTCTGAAAAGCCAAGGAGACCCTGTCCCACCACCCTGAGCTGCTGCTGTTTGACTGAAAGGCTTACAGCTTAATTTTCATCATTACGCCTTCCAAATTTGGAAAACTCAGCAATGGTCACAGGACTGGAAAAGGTCCGTTTTCATTCCAATCCCAGAGAAAGGTAATGCCAAAGAATGCCCAAACTACCACACAATTGCACTCATCTCACATGCTAGCAAAGTAATGCTCAAAATTCTCCAAGCCAGGCTTCAACAGTACATGAACCATGAACTTCCAGATGTTCAAGCTGGATTTAGAAAAGGCAGAGGAACCAGAGATCA
>SJYV01028595.1:793640-890074 GCA_006410875.1 Neotragus pygmaeus | reverse complement strand
ATCCCACTGGAATGACAGGGGTCTCCCCACTCTCTGGTACTGGGGACCAGCCCCGGTTGGATCCAGGGTATCTGAAGCATGGATGGTGATGCTAGAGATATAGATATATATATATATATTTCTTTTTTAACAATGACAAATGTACTCATTTCCACTTGCCTCACTTATGAGTGTGATCCCACCCCCTTGGAATTTACATAGTTAAGCAAATAAATGTCTAAAAAGAGAGAGAATAGAGGAGAGGAAGGAAAAGGGCTGGAAAATACAGAAATGACCCCAAACAGTCACAGAGACAAATTTCCAAGCTTTTCAAGGTCACGGTCCAATCCTGACCTCAGTTAGGGTTTCCACAGAGTGAGAGTGCGTGTAGCTTCCTACCCTCTCCCTCCCTCCTCCCCCTCCCCGTCTCACCAATCCCCACTGTCCCTTCCCCTCATTGAACACACTCTGTGCTCAGGCTTCCTCTCACCCTGGAGCCTTGGACTCAGCCTGGACTGCTGGCTCCTGGCCGCCAAGCCGTGCACCTTGGGTGTCTTGTCCATTCTGAGATCAAACCCAAGAAACAAACAGCATCGAATGCAGGACTTCGGGATACACGGACCCTGAATGGTTCCTCAAAACTCAAGCTCTCAGGGAGCAGCTGTGTTTGTTCCAGGACTGAGAGATAAAGATGAGGGCAGCCCAGGCCTCCAGACCTAAAAGCTTGTGCACAGCCTGGCGGGGGAGGCAGGTCCCTGCAGCCCTCCAGGCCACACGGCACACAACAGAAGGGGTGTAAGAGATGTATGGGCTGTGGGCACCCCAGAGGGAGGCTCTAATCCCTGGGGTGAGGGTGGGTGGGGGAGTAGGTGGTGTCTGGGTATGATTCTGACATGTGGAGTTGGGCCGGAGAAGACCCAGGAAGAAAGGCCCAGAACCCTCGGGACAAGGGAGCAGTCCATGGCAAGGGAGGACATGTAGGTCAGGGCGAGGAAGGGCACAAGGCCTGGACAGGTGTGCATGGCCTGGAGCCCACACCACAGGATCAGGACTCGACCCCTGAAAATCACAGGCTCTATGTCTTTCAGATTTCAAGGTTCATTATGAGTTCAACAAGTATGGGGGACTGACTCAGGACCTCCAGCTCATTACTTTGCCAAGTAAGGCCACTACAACCAAAACCAAAACCTCAGCACCAACTAACCACTTCCCATTATCAAGTCATAAAAAGATATTTAAACATCAAAAGAGCGGGAGAACCCAACCAACTCAGAACGAAGGTGCCCCCCGCTGACATCACATGTCCATGATGCTCTCCTTGTTCTCACTGGCTGCAACGGGAAAATTCCCTCTGACCAGGGAGCCACAGCTTGTGGGGCTGAGAGGGACAGGAACCACACACCTGAGAGTTATACCAATTTCTGTATCACAGAATGTGATGTGTCTTGTTTGCAGATACAAAAATTCACAATGAGGCAAAGCTTATGAAAGTGCCAGGCAGGATGCCCACCAAGGGTCTTGGTATATCACCTCGACAGCACCACAGGACGCAGCTGGTGCTCCTTTCGGGGAAGAAAGGATTCTCTGGTCCAATGGGTTTGGGAACCACGGAGCCTCTTTAAAAAGTTTGTCATTCAGCATTTATTTCTCTAAGACGTGACTGCTTCCAGTGACTCAGTGTGCAGTGCTTCCCAGACTCATCTGACCACAGAAAGTCCTCCCCAGCGCGGACTGTGTAGGAAAGTCCTTGGAAGATGCTTATTCACTCTTCACCAGGCATGAGGTTGGGGTGGAGGAGCAGAGAGATGCAGGAGGCACGGGCAAGCCCGGGTGAAGGAGGACGCGCACACCCACCAGCAGCCCCAGCACGTACCTCGAGGTCCGAGTTGACGGAAGAGACCTGGGAGGAGCTGCTGGAGGACACACGGGCCTGGATGACCTGAACCGGGGGGTAGGAGGGGGGCTCCTGCAGGGACGTGGCTCCTGTGTCTCTCTGTCCGTCGCCAGGCAGCCTGCTGGCACTGCAGCTCACCTGCAAGGTGTGTGGGGAAGGGCAGACAGAGACTTAGTTTGCATCTTTATTGTTCGCACTGTCAGGGCGTTTGTGTCCTTCAGGGTTCCAAAGGTGGGAGAGGATGTAGCATGCGGCGGCCTCCACCATCCTCCCGAAGCCACCGAGCTCCCCCTAGCGGCAGCCAGCCCTCGTTTGTGTGTCCTTCCAAACTTTCTGTGCACACATGAGCAAATGCATGGACATATTCCCCCCATTTCCACCTACAGTAGTACACTCTATAGCCTCTTATGCATCTTCCTTCCTTTTCCACTTAACAACATGCCTTAGAAATAGTACTACAGCAGATCTGTTTTTGTAGCATTGTATAGGCGTTCACAATCTGTTTAACCAATCCCCTGCTGAGGGATGTTTTAGGGTATTCCCAATCTCTTGCTTTTACAGTCATTACTGAGTGTGGTAAATTATATTTTACATTCGAAATTTCAGAATATACAGGATAAATTCTTAGAAGTGCAACTGCTGAGTCAGAGGGTATGCACGCTTGTCATTTGGATAGCTCTTGGCAAAAGTAGGGCTTCCCTTGTGGCTCAGTGGCAAAGAATCCTCCTGTAATACGGGAGACCTGGGTTTGATCCATGGGTTGGGAAGATCCCCTGGAGAAGGGAATGGCTACCCACTCCAGGATCCTGGCATGGGGAATTCCATGGACTGTACAGTCGATGCAGTTGCAGAGATGGAAATGACTGAGTGACTTTCATTCTTCCACTTGGCAAAAGTGCATTCCATGGAGGCTTAACCAGCACACCTGAAAGCAGCCTATGAGAGTGCCTTGGTAAGGGTTAAGGGAGGAAGAAACTAGTGAGATTATCTAGCTAACTATCATCTATCTATATCTATCTATCTAAACTTCCCAGGTGGCCCCACCAATGCAGAAGACATGCTCGATCCCTGGTTGAGGAAGATCCCCTGGAGGAGGAAACAGCAACCTACTCCAGTACTCTGGCCTGAAGAATCCCATGGACAGAGAAGCCTGGCAGGCTATAGTCCATAGATTCTCAAAGAGTTGGACACAACTGAAGCGACTTAGCAAGCACCCATATCTATCTATCACCTATCTCTCTGTCCACTTCAGAAGAGACCTTCCTCTCACAGGGCACACAAGTTTCCACAGGGATTCTCGAGGCTATGGGCTGGGGTTTCAGTTCAGTTCAGTCACTCAGTTGTGTCCGATTCTTTGCGACCCCATGGACTGTAGCACCAGGCTTCCCTGTCCATCACCAACTCCTGGAGTTTACTCAAACTCATGTCCATCGAGTCGGTGATGACATCCAACCATCTCATCCTCTGTTGTCCCCTTCTCCTCCTGCCTTCAATCTTTCCTGGCATTAAGGTCTCTTCACATGAGTCAGTTCTTCACATCAGGTGGCCAAAGTATTGGAGTTTCAGCTTCAGCATCAGTCCTTCCAATGAATATTCAGGACTGATTTCCTTCAGGATGGAAATTGTTGGATCTCCTTGCAGGCCTCCTCTCAAGACTTTTCCAACACCACAGTTTAAAAGCATCAATTCTTTGGTGCTCAGCTTTCTTTGCAGTCCAACTCTCACATCCATACATGAAAAACCATAGCTTTGACTAGACGGANAAATTGTTGGATCTCCTTGCAGGCCTCCTCTCAAGACTTTTCCAACACCACAGTTTAAAAGCATCAATTCTTTGGTGCTCAGCTTTCTTTGCAGTCCAACTCTCACATCCATACATGAAAAACCATAGCTTTGACTAGACGGACTTTTGTTGCCAAAGTAATGTCTCTGCTTTTTAATATATTGTCTAGGTTGGTCATAACTTTTCTTCCAAGGAGCAAGTGTATTTTAATTTCATGGCTTCAGCCACCATTTACAGTGATTTTGGAGCCCCCCNTTTTAAGAATATTAAAATTCTATAGATACATGTTAAGTATAGGAATATGCCTGTAATTCCTTTTTGATATGAAATCTGCTTCGGAGTAACAGAACTGAAGACATCAGTTAGGGGGAAAGGAGCATGATGAACCAATTTACATTAATGAAGAAATGGAGTGTAGCATTTCATGTGAGTTTGCATATTTTAAAAAAGTTCATGTAGATGAGACAGTAATAGATGTTACAAATTAAAAAAAAAAAGAGAGAGAGAGAAAGAATCTCAGAGGAAAAGTAAGATGTACATGATCTTAGATGCTTAGGAACTTATAAGTCACTTAAACAACAACTTCTGTGTTTTATCCACTCCCTTCCAATGTTCCATAACTTAATTAAAATAAGTGAAAGAAACATAGCATTAGGTTAATAAGGAAGACTATAGAGTTGTAAAAAAGTGTTTTGCATTTTTGTAAGTCCTTAAAGAGAACTTTATAAAAAAATCTTAAAATTCTAAAGGGAGAGATACTTTAGCTAAAATAAAATGATTAGTTTAGGGGCTAATATTTTTACCTTTCCTTAAACCTCTTTTTTTCTTGACGATATATTCAGTTTCAGTTCTGTCACTCAGTCGTGTCCAACTCTTTGTGGCCCCACGGACTGCAGCACTCCGGGCCTCCCTATCCATCACCAAGTATATCATACTTTGGCAGGAATATTTAAAACAATCTTTAAAAACTTTTGAGAGACTGAAAATTTGATAAAGTGACACTTGCAATTTGCTCTGTATGATTTCATCTGTTTATGTACATAATAAATTTCATTAGTTTGATATTAATGCTTTTGTTCTAGGAATTAAAATTATTATATAATAATACATACAGAAAACATTAATTTTATTTTATCTGAAATGGGAAGATAATTAGTGAATTTTTTCAGTTTTTGAAACTGATTTATGTCATAATGATTGATGCGTTGTGAAAATAAAGAAATAAGATTATAGTCATAATTGAAAAATATAATTCTATGTATCATATATGCATCTTGAATAAAAATCATAGCATGGACACACTTAGTATATATTTATTTAGTTATAAATGTAATAAATAAAAATGAACTCTGAATAAAAAATGTTGTATTGCCCTAAATTTAAAATGTTTATTCTTAAATCCAAAATTAACCCATGGTTAAAATGTCATTCTCTTATTTTAAAAGAATTGTACACTATTTTCAGTATCTTTCTATCTTTTTATTCCCCAGATCATTGCAGGGAAAGTAATTAATTCCATAGTAATAATAATTATACATTATCATAAGCTATCATTTAAACATAAATAAGAATAGTGTGGATTACCTTTTCAGTAGCATTCAACACTGTATTAGGATAGCTCCACTGTTGAAAGAGTCCCAAGAATTTATTTATAGGCAGTTTTTCTCCTTAACATTTTAATAGATACAATTAGTATAAATTGTAATTCAATTTTTAATTCAAAATATTTATTTTCTTCTTACTATATTTAAGACTTTGTTTTAGGAGCTAGGAATAGAGTAGTAAATTAAGCAGTGGCAAATCTCACATTCCTGGTGGGTAGAGTCTGGGGGAAAAAAAAAAACAGTATATTTTAAGATTGTAAGTGCAATGTAATAAAAATCAGAAATTAGGAGGTTCAGGGATTGAAATTTAAAAAAAAATAACATAATAAAACATTTTCTGTTACAAAGTTATTTGTTTATTTAAAAAAAACACTGCCTTTAAAAATCTTAGCTTAAGTATTTCATGTTATAAAATATACTGTTTTCATTCCCATTGAATTATCTATTTTTGTGTTAACCATATGTGGCATACATAGTTAAAATTAAGAAAATTACTAAGATTGTAGTAATCTTAAATTTATAACCTGTCAAATATGATGTGACATTGTAATATGTTATTATAAGTTTGCATTATTTCTAAGACAAATTAACACAAAAAAGAAGTAGATGCTATTACATTTTTGTTTATTATATATATTGCTTTGTCTCTTTGGTTCATTGTTATTTTGGATGGGGGATTTTATTTCTGTCAGTTATTCTGTTAATTTATTTTTTCTAGTGTAGAGGAAAAGCACCTGGATCAAGAGTTTAAAAACTAATTTCATTATGCAAATAGCTATATAATATGTGCATGAATTGCATATTATTTGGGTACTAAGTATCTGTCAAGAATATTATAATTTCATTATGCAATAAATAAGAAGATTTAGAGAACATTATTTTTAAGGACATTTTTTAGTGGAGCTATGATGAATTCTAAATGATATGAATTGTTAACCTTTATTTTTAAATGTAATTATCAGCATTCAGCATATGCAATCCATTTTCTAAGAATAATTAGAGAGAAAACCAGCCTTTATTCTTTAATGTATGGAAAATATATACTAAAATATATTTACATTTATTAAGACTTTTTTGAATAAAAGTATCCTACAATGGAACAGCCATAGTAGGAGATTTTTGAAAAATAGAAACTACAGTTATGGTCCTAATTCTGTATTGGATTAGAAAGCTAATCCATGTTTAGGTAAAACCAGCTGTAAGTTTATATGGAGTTCTTGAAAGCTGTGCTCTTATATATGACCCATAGGACAAATCTCAACTCTGATTGGCTCCACATTATATGATATTGACTCAGAAGTCAATATCAGGGAACTAGCTAGGAAAGAAGGGGCTTATAACTGACTTGTTTTAAAAAGTCCTGAATTCCACATTTACTCAATTATTGGTAATTCTTCCTGGAAAATTTGAATCATAATTCTTCCTTTAAAAATCCCTTTGACATTGCTATAATGTGGTTTTTATTTTCTTCTGCAAATTGATCCTTTCAATTAAATTTTTTCTGAATTTTCATTTAAGTCAAGTATCAGCCTGGACTACCTATGTCTTTAAGGATTGATTTAGATCATACATTTCTCCTTGGACATCTGTATTAATGAAATATGTTTGTTTTTAAAAATTCATTCATAACATATACATTTATGATAACAAACCATGATTCTTATCACTCTTTCCAAAAAAATGTGATCAAATATTGACATATGTATGTTTTCACTGCCCAATATGATATCCAATAGCTGCCTGTGATTATTTGTTTATATTTATTTATTTTTCAAATTACATTAAAATTTTAGTTCCTCAATCATATTAGCCCAATTTTGGATCTTCAAGAACCACGGGTGGGTAGAGATGACAGTGTTACAGTAAAGATACAGAACAGTTCCATTATTTCAGATAGCTATATTGAACAGGGCTAATTCGTATTTTTCTTCCTGATTAATAATGGAACTGAATTTTAAATTTAAAAAGTCTATATAAGTTCTTACAGCCCAGGGAATAGCAAAGCTGAAACTACACTCAAGATCTACTGACACCAAATAGGATGCTTTTTGAAAGTTCAGTGTCCCAAGAACATGGGCAATTTATAATGCCATATTTTCAATTTTATAGTATCATCATTCACCCTGCAACATGAGACAAACTTTGTAGTCAGGTTCATTTATGAAAATAACATAATTATTAGGATATTCAGAAATTATATTTAATTCTTTTTGAAAATATTTGAATGTATGTAGATTTTGCAATGTGACCTAAATATTTAATGGTTTTCCTTAAAATATCTTATATTTTAAAATCTCCAAGAAGCTTAGTTATGAGAAATAGTTGTTGTTCAGTTGCTTAGTCATGTCCTACTCTTTGTGACCCCATGGACTGCTGCATGCCAGGCTTCCCTGTCATTCACTGTCCCACAGTTTGCTCAGAATCATCATGTCCATTTAGTTGATGATGCAATCCAACCATCTCATCTTCTGTCTTCTCCTTTCTTCAACCTTCTCCTGCCTTCAACCTTTCTCAGAATCAAAGTCATTTCTAATGAGTCAGCTCTTCGCATCAGGTAGCCAAAGTATTTGAGCTTCAGTTTCATCATCAGTCCTTCCAATGAATCTTTAGGATTGATTGGTTTGATCTCCTTGCTGTCCAAGGGACTCTGAAGATTCTTCTACAACACCACAGTTAGAAAGCATCAGTTCTTTGGTGCTCAGTCTTCTTTATGGTCCAGCTCTCACGGTCATACTTGATTACTGCAAAGATCACAGCCTTGACTATATGGACCTTGTTGGCAAAGTGATGTCTATGCTTTTTAACACATTGTCTAGGTTGTCATAGCTTTTCATATAAGGAGCAAGCATCTTTCAATTTCATAGCTGCAGTTACTATCCATAGTGAGATTGTAGAGTGTACAATTCAGCTTTGAATTTGTATCTTAAAGACCTTAAGTTAGTCTGATAAAGCTCATGACTCTCAGCAGGTGAACATTGTTATTAAGATAGATAACTTGTAGGCCATAAATATATATCAGTTAATTCATCTTCCAACCCTCTTGTGAGTTAATTTTGGGATTAGGCTGCCAAAAGATCTGATTACCTATAAACTAGGTAAAAGAACGTGTTAAGACTAATCTAGTACTTCTTCATGAAGGTACAGTAGAAATAACTTCTATTGTTATAAGAAATAAAAGCAGAACTTTAAAGATCATTATATAATGTCTATTTTTTTACGATGGGGCAGAAATTATTAATACCATTTAATTCATGGGGTCACGAAGAGTCGGACATGACTGAGTGACTGAACTGAACTGAACTGATGAAGTTCCTTCCCCAAAATCAATTATGATTTTTCAGAGTATCTATATCAGATACCAAGGTTTAAAAGTAAACTTACCAACTAGCAGATATGGTCTCCTTAATTTTCATGTGATTCCAACTCTAATCATCTTCTCCTTTTCGAGGTTTGTGTTTATTTTCTTGCTGACACACCAAAATATACATATCCTCAAGTGATATGTATTGCAATAGTGACACTTGGACCTGCCCTGGGGCCATTATATCAGATCAATGTTTGGGTCAAGGAAGAGTAAGTTAGGGTAACTCAATAGAGCATCTTTAACCTTATTTTTCCTGGAAAAAGTGGTCCCCTACAGTATAGCCAAAGTAAAAAAATAATAATAATAATAAGCCATGGATCTTGCTTACAAAATAATCTTTAAATTCTATTTTTGGATTTTCATTCAGTGCTAATTGTTTACACCCTCTAAACTTTATAATTGCTGTTTTTAATTTTATTTAACTTCTCCTTTTTGTGTCCTATATGTAGGCGATTACTTATTTAAGCAAAGGTTACCTTATCACTTTAGTTTATCCTTATTTTCCTATAATTTACTCTATGTCAAAAATATTCTGAGACCTTTGTGTCATATTAGAGCAATAGTTTTATGCATATTGAAACCACACTTGAAATGAAAACAATCTGAACACAAAGGTGAAAGAATGTACAAACGTATAGTTAAACCCTTTATAGTGAAGTGAAGTCGCTCAGTTGTGTCTGACTCTTTGCAACCCCGTGGACTGTAGCCTATGAGGCTCCTCCGTCCATGGGATTTTCCAGGCAAGAGTGCTGGAGTGGATTGCCATTTCCTTCTCCAGGGGATCTTCTCAACCCAGGAATCGAACCCAGGTCTTCCACATTGCAGGCAGGCAGACGCTTTACCTTCTGAGCCACCAGGGAAGCCCCAAAACCCTTTATATACACATCCAAAAACAAGTCTGACTTATTTTATGACACTTTTGTTCTAATTGTGCTTTCAGGCTTCTCTTTGTCACAATATAGGCATATTATTTCCCTAGAAATGTGCTTATTGCCATAGTCAAGATTATTTGTTGAATACAAACCAAGTTGGCATTTGTAAAATTTTAATACTTATATTCTCCTGATGCCTCAACATTCCCAGAAACAGAATGAGCATCTTACCCTAGTGGCCAAGGACTCCAGGGTGATAAGGTTAGTACCTGCCATAGGTTCCCCTTCTTGTTCTCTCATAGTGAACTACTGACATTCAAATACTCCAGTGAAATCCTTTCATTCTGCTTATGTATTCTACCCCAGTCTCTGATAAAGGATACTTGGAATTCCTCTCATCGGTCCCCCTGCATAGCATGCCGTACCCCCTTCTTTTAGAATCTATGAATAAAAGAAAATCCTTTAATTTCATATGTGTCAAGTGGAATTTATATGTCTCTGTTTCAGTGATCTTTAAAGATTCTGTAAGAGGGATTTAATCTCCCTATGTACAATACAGCACTACTAGAAAGTTAATTTTAATATATATTACCACCAGATGTATTTAAAACAAGTTTATCTTAAACTGCCAACTAGCATTCTTTTCTCTACACTTTTATTGTAGTCTTATCATTGCTAAAGATATAATCTGAACTTCACAGAGATATATTTCCTAAATCCAGGAAAATTTGCAAATATAGAAACAAATAAATCTCCAATGGATGTGTTTTAGTGAAATGTCCAATGTTTCTAATTAAGGTCAGTTTCTAAGTAATGTGTAAATTTATTCAATCTAATATTGATGAAGTTGGATACATCATAGTGATTAATTATACAGTACTTCTACAAAGTTTTCAAGATAAAGAGATTGTGTCCCTGTGTAAAATAATTGGTTATATGGAGTATGTTAATGGAAATAATTTACTTTAGTCCTAATATTAACTTCAGTTCAGTCATGTCTGACACATTGTGACCCAGTGGACTGCAGCACACCAGTCCTCCCACATAGCAGGCAGATTCTTTACCAGCTGTTCAGTTCAGTTCAGTTACTCAGTCATGTCTGACTCTGTGACTCCATGAACCACAACACACCAGGCTTCGCTGTCCATCACCAACTCCCAGAGTTTACCCAAACTCATGTCCATTGAGTTGGTGATGCCATCCAACCATCTCATCCTTTGTAGTCCCCTTCTCCTCCTGCCCCTAATCTTTCCCAGCTTCAGATTCTTCTCATATGAGTCAGCTCTTTGCATCAGGTGGCCAAAGAATTGGAATTTCAGCTTCAACATAAGCCCTTCCAATGAAAACTCAGGACTGATTTCTTTTAGGGTGGACTGGTTGAATCTTGCAGTCCAAGGGATTCTCAAGAGTCTTCTCCAACACCACAGTCCAAAAACATAAATTCTTCTGCACTCAGCCTTCTTTATAGTCCAACTCTCGCATCCATACATGACGACAGGAAAAACCATAGCTTTGACTAGACAGACCTTTATTGGCAAAGTAATGTCTCTGTTTTTTAATACGCTGTCTAGTTTGGTCATAGCTTTTCTTCCAAGAAGCAAATGTCTTTTAATTTAATGGCTGCAGTCACCATCTGCAAGTCCTAATATTACAGGGTATTTAAAATTATGGATTCTTTTCATAAGCAGACTTTATCATTTCTTTTATTCACCTTTAATTACCAATAGAAAGTTTTGTTCAAATTATATGAACTTTTATATGTAGCATAATTTACATATTTGATATAAAATTTAATTATAAGGTTCATAGGTCATGATAAGTAGTATTTAATTTAGATATATGGAATTAACTTTTCAGTTCAGTTCAGTCACTCAGTTGTGTCCAACTCTCTGAGACCCCATGGACTGCAGTATTCCAGGCCTCCCTGTCCATTACAAAGTCCCAAAGCTTGCTCAAACTCATGTCCATCCAATTGGTGAACCCATCTGACCATCTCATTTCTGGTTGTCCCCTTCTCCTCCTGCCTTCAATCTTTTCCAGCATCATGGTCTTTTACAATGAGTCAACTCTTCTCATCAGGTGGCCAAAGTACTGGAGTTTCAGCTTCAGCATCAGTCCTTCCAGTGAATATTCAGAACTGATTTCCTTTAAGATTGACTGGTTTGGTCTCTTTGCAGTCTGAGGGACTCCTTGCAGCAATAAATTTTGCACCATTAAAATTTCAACAGGAGGTAATGACTAAAGTCGATGAAGATTTTAAGAGAAGTTGAAAATTCCCTTGGCTCTTAGAAATTATTATGGTTTAAGGAAGCAAGACAATGGCAACCCACTCCAGTACTCTTGCCTGGAAAATCCCATGGACGGAAGAGCCTGGAAGGCTGCAGTCCATGGGGTNAAATTCCCTTGGCTCTTAGAAATTATTATGGTTTAAGGAAGCAAGACAATGGCAACCCACTCCAGTACTCTTGCCTGGAAAATCCCATGGACGGAAGAGCCTGGAAGGCTGCAGTCCATGGGGTTGCCAAGAGTCAGACATGATTGAGAGACTTCATTTTGACTTTTCACTTTCATGCATTGGAGAAGGAAATGGCAATCCATTCCAGTGTTCTTGTCCAGAGAATCCTAGCAATGGGGGAGCCTGATGGGCTGCCGTCTACAGGGTCACACAGAGTCGAACACGACTGAATCAACTTAGCAGCAGCAGCAGAAGGAAGCAAGACAGATTTTTAGGTAGATGGAAGAAATGTGAGAACATGTAAATATCTCTGTTTCTCTTATATTAAAAGAGAACATGTTTATTTTTAAATCCAAAATATTTGGTCACTACATTCTCATGATTCACTGACTTACGTCAAGCCAGTTAAAAGATAATAAATCTCATTAATTTATTAGTACTAGTACTTTCTAGTTTTAAAATATCTTTCAAAGGATATTTGTAATATCTCTGTGAAATGTTTTCACACATATTTTGCAGGTAAATAAATGAATTTACTACTAGAATGCAAATTCTATAATAGTCATTTTAAACACTTAGCCATTAATATTCTCAATATTTCAGAGAATATAAGTAACTTACTTAACTAAGCATGCCATTCTGCTTTATACCATTATGACCCTTGAAAAATGATAATATTATTTTTAAATGATGAAAAATTTCCTTTTAGTCTATTATTTGACAGATAGTGTCCTNTGTGTGTTTACATATATATACACACATAAACTTAGTCTGCTCATTAGATGGCTGTATTTGGAGACATGCAGGCCTTGCCTAAGGAATGGACAAAATTCAAGAGAAAAAGCATGTTTTGGTCGATCTTCCCCATTTTAATTTTAATCCTCAAAAGGACTGAATTCCCAGTGGTGGGAACTCTGCGCTTTCACTGCCAAGGGCCTGGGTTCAATCCCTGATGGGGGAATTAGGATCTCACAAGCCATGCAGAGCAGCCAAGGAAAAGGAAACAAAAAAAGAATCCTCAGGAATGTTAGGTCTCCCTCTGCATCTCTTCCAACTTTGTTCCCAGGCCTCCCTGTTTCTGGCTTACTACCTGCTGGTGGCTCAGTGTAAAAATCTACCTGCCAGTGCAGGAGACACAGGAGATGTGGGTTCGATCCCTGGGATGGGAAGATACCCTGGAGATGGAAATGGCAACTCATTCCAGTATTCTTGCCTGGGAAATCTCATGGACAGAGGAGCCTGGCGGGCTACAGTCTGTGGGGTTGCAGAGTCAGACAGGACTTAACGACTAAACCACCACCACAACACCCCTAAACAGACAGCACCTAGCTGGGGAGGGTGACCCCCGAACTGCTCGCCCCAGAGGCTGTAGGTGGAGTAACACCCCTTCCCCTGGCCCTTCTTACCTCACATGATGCAGGCAGCACCACTGTACCAAGAAACCTTTGGGGTCCTCCAGCCCACCCACCCCACTTTACAGGGGGCATTGATGGCCAGAGGGGCAGTGACTTGCAGAGAGGGGCTCAGCCAGGGGAGCCCTCTGCTCTCACTCTGGTGCCAACTGACACCCAGTACCATCTGATTCAACACTCAAGCTCTTGTCACTGTCGGTACTAGGGCTCTGGAGGCCTAGAGGGCTCTGTTTGCCTGTGGTGCTGGGCACACAGCAGGTGCCTCAAGCATCGCTGCTTGAAGACTGGAACTGGCTTGGTGACTCAAGATGTGGCAGGAGCTTCTCCAGCACACTCGGGCCTGCCTAACGGTTTAGGACTGATGGTTGAGGGGACAACCCACCTGGTGGTTGCCTGGCACATCTGTGCTGGGGGTTGGAAGTGGGCCAGGCCACAGCCGCTCCTGCAGCAGCAGTGATTCCCCATGTCGTCAGCACAGGGCTCTACTGATCAGAGCACGTTCACACTCCTTGTCCCATTCAAGGACTTGCCCCTAGAAAGCCCCACCAAAGCTACCCAGCCAGACTGCTCAATGCCCCCACCAAGGGTAAGTTAGAAGCAGCTTCTGGGGGACCCAGGCCATGCTGGCTCAGCTTCCATTGCACCCCAGGCTTGCTGGCTTTCTTCCGAATAAGGGAACCCTAGCTCTGGGCTTTTGTTCACTGGACCAGACACACTCGGGGCTGGCAGTCCTCCTACATTGCCCAGCTCAGTCCCAATGTAATCTCCCTCTATCTTCCTGCCAAGGGGATCATCCGGCTTGAATGCCTCTAGTGATGAGGAGCTCACTACCTACTAAAGCAGGAATAGCAGTAGCGACTGCTCTCAACATGCCAGCCACTGGGCAAAGTGTCTAACCCATGGAAGTCTTTTCTTCCACTGAATGGGATGTGGCCCTCCCAGTAACCTCCTGGTTATTGGTTCCGGTCTTGGTTCTGATCACTAAGACTGCAGAGAACAAGGGTACTCTTTCTGCCCCAAGACAGCGCTCCATTTCCTGTATCCGTGAACTCCCTATTTTCTAGGCCAGATATAGTTGCTCAGTAAGAAATGTCTCCTGGCATTACCCTGGGCAGACCCCAAATGTCTGGCACACAGCGAGAAGTAAAACAAAAAGGGTGACTGCTCTCATGGTGCCAACTCTCTGCTGGGGAACCAGGCATCCATTTGGCAAATAACTAAAGGAGCTAATTTCAGGCTGTGATAAATGTGATCAAGAAAATGAAGCAGAGGGAGGAACCCAGGGGTGGGGCTGGCCTGAGGTATTTTAGGGGGGCTGGTGTTATGGGTTGGATTGAGTTTCCCCAAAAAGACATTGGAGTCCAACTCCCAGAGCTAGTAAATGTAGCCTTATTTAGAAGTAGGGTCTATACAGATGATCAAGTTAAGCTGAGGTTGTTAGGATGAGCCCTAATCCAAGATGACTATTCCTTATGAAAAGGGGAAAGTCAGATACAGGAATGTATGGAGGAAAGGCCACGTGAAGACTACATGCATTGATGTGTGGGCGTGCACATGTGTGCGCATGCCCACACACACACGGAGAACACCACACAAATCCTGGAGCTGTGCTGCCACCAGTCAGGGAACTAGCAGAAGCTCAGAGAAGGGCCTGAAACAGACCCCTCTCTAGGGCCTTCAGAGGGAGCATGGCCCTCACACTTTGGGGTCGGGCCTCTGGCCGCTGAGACTTAAAGACAGTACATTTCTGTTGTTCCAAGTCTGTGACACTTTGTTACTGCAGGTGAAGGAAACTTTTACAATACAGGTGGCCAGGGCCCTGCAGCAAATCCTTCAAAGGTTGTCATGTGACACAGCTTCCCAGCCCCCACACCACCCTGAAGACCCATCCCAGGGGGGCTGAACTGAGCACAGTGCTCCCCACACTCACCTCCGTTGATCTGGAGATCGCACCTTTGCTGAGGAGGCCCGGTGCCCTGGGAGGTTTCAGGCTGCAGCTCTCAGAGTGCTCAACTAAGACCCAGCCATCCCCAAATCCTGTTCTCCTGGAACTGCTATTAAATCACAGCGCTGGGACTTCCCTGGTGGTCCAGTGGCTAAGACTCCGCACTCCCAGTGCAGCGGGCCCCAGTTCAATCCCTGGTCAGGAAACTAGATCCCATATGCTGCAACTAACAGTTTGCATGCCACAACTAACGATCCCATGAGTCTTAACTGCAGCACTCAAAGATCAAAGATCCTGAGTGCTGCAGTTAAGACCCGGCCCAGCTGAATAAATAAATTAATGTAAAGAAAACACAGTGCTCTTGGGCAAGCGACTGTTTTAAGACTAAATGATGGGCTGGCACATTTCTGGGGTCACGTCATACGTGGCTCTCTTGCAGGTGCCCTCTTGCCTTGGTGGCCTTTCCTGCGCTCTCCTCTGCCCCTAGTGCCTCCCCTCGGCTCTGCTTCCTCAGGCCCCACCCTGTCTTCCTGCCAACGTGGGCACCCCCAGCACCCAGTGGTGTCAACAGTTTCCACCCTCATTCATTTGCACAACGCAGAGGTTTCTCTCCCTCTTTTCCAAATCCCCAAATATTTGATTCTCTTTCTTAGAGCATTCGAACACCTTGTCTTTCATTTCTGTGTCTTCTTGAGACTAAGCTCGCCAAGGGCAAGCAGGGCATCTCAAGTCATGTCTGCTTACCCTGGGGGAGTGGCCAACACAGGGCTTCCCTTACCCCAGACACCCAGAAAATATCTGCCAACAAGACACCCTCGAATACAAAGAGCCCAGGAGCTGAACAATCCTATCTTCTAAAACCTCAAACCTTTTCATTCCTTAATAGGATGCTTGTTCATCCAAACCCAGGGGCTCCTTCCTGAGAACCTGCTTTTCATTTGCTACAAGAAATAGAGTGGACACAGAGCCCCCCCGCTGTGAGCCCCAGGATCCCTGGAGCCTGGGGCCAGCTGTCCTCTGCCCCGCACACACATGTACACAAACATGCCCGCCCCATACATACACACACGGCTGTGCACAAGGGGACACCACCTCTCCACCCCAGTGACCTGGAGCTGGGAGGATGGTCCCAGATACCCTAAGACCTGCAGGAGTGACCCCACGGTCCCAGCCCCAGGCTCACGATTCTGGAGAGCGGGGGGATCCGGGAAATCCAGGAGCCCAAGGCCGCGATGCCACCCAGCAGGAAGCCGAGAATTTCTGTATTGTCCTGTGGGAACAATGATACGCTCAGCACCCGGGGGAGACTCCCAGGCACCCTGGGCCCTCCCTTTTTTGCTTTTAGGTTCTTCCCAGCAAGGCCTAGGCCTGGCCCCCACCCCCAGGACACTGGTTGGGACTGTGTGGAGGGGAGGGACCGGTATTCCCCAACGTCATACCCCTCTCCCCCAGCCCGAGCAGGCCTGGCCTCACCTGTACCAGGATGCCCAGCAGCCTCCTCTTTGNAAGGCCTAGGCCTGGCCCCCACCCCCAGGACACTGGTTGGGACTGTGTGGAGGGGAGGGACCGGTATTCCCCAACGTCATACCCCTCTCCCCCAGCCCGAGCAGGCCTGGCCTCACCTGTACCAGGATGCCCAGCAGCCTCCTCTTTGACCCTCGGTCATGGCCTGAAGCCCACGGGATGGCAGCCCACAGAGCCCAGCCCGGGCCCAGGCTCAGTGGCAGGACCAGGGCAAACACACTGGCCCGGAGCCGCCACCTTCTCTTCCTCTCCCGGGAGCCCCGTCCTGCAACAGACACCAAGATCCTGCTCAGCTGCCAGGGTCTGGAACCCGACAGACGCCTGCGTGGGAAGAATTGCTGCTGTCCCCGGCCACGAGGCCAGGACGGGCTCCCACGCTGTTCCGCAGGCCAGACTTTGCCCACTCTTGACGGGCCTGTGGCCGTGCCCTCTCATCCGTCCAACCCCCACGCCTGGTGCTCTTCCCTTTCCTCAGCCTTTCACGTCGTTTTATGTTTCAAGGCAGGTCAGCGTTATCCTTTATCACATACATCTGCGTGAACACAGTGCTGTTCATCCTAGACTGGAGCCCCCTAAGGGCAGGCACTGTGCCCAGGCAGCTCTAGAATCTGCACAGAGCCTGGCACTGAGCGGAACCTGCACAAGCTTGGTGAATGCACCATGAGTGGGCGGAGTGGTGCCAAGGCACCAAAACTGTGAGCAGGAGAAGCATCGTCTTTGAAAGACTCCTTGAAATAGAAGGCAGATCCTCCGCTGAACAACTCCAGAAAGAGCATTCCTCCTCTGGGTAGCATTGAGCCCAGGGACATCTTACATTACGCCCTGGTGCAAGCACTTCCTTTTAAGATAAGGGTCCAAGTGCGTTGCTGCCCCTTGTTAGGAACGTCTGGTCCCACATACTCCCAGCCTACTCATCCCATCTCAGCCACCTCCAGCCCCTGCTCTGCCTGAGGCCGTGCAGGCCCTTTCCTGGACTCCATTTCCAGAAGTGGTGGGGCTTCACCTGGCGCCCCTGGACTCGCACACTATCACTGTCTGTCCCCTAAGCCCTGCCCCCTCCTTCTTCCTGACCTCTTCCCAGGCTGCTCTTTCATCTGGAAAGCCCTTTCCTGCGCTCCCAGTTCCAACGTCACCTTCTCCCGACACCTGCAGAACCTCCCCTCCTCTGCTGCCCACCGTGCGCACACCCCCTCACTAGCAGTGCTGACTACCTTTTAGGGCCCCGACTCCCTGCTCTGGCTGAGGCCGGGGAGCTCGCCCATTCATCTGTGCCTGGCAGGGGCCCAGCTCAGGCACAACAGGGAGAGGTGCTGATGAATGAAATGAGTGGATGATGAAGTCAGNCCCTCACTAGCAGTGCTGACTACCTTTTAGGGCCCCGACTCCCTGCTCTGGCTGAGGCCGGGGAGCTCGCCCATTCATCTGTGCCTGGCAGGGGCCCAGCTCAGGCACAACAGGGAGAGGTGCTGATGAATGAAATGAGTGGATGATGAAGTCAGGAACAGGTGGCAGCACACTCACCCGAATTAGACTTGAATTTGGAGCCGCAGACTGGGAAGAGAACGGACACAAAGTTCACCAGGTCGACAGCTGCTAGGTAGGCACCAGTGAAGACCTGTGAGCAAAGGAAAGGTCTTGGTGTTCAAACCTCTTTCAACAACTGTAGTACTTCTCGTTCTGGATCTCCTCCACCACATATGTTCCACTGAAATAGGGTTTCCAGGAATACCTCCCACCCCACAGAGGTTGGTTATCACCTCCATTTGAAGAAATGGGGTTTTGCTCAAGTGACCAAAGCCATTATGAAAACGTGCATCATGGAGATGGGACAAGATCCCAGCCCGCCACACTTCCCATTGTATGGCGTAGTCTTGTGCAACTCTGGCCCAGCCACTGACCTTCCCAGGGCCTCTGCTTCCTCATCTGTAAAGCAGCGATAATAACGGCACTTCTCTCAGTGTGAAGTGGATGATACGAGCTGACACGTGGAAAGTGGCTCAGGCTGGCGATCGGAAGAAAGTAAGATGCGCCTGTCGAAACTTGCACTCCCTATTGACACTATAGTGGACGCTTGAACAGCTCACTTCCTTGCAGTGGAAATTCTGGGTGTCACTTTACAGCAGGTCCTGTCTATTCTCTGTTCTGTATCCACAGATTCAACCACCCGTGGACGTGGGGTGCCATAGTGTGCATTATTTGAAAAAATCCACATATAAGTGAATGCACACAGTTCAAACCCGTTTTGTTCAAGGGTCCACTGTATTTAGTGCTTAACAGCGTGTGTTCTAGGGTTTGAATCCTGACACTGCTACTTACAAGAGTGCCTGTGGCAGGGTTATGTAACCTCTCTACACCTCTCCACACAGCTTTTACACCTCATGTGTAAAACAGGGATGATGCGAGCACCCATAATTTAAGGATTAAGTGAATTAATATATGAAAAGCCCTTTGCTCAGTCGTGTCCGACTCTTTGCGACCCCGTGGACTGTAGCCCACCAGGCTCTTCTGACCATGGGATTCTCCAGGCAAGAATACTGGAGTGGGTTGCCATTTCCTTCTCCANTAAGGATTAAGTGAATTAATATATGAAAAGCCCTTTGCTCAGTCGTGTCCGACTCTTTGCGACCCCGTGGACTGTAGCCCACCAGGCTCTTCTGACCATGGGATTCTCCAGGCAAGAATACTGGAGTGGGTTGCCATTTCCTTCTCCATGAAAAGCCCTTACTATTTAATAAATATCAGCTATTATTATTGGACTTGAGCTGAACTTCATTATCTTTTATCAGCTAGTGAGAATTCCCTCCAAAATGAAAGGTGATTTGTTTCTGATAGACTCCTGCTCACAGCAGGGTCTAGAACTCTCCAAATCTGTGTCCAACCACCAGGCTGCCCTCCTTCGCATCTCCCTGGGTGGCAAAAGGCCAGGACCAGCCCCCTGAAGTGGGGCTCACAGGTCCTTCTCTGGGATATGTGTTTTGAGATAGGCCCCTTTCTACACAGATTTGTTTAAGGTCCCAGACTTTGGAAAATTTGAAATGTTTCTCATTTGCTCCAAAGCCCACATCAGCAGCTGGGAAAGGATTCAGATACCCCTGCATGAGTTGGGGCAGTGCCTGGGCTCTAAAAAACAGTAATAGCAACCATCTTTTTTTTTTTTTTAATTGGACATCTACTACGTGGCAGCTCCTGTTTTGAGTGCTGGGGAGATGGCACTGAATTAAAGTTGTTGCCCTTATGAAACTGACATGCTAGTAAGGGTTAACATGTAATAAAGAATAGACATAATTAATAAAGTAAAGTAGATGGTATATTAAGGGGGAAATGAGCAGGATGAGGGGTCTGGAGCAGCTGTGGGAGATGCAGGGCACAATTTTAAACAGATGGTCAGGAGGTCTTATCGAGAGATTTTTGAGCAAAGACTTGAAGGAGGTGAGCAGTGAGTCACGTGGTTATTGGAAGAGCAGAAAGGCCAGCAGGGGCACAGACCATAGGGCAAAGCTGCTTTGCGTGGGGACGGAAAAAAACAGAAGCTTCTGTCACCTGTGGTCCCAACCCACCTGAATGGTGAGCTGTTTGGCCAGAATCGCCCCAATGGTGTCACAGAGACTGATCAGGAGGCAGCACGCAGCCCACAACGCTGACTGGTCCCGTCCAGATTTCCTCCCACATCTCAGATACAGAAGCCTGCGGGGACAGACAGGAGTGTGGACAGAATACAGAGATGTAAAGTTGGGCTCCCAGAGCAGGTGTCTGAAAAAGGCAGTTATGACTTGGTGTCCTTACGAATCACTTTCTTCCCCATATATTCAGCAGGTGTTTTTAACCTTAGTTTACAGATGCAAAAAGTAAAGGATGGAAAGGACTCTGAGCCTCTGACCAACAAGCCCAAAGCAAGAGCCAGGCCTCACGAAAGGAGGAGTTTCTTTCCCCCTATCAATCTGGCTGCCTCAAATTCATGACCCACCTCTCAGTGCTGACAAACAAGCTGTCAGCTTTTCTTTTTTAGAAAGGAAGCAGGAGAGTTATAAAAGTAATCCAATCATTGCAGTTTTACTGCAGAGTAGAGTTAATTGCCTAAATTAAAAAGGCAACTTGTTTCTTTGCAATTAACATGAAATCCTTCTAACCCATCTGTGCAGTGAGATGGCTCGGTTTCTGCCAGCTGCATCTGAGTTGCTTTCATTTTGGGTGCACGTTCTTTACACACTCGGGAAGAGTCCTCAAAGATGCCGTGGCACTTTGGGTTGCCACTGCTGGCTTCTCTCCCTTACTGCTCACTTTCTACCCCCATATTCGCCCAGGAATAAGTGCAGGAAGGCAACATAAGCTGGAAGGGGCAGACATCTTTTTGTCAGCATCATCAGTTGGATCTTGGAAATACTTTGTCTGAGATGTTTCCCTCCCAACATTTCTACCGGGAAACTGATGCACAATTGCAGCTCTGGTTTCATTTCCTTTAACCTCAGGGTAGGACTTACTCCACATCATTAGGACCATTTGGCCAGTTCTGAGCATCAATCCTTGGGACAAATTGATGTGGACAGAAGACGACTGGGCTCCCAAACATTCCTGACTGGCCAGACAAAGCCCAAAGTTCCCAGTGGGAATGTCAACTGTTAATTTTGAATCCTGAAACTGAAGGCCCGAGAGTGAAGACTCTACACTAGAGACTCCCCGAGTTGGACCCAAATTAGAAATAATTTATTTCAACCCTCCCATTTGAGAGAGGAGAACACTGAGGCCTATGGGGAAAGGTGAGTTAACAGTTAACTGTACCTGTGGAGGCCCTGCGTGTGCCCTGCTGCTCTTGAGCCACGTCACCAGCTCTCAGGGGTCACAGACCCCGGGTTGGCCCTGATCCAGCCCCTACACAGCTGAGGCAAGGCGGAAAGGCAGAGGCTCTGCTCTCAGCCCAGCCAGTGGGCATTTTCACGGATGCTTGTAACCTCTCCAAGTTTAGTTCGTGGAGGATAAGCTGTCTGATGACACCCATCTCAGAGGGAGGCGGTGATGAGCATGTGAGACAAGGCAGGTAAACTGCCTCCTTAGTTCCCATCCTCTGAGCTGGGTAGTCACCTCACAAGCCTACCCTTTCCAGTAGGTCCTGGGGTTTCAGTTCTCCCCATTCTCTCAGGCAGGTTAGTTAACTTGTCAGAACCTCAGGCTTCCTCATCTAAACAGAGTCAGTGACAGTCCCTGCCTCACGGGGTGGTGGCAGGGATTGGTGAGTTAACCACGGCAGGACTAGGCCCTCAGCAAATGTTCCAAGTGTTCTCTTATTCATGGCCTGCAGACTCTCTCCAACGTCAGGCCCGAGGTAAACAGGATTGAGTGCTGAGGGTGAGCAGGCGCCAGCCTCCCTGGGGATGGTTCTTCTCCCTCCCCCTCCACCTAGGGAATACATGGGGGCGCCATCCTCCAGAGCTTGGGACAAGGCGCCAGAAGGCCTAGAGACCATCTTTAGCCAGACTTCATCCTTAGAACCCAGGTTGCCGTGATCACTCGGCCAGATCACTTCCGGTGTTGGACAGACCAGGGCCAAGTTTGTAGCTAGAGTTATATAATTACCTCTCCCCTTCTCAGCTAGGAGGGCCTTGGGTAAACTGAGGCCAGAACATGGAGAGACAGGCCCATGTTCTCTGCCAAGGGTGGATGGCAGTGTGGGAGCAATAATAATGCTGTTTAATGATCACTTAGGAAGAGCTCTACCAGCACTAACTCATTGGATCCTCCCAGCCGGTCCTTTGTGCTAACATCCCCGTTTCTATGAGGAAAAGTGAGCCCCAGGGACTTTACACCTCGCCGAGCTCACAGGGCCAGTCAGTGGGGAAAGGCTGACCAGGGCACCCAGGACTGGCGGCTTCCAGTCCACGGTCCCGCCCACCATACCACCCAGCCTTCTGAGGGCTCCCAGCCCAGCCTCGTCGTTCGTGGAATCCGGAAAGAAGGATCTGATTTCAGTCTACAGCAAGATGTTCCTCTCGACCCTGGAATCGTCCTGCCTCTTGGACCCTCCCTTTCTGCCCTCCTCCTTCTAGGTGCCCAAGAGCGAGTCAGCAGGGCCAGCGCCCCGTTCCCCCCGCGGCCGCCCCGGCCCCCATTACAGCGCGTGGACGGCGATCCAGCAGGAAGAGGCGCAGATCCACAGGGCGAAGGAGATGCAGACACGGTGGCGAGCGAAGCAGCGGTCCAGGTAGTCCCAGTCCCAGAGCGCGGGCGCCGGTGCGCGGCTGGGAGCCTCCCCCACGGCAAGCTCCATTCCGCCCAGTCCGGTGCCCGCGCCTTCGCGTGGCCAGGGACCCGCGTGCAGACTCCCTTGCTGCCCGCGGCCCCGGCGCTGCCGCTCCGCGCGCCCCCTTCTGTGCGGTTCCGCCGCACCGGGCCAGCCCGAGCACACCGTCGGCCGGCCGGAGATGGGCGCGCCCAGCTCCGCGCTCCCGGGGGCGGGCGGCGGCGGTCTGGACTCCAGGGAAAAGTTTCCGGAACCGTGCGGCTTCCCCACCCNCTCAACTGGAATTCCATCACCTCCACTAGCTTTGTTCGTAGTGATGCTTTCTAAGGCCCACTTGACTTCACATTCCAAAATGTCTGGCTCTAGATTAGTGATCACATCATCATGATTATCTGGTTTGTGAAGATCTTTTTTGTACAGTTCTTCCGTGTATTCTTGCCACCTCTTTAATATCTTCTGCTTCTGTTAACAAGACAGTTTAACTGTGGGCAAATAGGGCTCAATTCCACTAAGGAT
The DNA here is from genome assembly GCA_006410875.1 of Neotragus pygmaeus. Classification (NCBI taxonomy): domain Eukaryota; kingdom Metazoa; phylum Chordata; class Mammalia; order Artiodactyla; family Bovidae; genus Neotragus; species Neotragus pygmaeus. The sequence goes on along the minus strand of SJYV01028595.1, from coordinate 866,494 downwards.
CTTGTGAGAAACTAGAATGTATGTGCTACATGACAGGAAGCTGGGGTACTTACCAGCCAGCCCTCACTCCTTACTGGTTGGGGATTACTCTGTGGGGGTTCAACCTCCTGTCCTTCTAAGCCACCCTTTGTGTAGGCTGAGCAAGCACCTGGGGTGCAGGAAAAGTCCTCAGGTGGGAAAGCAGGCAACACAGGGCTTGTGGCAAGCTGTCAGCCTGTACAGAACTGGGCTGCAGGCAGGTGGATGCCATTTCACACTGAGGGATGTGGAGTGTGTATGTGTGTGGGGGGGCATCTGCAGAGACATCCATCTCTTACAAGCTGTACTTGCTAGAAAACTGTGTCCGATACTATTGACAGTTGTTATCCACTCATGAACGTTTGACTTGTCAAAGGTACATCTCTAGAAATGCCCTCACATTTATGCTTGATTTTCCACAAAGGTGCCCAAACAACTAAATGGGAGAAGACTAGCCTTTTCAATAAATGGTACTGGGTCTACTGGATATGCACATGTAAAAGAATTAAGCTGATCCATTTCCTAACTCACACTACATACAAAAGTGAACTCTGGTCTAGAGACCTGAATTTAAGAGCTAAAACCCTAAAACTCTCCAGAAAAAAATATGAGTATATCTTAGTAATCTTGCATTTGGTAATACTTTAATTCTAACACCAAAGCACAAGCAACCAAAGAAAAAAGATAAACTTAGACTTCATCAAAATAGAAAAATTGGTCAATGAGTATTTCTTCCATTAAATTTCCAAAACCATCTATGACACAAAAAAACACATGCTCCCCAGTCTGAGGTGGACACTCAAGTCTTCAGTAGGTCATGTTCGTCACAGGCTTTAAAACTCACCCATGCCAAACCCCATTCCAAGATCTGATATGCCTTCTGTCATGTCAGGCAGAAGGGTAAGTTGGGTATGTGTGTGAGGTTAAGTATCACAAATTTAAGCATGTAGTAAAAAATCCAGCCATGTTTTAGCAAATTAAAATCATTTAAAGAATGTGAAATGTCCAAATAGCAAATCTATATGAGCCAATTAAAAAACCCACAAGTAGCAATTGAACTTTAAAATCTTTCCCCCAAATTCCCAATTTATAAATTACTCTGCATTTGTGTACATATTTACACAAATATATATCATAAATTCCCTCATCTTAAACTCGGCCTTCCACAGGAGCAGGGTCCTGGGAACCTGAGACAACTGCTAGTCTGAGCTGGTGCTCTAAGGAGTCCCTTGGTCTTAACACCGGCTGCTGAGTGTGCATCACAAGGGCCCACCCATAGCACCAGAGATGCACAGCAAAGGTGCCAGTTCTGTTGCGTCCAAGTTCACGTATCCAGGTGCTTATAGAGTCTGCGGCTTTTCTCCTTCTTGTTTCTGTTGTTGTGTTTTTTCCAGGGCTTCCCAGCCCCCCTCTCAGAGCTCACAGCAGCTGCGGTCACCAAGCCACTGCCAGGCTTGCAGCCCATCACAGCCTGGACTCCTCTGGTCAGAGCTCTCACATTTTCCTAGGAAATAAGGGAAGATATGAACGGCAGCGTCAGCAGTCTCCTTTAGAGGATACGCACAGAATTGTTTGTGGAGAACTCCAGGATAGTGGACTTCATCTCTCACTGCTCTTCTTTCTCTCCCTGCTCTCGAAATAAGTTTCTCAGAGTTTTGTCTTCATTCTGCCTTAAAACACCATCTATATCAATACCCATAATACCAGCTATTTTCTGGAAATCTCTCTTGATATCAAAATTCTACTTGTGCAACTCAGTTAGTTAGAAGCTGACTCTACATTCTTTATTTCGGCCAGTGGTATAAAAACCTGCTCAGCCCCCAAGACGACACACTCCGTCTTATCTGTCACAACAGTTAGGCACTGAGTTCTGTGGACTCTAGTCTCTAGAACTTTGTACATCCTCCCCTCTTATCCATCCCCACTGCTTTGACCCAGTGTTCATTGGCTTTTACTGGACCACTGCAAGACTCCTTGAGTTCGGAGTCCACACTTCTATCAGAGTTCTCTAATCTGTATCTCTCTAATTCCTGTCCTCACAGATCTCTGAAGGGCCCTTGCAGACTGGGCAATCAAGTTCATATTCCTTCCAATGGCACACAGGGTCATCTGCAACATGGGTTCAGTGCTGATAAAGCCCACACTCCCATATCTTTTTGCCTCTGTTCATCTACTCCTTCTGCCTGGAAATTTCATCACTTCCTCCCACTGACACATTTTTATTTGTTTCTCAAAGCCTAACTTAAATATCTCTACCTTTCTGTAGTTTGGCAAGGATGTGGAGATATTAGAACCCTCATACATTGCTGGTGGGAATGTATAATGGTGTAGCCACTTTGGAAAATAGTCTGGCAGCTACTCAGAAGGTTAAATATAAAGAAATTCCAATGACCCAGCAATCTTACTCCAAAGTATACATTCAAGAGAAATGAAATAAACAGAAAAACCTTCACCTGAATGTACACAGCAGCTGTATTTATAACATACAAAAAGTGGAAACAACCCAAATATCCATCAACTGACAAATGAATAAACAAAAACAAACTGTGGTATATTCCATTTAATGGAATATTATTTGGCAATAAAAAGCAAAAGAAGTACAGATACGTGAATGAACCCTGAAGCTATTAGGCTTAGCTAAAGAAGCCAGCCACAAAGGATCATACAGTATACGGTCCCATTTATATGAAATATCCAGAACAATCTATTTATAGAGAAAGTGGATGACTGGTTGGAAGTGGCTAGGGGAAGTGGGGAATGGGGAGTGAATGCTAATGGGTACAAGGTTTCCTTCTGGAGTGTTAAAATGTTCTAAATTAGATGGTGGTGATGGTTAACACAACTCTGTGAATATACCATAAACTATTAAATCATATATTTTAAAATGGTGAATTCAATGATATGTGAATGACATTTCAATAAAGCTGTTACTAAATAAAGCTGTTTCAATAAAGCTGTTCAGTCAAGTGTATTGGATCAGAAGTTAAAAAAAAACTTAAAAAAACTCACCTGATGGAAAAAAGCTTTGTCCACTACATTTTCAATCTGATATGCCTTTTTATTTCTAACCACCTGCAGTTTTATTTCCCCACCATTCACTTTTTCCTGCAGGAGTCGCTGGTGTTGGTACTGAAAGGTCATAGGATCTCTGCCGGGAGGAGGATGACAGAACAGGAGTTTACCCTGCAGAGATAACACATGTGGTAACAGCACATCCTCAGAGCATCTGTGTGAAGTTCACAGCGGCGGCCTCTCCCCAGGGCACACTGATGGAACTTTCGTTCTTTTGACAGCCGAGATGGGTTCTGGTCACTGCAACCAGACAGTCCTAACACCCAGACGACGATCCTTAGTGTTCTAGAGGCCTTGCTCCTTCCATAGTCCTAATGAGAATATAGTCTTTCTTCTCTAAGCTCCTCTTTATCTCGTTTAATGTACTCCTCAGTACAAGTACTTGATTATATTGGGTTGGCCAAAAAGTTGTTTGGGGTTTTTCTCTAACATCGTACGTAAAAACCTGAACAAACTTTTTGGCCAATCCAAAACTTAGTGTGGTAACTCTTTGCATCCCCATGGACTGCAGCCCACCGGAATCCTCTGTCCAAGGGATTTCCTAGGCAAGAATACCGGAGTGGGTTGCCATTTCCTTCTCCAGGGCATCTTCTGGCCCAGGGGCTGAGCTGCGGCTCCTGCACTGCAGGTGGGTTCTTCGCTGACGGAGTCACCAGCGAAGCCCTGTCCTTAAGGTACTCTCCACGACAGAGGCCAGGATGCGGTGGAGAGTGCGGCTGCACTCGCGCGGACACTGGGCCTGCTGCCGTCGCTCACTGGGTGCCAAGGTTCCCCTTCCTCCCATGTGTTCTCGAAAGACTGCGCTTCTTTTTAAACTCATTTTCCCATCCTCCACCTAGACAGCGTATTAAAAAGCAGAGACATCACTTTGCCGACAAAGGTCCAGCCAGTCAAAGCTATGGTTTTTCCAGTAGTCATGTATGGATGTGACAGCTGGATCATAAAGAAGGCTGAGCTCTGAAGAATTGATACTTTCAAACTGTGATGCTAGAGAAGACTCTTCAAGAGTCCCTTGGACAGCAGGGAGATCAAATCAGTCAATCCTTAAGGAAACCAACCCTGAATATTCATTGGAAGGACTGTTGCTGGAGTTGAAGCTCCAATACTTTGGTCACCTGATGCAAAGAACTGACTCATTGGTAAAGACCCTGATGCTGGGAAAGGGGTGAAAGAGGATGAGATGGTTAGATACCATCAGAGACTCAATGGACATGAGTTTGAGCAAGCTCCAGGAGATGGTGAAGGACAGGGAAACCCGGAGCACTGCAGTCCATGGCGTTGCAGAGAGTTGGACACAACTGAGTGACTGAACAACCACCACCACCACCCCATCCTTCACAGATTGACAAATGGCAAAGAATAATTACTATGAATAATTCATCCATACAAGTGTTCTATTAACTATTTTCTTCCTAAATTAAAAAAAAAAGAACACGGCTGTCCTCTTTTATTTCTGTGCCCTCAAAGCCCCACTGATGACATACTGAGACGAGGAGGGAATAAAGTGACATCCTCACAGCCAATTATTACAAGCCTCCCGGAATACTTTTTGTGGAAAGCAGCAGCTTACTATTGCTAATAATAAAAACTACCGGGGCTAATTTTACACTAGGCACTGAGCCAAGTGTTTGTGTATATGGGGGTGTCTGTCTCCAACTCATATACACCATTCTCATTTATTTCCCATAATAATCTCATGAGATAGGTACTATGAATTCCTATTTTGCCGATGAGGAAAAACCCCAAACTTACCATGTCCTCACTGTAACAGGGAAATAATAGCTCACAGGCTTACATACTTTATCACCTTTACTGATAACAGATATTCAGGGATGCTCATCTATTTCATATCATGTCAGTCTTTTCTAAGTTTTATATGATGCTGGCTCCCCTGGGTCAAGAATATAATTCCAGTTATAAAACAGTATCAAAAAGAAAATTATCTCCTTTATAACCCAGCTGGTTGCCATTACCCTTAAACACATGTAATGGAAAAAGACCTGCTTACTTATTCGAGAGGAACAGGAGGCAGGGTTCACTTACACTGACATAATCCTTCAGGATGTAGCGCGCAGATCGAGGCTGGTCTGGCTGTCCATGTGCTGTCATGAATCCTCGCATACCTGTGAGAAGTGAATTTTGTAAAACCTACGTTAGAAGACACTGTAACAAAGAAACTTGAGGTTAATGGAAATCTAGCCTTTTCTGTTATTGCACTGCATTCTTATGCTACCTTGAAAAAAATCAATTAACAATGTAGGAAATATTTTGGTTAGCATTACAAATATATCCGATAATCCAGGACCGACTATACTGGTACATTTGATCTTTTGACAAACACCTAGCAATATGTTGTGGTAGACATATTCAGTCTCTCTCTACTCATTTCTTTGATCTCTTTGATTTTAAACACTGATTCAAGGAGGTTACTTGTAGAATGCTATGTTGTCATTATCAGCAAAAGCAACAGATCAAGTTTTCTTATTTAATGATATACCTACACTTTTTTCAGTTTCCCAAATATACAACCAAGATCCCTTTAATACTAACCCAGTTAGAAGGGAGCAACAGAGCACAGCTGATAATTACACAAGCTTTAGCTGACAGGTTCAAAACCCAGCTCCTCGTACTAGCCCTATGTTGGGTCCTTTAGTTTAGAAGAAAGTAGTTACAACTATACACAAAAATACCTTTGGGAGGAGGATGAAAATCTAGAAATTAAAAAAATATATATAGGAAAACAGCTTTTCCCAAGTGAAACACCAAACCCAACAAAATTAAAAACCGAACAAAACTGACTTCTATAGGGCTAAAGAAAATATACATCAGGAAACACATTGGAAACATAGGTGGCAAAGAATTGCTACAAATCATCAAGACACAAATGATGTGTAGAAAAAAGTGATTCTTAGAAGATAAAATGGTTAACAAATACATGGACAGATGATGAACTGTACTAGTATTTTAAGAATGTTTAGGCATGTGTTTTTACAAACGTGTTTTATAAACAGGCTTTGTCCTCACTTTTTGATTTACCGGAGATAATTTGATGAAAAATTTGAAAAGACTCCTATTACTTTCAGTTTTACCTGGATATCAAGCCAGATGAAAGTCTGATACAAAGCCCACTTTTCCCGGTCTTTCAGGCCAGCACAAAGGAGACATGCATTAGGAAAGAAACCTAGGTTCTCACTGAGGCTATGCCACTGACCAGTCACCACCCTGGGCAAGTCATTTTATGCTTGGGGCTCAGATTATTTGTTTTAAGGAAAGCGAGATGAGAGATGGGGGCATCTTTAAGACTCCTTCTTGTCCTATGATTTTGCGACTATACTAGTCTTACCACAAGTGCTTAATATCCATCTTCTTTAAAATATCTCAACTAAGGCAAAAATTCAAGGTCTGATTTAACTGTGGTTTATATCAAATCACCTTTCTCTGCCAGTAAACAAATAACCTGAACTCCTTCCTGGCTGAGGGCAATTTCTTGAAAGGCAAGATACATATACATGGAAATTTTTTAACACTGATATTTCTTAAGGTAGATACAGGTCTCTCCAGATTAAAGTTTGTGTTTAAGATAAGCAAATCACAGTCAATTAAAGAAATGACAAAGATAATTCTCATGTGTATGTATGCTAAGTTGCTTCAGTTATGTCTGACTGTGCAGCCCTATGGACTACAACCTGCTGGGCTCCTCTGCCCATGGGATTCTCCAGGCAAGAATACTGGAGTGGGTTGCCATGCCCTCCTCCAGGGGANTAAAGAAATGACAAAGATAATTCTCATGTGTATGTATGCTAAGTTGCTTCAGTTATGTCTGACTGTGCAGCCCTATGGACTACAACCTGCTGGGCTCCTCTGCCCATGGGATTCTCCAGGCAAGAATACTGGAGTGGGTTGCCATGCCCTCCTCCAGGGGATCTTCCCAGCCCAGGGATTGAATCCTCATCTCTCACGTCTCTTGCACTGGCAGGCAGGTTCTTCACCACTACCACCACCTGGAAAGTTCCTACATGGAACTCCCATGAAGAAAATCCAACAGAGCCTCAGATCAGAACCGCTACGTCTACACTTGGGTCCAAGGCCTCCTATAGGAAAGGGCCTGAGACCACAAAAGCCTGGGAAGGCACATCTCCCATGCACTGATTTCTACGATGAAAACCTGGGGAAAAGGCAAGGAACATAGCACACCTCCTTCTCTAAGACTAAAAAGCACCTAACATGAAGCAAAACACCACTCAGGCAGCAGCCGGACCCCAAAACCACTACCAAGTCAGCTACTCTGCAGGAAAGACCACAAAACTATCAACCCTGAAAGATGACAAAGGCTAAGGGATTTAATCTTGAATTTGTTTCTGTAAGTAATTATATTGTTATTTTTGTTCACATTTTAAAATAAATCACCACTCACATCCATAAGCCGTCAGCAGTTCTTCTGATGTTGGAGGTCGCTGGGGATCTTCATCCTCTCTAGGCTTAATGATGTCAATGCCATATGTAGCTTCTAAAACATGTCTTGGAATATTCTGGCAAACATAAGCTTGTCAAGGAATCTACTTCTCTGAACTGACCCTCCTCCTCCCCATGGCATCTTCTAAGAACACCATGGTGACAAAAAATTTTCTACCTCTCCAAAGTATGATTATTCTTAATTTTAAAAGACTTTCAGTCCCTCTTTTAAAAAAAGTCTTATGCACCAATGATTACCTCCAACTGTATCCTTTAAAAATATCTCTGAAACAGACTTCAAGATGACAAACTTTTACCTAAATACATTAGGCCTGTGTGAGATAATCCTAATTCAGAGATAAATCACACAATCTTTGTTTCTAATCCTTACAATTATATACGGAGGGATTATTTTTTCCTCCCCTGTTTAATTACCCAGATTTTTTTGAAGCTCCAATATATATAGAACAACCACAATTTTGGCACAGCACCAAGGATATTAGTGATACAGGTGGGACATGATCTCTCATCTGGTCAATCGGGAGGATTCCACTGCAGATCATCTCAGCTTTGGTAGAGACAAAGGACGGCATCACCAGGCCTGGGCAGTCACACAAGCAGAGGCCAGGTTCTACATAGAGAGTCTGAAGGACAAGTAAGGGGGTTAGGCTTGGCACACGACACAGGAACGGGAAGAAGAGCAGCACATGAGTGGCAAAGAACTTCAGAAAACACTCAGAGGGAGGAACTGTCTGAGGAGTAAATGCAGAGGCTGATGCTGTGGAAATACCTGAAAATGCTTGGTGTGACCAGGCGTAGCAGACACAGATACCTTCTTGTTGCCTAGGATGGTATTGATTGTTGAACTCTTACCAACGTTTGGATAGCCCACCTAGAAGGAAGTCAGATGGAATGTCTACAGTAAAAGTTGGCAATCATCACAGGATGGCAAAAGCCTACCCTATCTAAAGGAAAGAACACTGGACCAGAGGGCGGAAAACAACCTCCAAAGTTTGCATTCCGGTATCTCTTGTAAGTCAACAAAACGTAGGGATTAACTGGGAAACTGCAGAAGGTAACTAATATGAACAGGGGTGTAACTAGTTTAAGCCTTGAGAAAGTTCATTCTTTGAGTTGGGCTTTGTCTGTCACACGTGGCCTGCCCCCCCAATGCCCATGGGCAACAGAAGTCTTCAGTGTTCCCTATGGAACACTGGTGTTCCCGCCAGGGCCTGACTGGTCTCTGGGGTTCCAGTGCAGTGGGAATACAGACCCCCATGAATCAATTTTATGACACAGCTCATCTTACCAGTCCAACAGTAAGCTGTCCATCCTTCACCTTCTTTCCAGAGTGCAGCTGCTTCAAGACCTTGAGCAATTCCTGCTTTGATACCAAGTGACTAAAATTGTGTATTTGCCTCTTTTGTGGGGTGCTCCTTCCCTGAGCCTTAGAATCCACAGTGTGGCCCTCCTTGCAGTCCTGGCCACAGGCTTCCTCATCAGGGCTGCTGCTGTCTTCCAAGCATGTCTGCCAGTCCTCCTCCTCCTCCTGACAGTCCTCATACTCACTTTCATCTTCTTCACTACTGGCAACTTCACCAAGTGAAAGATGTTCGGTCTCTTTGCGTAGAATTTCAGCTTCGTCGAAACTGGAGTTTTCAAACTCGGCTGTGATAGCTTCTCCAGGGTCTCCGTTTACTTCTTCCTGATGAAATAACAGAAACCACATAAGTTCAGAAGTGTGTAACAACTGCACTTTTCATCAGAGTTGGTTATCTAAGAGGAACAGAGGACAAAAACATGAAGAAGAGGAAAGGTGATAGATGGAGGAGATGAGATAACAAGAGAATATAACTGAACTATCAACAGTGGTGCCCTCTAGAGGTGGACCTTCACATCACACATTTTTATATTACTTGAACTTTGAACAAAAAACATCTATTATTTTTCTAACAGATAACTCTTGTCTAAGGCCATACTACCCTGAACACCTTGATCTTGTCTAATAGATAACTCTTTTATCTATTAAAAAAAAAAGAGTAAGAATTTAGAAAAGCCTGTGTCAAACTGAATTCCTTGGTAGTACTTTTGCAATGGGCTGTAGAATAAAAACATTCTCATTAACGGTAAAACAGTTAACATTCTCTTCTCTACGCAAAGCAAGAAGGATATAATTTATAATTAATATAAATTTGCATTTTCAAAGACAGTGATTTTCATAGCTAAGGAAACTATTCTTTTATAACTGCCTTTAATAAATCATAGCACGATGGAGCACAGGTCCCTGTGTGTGAAATATGAGAGCAACAAAACAATGCTGTGCATGGAAATTACTCACCAAACAATGATTTTTTTTTTTGGACAGTGAATGGTAAAAATCATTTACAATTCATGGGTATTTTAATCCTTCTGGATGAATTACAAGTTGGAATCAAGATTGCCAAGAGAAATAACAACCTCAAATATGCACATGATACCACTTTAATCACAGAAGAGGAACTGAAGAGCTTCTTGATGAGGGTAAAAGAGAAGAGTGAAAAAACTGGCTTAAAACTCAACATTCAAAACCTAAGATCATGTCATCTGGTCCCATCACTTCATGGCAAATAGATGGGGAAAAATGTAAACAGTGACAGACTTTATTTTCTTGGGTTCCAAAATAACTGTGGATGGTGTCTGCAGCCATAAAATTCAAAGATACTTGCTTCTTGAAAGAAAAGCTATGACCAACCTAGAGAGCATATTAAAAAGCAGATATTACTTTGCCGACAAAGGTCTGTACAATCAAAGCTATGGTTTTTTTCCAGTAGTCATGTATGGATGACTACTGTTAAACCATAAAGAAGGCTGAGCATCAAAGAACTGATGCTGAACTGTGGTGTTGGAGAAGACTCTTGAGAATCCCCTGGACAGCAAGGAGATCAAACCAGTCAATCCTCAAGGAAATCAGTCCTAAATATTCACTGGAAGGACTAATGCTGAAGCTGAAACTCCCCTTGGCCACCTGATATGAAGAATTGACACAATGGAAAGGACCTTGATGCTGGGAAAGATAGAAGGCAGGAGAAGGGGACGACAGAGGATGAGACGGTTGGATGGCATTATTGACTCAATGGACATGAATGTGAGCAATGGCTGAGAGATATTAAAGGTCATAGAAGCCTGGTGCGCTGCAGTCCATGAGACCACAAAGAATTGGACATGACTTAGCAACTTAACAACAATCATCCTGAATTCTTATGGATAATAAAGCAGAAATACAACAATTTACAGTATTACCAATTCTTATCAATAAGGGTGAATTGATTTAGATTTAGAAATGATACAAACCTATCATTTCCAAATAATCTACAGGAGAGGGCATGATGAACTCAGTTAAATAGGTATCCTACATTTCAGGGAATAAGAAAAGTCAGGGAGAAGAGGTATGATTTCACTGTCATTTCAGGCGACTCAAAAAGAAACTTGGAGTTGGAAGCAATTTCTATAATGAATGTCAAGAAGTTACTGTGTACTATTCTGAGTCATTTAAGAGTATGAAAGAGGCAGAACACAAAGAATGTGAACTGAACATGGGTATGTACTACGAAAACTAAGGCTTGAAGCAGTTTAGGTTCAGGAAAAATGATATAGGCAACAAAAGGACTTTGTGGTAGTTACATCAAAAATTAAAAGAAAGAAGGGACCAATTGAAAAGTATATATAACTCCCTTGCTAAGACTAGTGAGTGAGGCACTCTCCACCTCCTTCTGATGTCTATGTCAGAAGCTTTATCTGTCCCTTTTTCACTTTAATAAAACTGCTACACACACACCAAAAAAAAAAAAAAAANAAATGAATTCTACCTTGTCCACAAACCACTAATACTTAAAAGGAACATGTCCTAAGCTGAGCTAAAAATAAAGTGAAAAACTTTCCCCACATGTAAAGATGAGCTCTGCTTGGTAAAATCTTATCTTTTAAATACTGAGTTGGAAATAAATAAATAAATACTGAGTTGGCCAAAAAGTTCATATGGGTTTTACCCTTAAGGTAGTATAGGAAAATCAGAACAAACTTTTTGGCCAACCCAGTATTTGAGGGATATGGTTGTTCATAGGTTTAATGAGCCAAAAGCATAAGTTCCTTTCAAAGGAGGTGAATTAACAAAAACTCTGAATTCCTGGGAGTATCCTGATCACAAGAAATAAGAACACATGTCCTGGGCAAACCACACCTCAAAGACCAAACTTGGTGAGCGGCCACCCATCTTAGGTGCTCTCCTGATTCAGGCAGAGAGGCCCTCAGGGTGAGGAGTGCGCTGGAGGACAGGTCTATAAGGAGCAGCAAAGCAGAAAAATGTATCTTCTGCAGAAGACAGAACACAGGGAGAAAGGAAGAGGCCTTAGATCAAAGTTAGGAGAGCTGAGCCTCATTGGACTGAATGAAGAACTTTCACCCTGGAGAGAAAAAGAATGAGACATCTGGTATGTATGGCCCCAGAGAGTATGTGACTGTCTGCCAGGGAGGCGGAGGGAAGAAGTCCTTCACAGAAGTAGAGCCCACTAACTTGTGAGCTCACCAACAAGAAGGGGTTGTATTCAGAACACCCAGCTCAGACCACTAACTAGTCAGCAATGGCTGATAGAGGTGAGACAAAAGGAGGTGGACAGGAAAAGATACAACTTTAAGTCTCTTTCAGCTCTAAGATGCTATTGCTAAGTTCTTTCCATAGCTGGTTATCATTAATTTTTATTAGAAAATAACTCTTAAACTGTTTCAATCAAAACTGGGTTAAAACATATGGTGTATCTTAACTTAGTTATTACGTCATTTCTTTGTTTTCAAAACAAAGTCAAAAGAGATTCTAGTTGAGTCCAGAGAAGTTATTACATTCAGTTGTATTTGAATTATGGTTTTGATTTCTCTTAAAAGCAACTGTAAAGTCATTAGGAAATGTCCTATACAACTTTCTGCCTAACATTTAAAAAAATTATGTGTCCTCAGAGAAAGCAACTTTGCAACTCACTTTTCTGTAAGTCATCATACTACCCTACTGCTGTTGCTGCTGCTAAGTCGCTTCAGTCGTGTCCGACTCTTTGCGACCCCATAGACGGCAGCCCACAAGGCCTCTCCATCCCTGGGATTCTCCAGGCAAGAACACTGGAGTGGGTTGCCATTTCCTTCTCCAATGCAGGAAAGTGAAAGTGAGGTCACTCAGTCATGTCTGACTACCCTATTATAAATAAAGCCCCAAAAATCAACAATAAGAAAAAACAAACAAAGCGCACTTAAACCGAAATCTTCCTCCCTGAAACCCAACCTGAAGAAGTCCCCAGTTACCTTAGAGTTACCCATCAGTTGAACGGCTTCAGCCAAAGCTGACCAGAAAATGATCTTCACATTTTCTTTTTCGAAGAATTCAGCCCAGGCACTCCGCTGCTCAGCAGTCAACAAGTCTGCCTTATTTATCAGAATAACATTCTCCTTGTTGTCATCAATGGTTTTCACATAACATTCCTAGGCAAGACAAAGATATTCAGATATTTCTCCAAATGAGGAAAAATTTGGCTAATTATACTGAAGTCCCCCTTCCCCCAGTAGCTATTACTAAAAGGTCTTACTGTCCCAGTTTTAAAACAGTCCTAATACAAAAGATTTTTAATCATGGTACATTCTATGGATCCTTTCACCAGGCTTTGAAAAGAAGTTAGATCACATATACTTACAAACTCTTCAGATAAAAAACTAAAGGGTAAAAAAGAAACGCTTTCCTGCCCTGTTCTCATTTCTTTATACAGTTTCTTTCAAGCAAAAATAAAGAACTGCTGATTTGTCAGTCAGCATGAACTATTTTCAAGCCAAATGATGACAGCCAATAATAATCTTATCGTTTATTACAAAAAATATTTTTGAAGTCTAAAAGGAAAATAAGACCCAGTGATTAAATAAACTCCCAAGCATAGCTTTCCATTAGGAAATACCCTAAATATATTGAAAGCTGAATTAGTAAGAGTTTCCCTATTTTGAATTTTCCTATTCACCAGTAAAATTTAAAATAATGGTTCTACTATGGTCCTCAAATGGAAGCAGGAATACTTTACGTGTGTTCAGTCTTACTAATTCAAAGCCTGTATCGCCTCATTTCCAGTGATCCTCACACCTTAACGATGACCCCTGCAGTATTTTACAAACTTAGATCATTTATTGAATACCACAGAAGGTAGTAACTATGGTGTGAGAAGAGAAAGCTTAGTGGGACGAAGGGACTAGGCATATGCCAAATCAGCAAAATGCTACTTCATTTACTGTCTCTTCAAAAATGAGAAACATTGGCAAATGCCTCTGAACAAAGTGGCTGCTAAACTAAAACCTAGGAAGTTCAAGTGTTTGTGTGTTCCTGCAGATGGAAACAATTGTCTGAAGAAAACATCTGTCTAAAGGCCAACAATATGCAAGCTCCTGGCCTTGGAAGAAGGGAGGCCAGACAGGGCGCAAAGGCTGGCCCAGAGCCACTGCTGCCAGTGACATGTTCTCCCATTGCTGCTCCAAGGACTTCTAAGTCTGAATCTTGTCACGTTTGACTTACCAAATCCTCACACCTAAACAGGAGCGGATTTCGAGCATCTACTATCTGGACCACGATATCACTGAAAAACAAATGTGAGACAGGCCAATCATTGTGAAGTGAAAGGAAACAGTACTGAGAGCAAACATTCTCCATGTCAGGCACTGATACTGTTAAGTTTCAATGGGCACAATTACCTCCAGTCTATATGTGAAGAAACTGAAGCTTGGAACAGCTAAGTGGTCCATTCAAAGTCACAAGGTATTAAGTGATGGAGCTTCAAGGGGAACTCAAACACTCTGGACCAGAGATCATGCTGTAATCATAACATTTTCCTGCTCTCAAAATGCTAAAATTTTTAACTAGTCTAGTCATCTCTCCTGGAAAGATTAGTTATTCCAAAGACTTCAACCCAAGGTGAGGTCTACTGTATACTCAGCACCCAGTCTACACTTGTGTTAAGCAAGGCCCCAAAAAGCCCTAATACATACCTGATCACAGCTGCCGCTATAAACCTCACTGAAACCCTTCTGACATCTAGCAATTCATCATCCACCAGTTTCAAGAATGTGCTTAAATGCAAAAATTCAAAACAGCGAAGTATCAACTTAAGTTGCCACAGTGAAGCAGGAAATGATGAATCCAACCCCTTTCATCACACAGAAGATGATGGAGCAATGTGAAAACTTTCTGCACAGACAGCAAGTCCCTCGAATTCCTCACAAAGGTAGCAGGGACCAGCAGGCCAGCACTGTATGAATAAACACTGCACTTCTCCGGTAGGATCCTCCTTGCCCTCAGCCTCTGCGGCTAGGACGCTGTGGCCACCGCTGGGAGGGATCAAGCTGCGCATATGCCAGCACCTTCTAGTAGTCTTCCCAGTCCATGTCCGGTTCGCTCTTCCTCAAGTAACGCCTATGCGACTATACTGAACACCAAGGAAATGTGTTAAGGCTAACAATCAGGGCAGAGCTTTTGACAAATCTGGGTTTGCATTTTCTTTCAGAATAAATTTCCAGCATAATCTTGTGAGTAAAGGAACTCATAGACTTGCTAATTTCTGACAGGATGCTTAAAAAGTTCTCTAGTTAAGTGGGTCCTAGTATTTCCCTCTTTAAGGTAATATCTACTGCTTTCCAACTGTAAGGATTTAACAGTAAATGCAAAAATGACTGCAAAAAACAGACCAAGTCTAATGAACCAAAGTCCATAAACATTATGTCTACCTGCCAAACAGGCAGAAAGAATAACCAGATTAGACACCCCAGTAAGAAGACAAAGTGTAAGATGGCTTGCTTCGTGTACTGAATTAAGATGCAGGGCAAAGGGTCGGTTATGTGCTGGGAAGGGTTGATGCAACGCAATGGAAACGCCCTGTCTGACTGGAAGCAGCATTCTGCCCTCCGTGCCTCAGCAGTTTCCTGCATTTCAATGAAATGTCATACACCAAATCCTTTCTGATAACTATTCTTGAATTTAAAGAGGCAAATGACATAGTTAACCTATTATGAAACAGGAGACATCTGCCATTTTACAGAACATATCAATAAATATTTCCAGTTAAGAGACATGGCAGGAGTCACTTTATTGACATTTTTATGTAATTCAGATCCACTTCCATGTGATACAGCCACAGAACAAGGGATGCTGCAATCCAGTTGAAGCTACAAGTTTCAGAAGGTCCAGGCTTACTCTGGGGAAACAAACAGCTTATTTAGGGGCATAAAAAATAAGGGCCTTCCCGTTAAACACAGAGGAATTCATATGGTTACCTTTGTTCCCTCTCAAAACCTACAAAAATGAAAGAAAAGACTGGAACTCATTAGGACAAAAAGAGCAACTCAGAAAGTTAGTCAATGAGAAGCAGGTCTGTTCACACTCCAGAGTTCCAAGACAGCTCAGGATCAGAAGCATCAGATGCAGCTTTCGAGACAAGGGCAAGGTGTGGGGCTAAAACCACTCTGAACAGGGAGTGATTAGGTCCATTCCCTTGTTCCATTCAGCCAGGCAGCCACACTTTACCCCACAGCCCCTCCGCCCCCATCCCAATGGCAGAAGCAGGCTTTACTGTGGAGAAGACGAACCTGAGAGGCTCCAGAACTAAGACCTCAAGCATAGGAGAAGGTGGGAAAGAGATGCCACACTGAAGAGAGGAGGATTAACGTAAATTAATATACCCCAAATGGTGGAAAGGCCCAGCCCCTGTGTGGTATAGTATCACCTTTACCCCGTTCCTGGCAGACGACCGTGCTTCTCTTTAAGAAACTGACTGATCCTAGGGAAAACACCCATAGATACTAACATCTTAGGGTATCCCAACAAAATAAAATTGATCTCTGCTCAGTCACCATACAGAGAAATTCACTTGGTGACAAAATCACCCAAACAGAAGTCCTGTCAATCAGCTTTGTAACACTTTGTTTTCTTTAATATGAACAGATGGCAAACATCACTTGATACCTGTGGAGAGCCTTTTACACAAAAGTCAGAAACCAGAATAAATAGGGAAAAAAAGAAACGTGGAAAAAGACAATATAGGAAATAGAAAATCTAGAATTAAAAAATAAACTAAAACTGTGCAGATAGGGGCATTCCCTCAAGGTAGAAGTTTCAATATTTCACATTGTTACCAATTCTCTTTGGAAATAAGAAAGGGCATTTTCAGCAATATACATCCTAACTGCATGAAGGAGAGATCAGTCCACACCAGTCCCCAAAAGAACCATAATGGGTCTTCCTAAGCCCCATTCAAACCTAGGTCAATCTAAGAGGTCTGCATGGAGCCTGGCAATTAGCAGCAACCTTCCCCTTCCTTCAGGCTTAGAGATTTGCCTTAATATTCTCACCTCCTCACATCCCAGCCCAATGACCCTCTCTATCCAAGGGAAGATGGGTTGGAGGCATGTAAGTGACTTTTAAGAAAAAGAGAGAATTCACGTTATCATAAAATTCATCCTTTTAAAAGTATACAATTTAGTGGCTTTTAATACAGCCACAAAGTTGTATAACTATCACCACTAATTCCAGAGCATTTTCATCCCCCTAAAAAGAAATATAAGTGACTTTTACAAATTTAATACAAGTCCTTTTTCTTGGTAATAATGCTAAATGTGCTAATATTCTTTCCCAAGAATCCCAGTGAAAGCATCCTGTTTCCTAACATTCTTACTGAGTGTATTTTATAGATTAAACACACACACCCCTGCCCCCTGAAGGCTTATTGTTAAAAGCATCATTTCAAATATAAGTTTAAGGGGTCCTTATAAATAATTCATACATTCTTTTGACAAAAATAAAAACCCTTTAGCAATAACAAACAATGAGACGGAAGAAAATTGATTCATCAATTTCTAACAATCAGGACATGGCAATGATTGAATCAAAGTCATTCTCTTCTTTTCAAATCCCAGTTGAAACAAATCACTCCTAAGTTCCCCCAATACTACTAACTGTTCCTTCTGCTCTGACTTGGCCATGATCCTTCCATCTGTGACACAGTAGGACTCACCCTCCATCTTGTATTTTACTAGTATTTTGTCAACTTTGTGCAAGGATTGCATTTCATCTATCTGTGTGTCCCTGGCATTTGACCTCTCCCCAAAACACATTTGCTCTCTGCAAGCAGACACCAATCCTTTCTCACACCTATATCTTCCATGTTACTAGTATGAATTCATATACATTTGCTGAAATAACTATAGGTGCTGCACAACTCATCTTACGGAAAATAATAACCATTATTTTAAGTTTATCAGTGTGTTTATTAACAACAACCCCCCCCCTATATTTTAAAAGAAATGTAGGATCACAGTTTCAGTTTTTATAATTCTCAGTAGCCCTTTGTATAGCTTGATGCTGTTCCCTTAACCCCTCCCTGGGCTCACAAACATATAACATGCAAATTTAACATACCACCACTACCACATCCTCCTCACACCAGAAGAAAATGGTAATCTACCTTCTCTCAATCACCCTCCAGAGTTGACGCCAAAAGTCCAAATTTCTTTCAAATGGTGTCAATATCAGGTTTTGTTCCTCTTCCAACCTGGTTTTAGGATGAGAAGTTTATATTTCTGCTAGATTTTGATAGTTAGGTTTTGAGTAATATAAATACTCAAATTCATTGCATTAAAAAATAAGCACACAAATATTAATTGTCAAATGATTTTTATATCCTTTCTGTTGAGTTAATATGTAAATCAAGTTTAAATTTTCTACTTAAGCTTATAAGTCCTAGAGGTTTATCCATCACATTGGAAGAAGGCTCCAGGGAGCGGTGATCAACTCCAGAGTGACAAACAGCAGGAGAAGGATATGAAAAGGAGAAAAGGCCAGGAATGCAGCAATGAACTCACAACCTTTAAAGGAAACACATGCACAAAGCAATGTGGCTTGCACACACACCTATTTGCATTTATAAGATGAAATCTATCATTTCTCTTTAAAAGAACAAAGTCTTAAAAATGCAAACAGCAATGCAAGCACACCAACATGCCTAACTCAAAATTTCAAGAAAATTCTTCATGGAGGTGAACACTCACCGGACAAGCTGACGTCTCCATTCTAGAAAGTTATCTTTCTCTGCCTGTTTGAGTTCTTCTGGGCTAGTTTTTTGGTCCCACTTTGGCCTGAAACAGTCATATTAAAAAAAAAAAAAACCCACGAGTTACCAAAATAGAATAGGATAACTGGATTTAATAACAGCAGTTGAGAAAAGAAAGCAGAAAAAAGTGAACACCAAATAAAAAATTTTACATTTAGTGGTTTCATTATGCCTTTTTAAAAATTTTTTAATTTAAATTTTATTTTTTTACTTTACAATANAACTGAACTGAACTGAACAGATAGCTATCTACCTTTAAACAGTGGATATCCATGATCTAGATTATTTTGTAATTATAAAAACACAAATAGAAGCAAAAATCACCTTCCTCTTTATGATATTTTGCAGTTGTGCAGAAATGTTCCACATCTGTGTGTCATTTCTTGATCAAAAGTTTACATCAGAACAAAGAAGGATGGATAGCTGTCTCTTATACACATCTTCTTGCAGCCTGGTCTAACACTGGTGTTTCTTCCATATTTTTTTTTCTTTTTTATTTTCCAATACTGTATTGGTTTTGCCATACATTGACATGAATCCACCACAGGTGTACATGAGTTTCCAATCCTGAACTCCCCTCCCACCACCCTCCCCATATCATCTCTCTGGGTCATCCCAGTGCACCAGCCCCAAGCATCCTGCATCCAATCTAGACTACTGATTCATGTCTTACATGATAGTGTACATGTTCCAATGCCATTCTGCCAAATCATCCCACCCTCTCCCTCTCCCACAGAGTCCAAAAGTCTGTTCTTTACATCTGTGTCCCTTTTGCTGTCTCGCATATAGGGTTATCATTACCATCTTTCTAAATTCCATATATATGCGTTAGTATACTGTATTGGTGTTTTTCTTTCTGGCTTACTTCACTCTGTATAATCGGCTCCAGTTTCATCCACCTCATTAGAACTGATTCAAATGTATTCTTTTTAATGGTTGAGTAATACTCCATAGTGTATATGTACCACAGCTTTCTTATCCATTCGTCTGCTGATGGACATCTAGGTTGCTTCCATGTCCTGGTTATTATAAACAGTGCTGCGATGAGCATTGGGGTACACGTGTCTCTTTCAATTCTGGTTTCCTTGGTGTGTATGCCCAGCGGTGGGATTTCATTATGCCTTTTAATATCCTACATTTTTACTCAACTCACCTCCTTGGTATACACAGAAACTGTTTGTTTTCTTCATGGAGTTTCTTAATTCTCTGGTTCTCCTCAAAAGATAGCAGTCCAGTTCTAGCCTCAGGAGGCACAAATTTAATATTAAGCTTCTCTGTCCATAGGGGGAAAAAAAAAAGTACTGCTATTTAAGAGGCGGTATAGAGAGTGAATTCATTACTTAGAATATTAAAAATATGAGCACCTAAAACAGAATTTAAGCTTTCTTGATTTATATAGATTCCCTAACCTAAAAAAAGGAAAAGATCTTTACTAAATGTTTCAAAAGGTCAACCACTTTTTCAAGTACTGATTTTTATAAAACTCCATATGCTAAATGCATTTCTTGGAACCAGAAACAATAGGAGTGGGAAGCGATTGCAAATATTCATTACAACCAATCTCCTCATTTTACCCATGGAGAATTGTAAGCAAAGGGACTGAGGGGAAAAGCAAAGTTGAGCAAGGAAACACACTCCAGTCAGAACTGGTGAGCTACTACAAAGCTAGAATTTACATAGAACATTTATAAACACTCACAATTAAGCTGCACAAAAATTTAAAGGAATAAAAAAACACCCAGTGTATGTACAACCAGAGGCCTCTGCTCTAGGCTCTATCCCCCCAAGCTGCTCCAGGCCTCTCTACTGCACCTCTCCACACAGCCACCTAGTCTCCGGGGCAGGTGACTCCAGTGAGATAAGCGCTTGGGAGCCAGCTACGCTTCTTACCAAAATGCCAAGAGGAGGTCCTATTCAAGGATAACAGGTCATCTTCAGCAATGGTTCTCTTGATCTTTAGGCAAAGACGGCAACCCACTATCCTCATGTGACCACCAATACTGAACGGTCCAGTCACCCAGAGTATAAACAGCCAATTTAGTCACCAGTCTCATCATGTCACCCTCAACCACCCGTCAGAACACACTCCCCTCTAACCCCAAACCTGATCATTTTCTGACATTGATTTCTCCTTCCAATGTTCCCACTTTGCTTGGTTCAAGCTCTGAAAATCCCTCTAGCCCCTTGATTTTTTCCTCTTCTCCCAGTCCACCATCCAGCTTATAGCGTCATTTCTTTCCCTATTTGGCTGAAACTGCAGAGTATACCCATTCCACACTCTGACTACACATCAGATTCCTTCGTGTACAGCAGCTGCTCCCAAATCTCAAATCTTGGGGAGAGTCAACTACCCATTCATATTCTCATCTCAGCGGCCGTAAGCAGGAAGCACACGATGGATGATGCAGCCACCTGTCTCTGAACTGCTTTCACTACCAACACTTCTGACACCAAATGTGTGGGTTTTCTCACACCAACAACCAGTTTTCCAACTTTCCAGACACCAGTCGGGTGTCCTACAATTCTGTTCTGACACTATCAAGAGACTGCCCCCACTTCAATGCCAAATCCGCGAATGGGTTTTTATGGAGGCCTCATTACACAGGCGCCACTGTTACAGAGTTGGGCACCGGTGACTAACTCAATCTCCAGGACATCTCCCATCCCCAGGGGTTGGGGGAGGAGTTTTGGAAAGTCCCAACCCTCAAATCACAGGGTAGGTCCCTGTGGCAATCAGCTCCCAGGCAGAAACACTGTCCATCCTTCTCACAGCAACTTCTGGTCACTTCATTAGCATAAACTCTAGTAAGGTTGAAAAGTGAAAGTCACTCAGTTGTGTCCAATTCTTTGCAATCCCATGGAATTCTCCAGGCCAGAATAATTGAGTGGGTAGCCTTTCCCTTCTCCAGGGGCTCTTCCCAACCTAGGAATCGAACCCAGGTCTCCCGCATTGCGGGCGGATTCTTTACCAGCTGAGCCACAAGGGAAGTTCAAGAATACTTGAGTGGGTAGCCTTATCCCTTCTCCAGCAGATCTTCCCAATTCAGAAATCTAACTGGGGTCTCCTGCATTGCAGGTGGATTCTTTACCAACTGAGGTATCAGGGAAGTCCAACCTAGTAAGGTTGAAAGGGGCTTATTATGAATAAAAGACACTCCTCTTGCCCCTACCACTCAAGAAATCACCAGGGTTTTAGAAACGCTTGTATCAAGGAACCAGAAATGAAGACCAAATATAAATGTACTTCTTTTTATGTCACAATATCACACCTTCTGCTTATTTGCTGAGTGCGGCCTTTCCCATCTTTTAAAAGTGAAGAGTTCCCAGTGAACACTTAGCATTTTCCATTGTTCTGCACTCCTTTGAGGTCAGGGATCCATAAGAACCAGTTTAGAAACCATGCACCATCACCCTATTCAAAAGTGCACTATGTACACATATACACACACACGACACACACACGTACGATTCTGCCTGTAATCTCAGGGGTTCATGGACAGCTGAAACTTGTAGTCTCCAGGTTAAGAATCCCTGTCCCCATGTATCCAGAAGACAAGTGCTGTCTGAAGGCCACAGAGAATTGAGGAAAATCTTATCATTAAATAATTCTCCATTATTAAGGGAAAGGGAATTAATTTCAACGAGGGATTTGTATGGATTTTTTGA
This sequence comes from Neotragus pygmaeus, assembly GCA_006410875.1. Lineage (NCBI taxonomy): Eukaryota > Metazoa > Chordata > Mammalia > Artiodactyla > Bovidae > Neotragus > Neotragus pygmaeus. The sequence continues at coordinate 844,136 of SJYV01028595.1, read as the reverse complement.
AAGACTTATGGAAATCTCATTATGGAGGTATGAGTGGATCAGGTCATTGGTCATTAGTGATTAACTTAATCTCCAATTCCTCTCCTTTCCCTCACGCTCATGCTCAGTGTCCTCAGTTGTGTCCAGCTCTTTGGGACCTCATGGACTGCAGCCTCTGTCCAGGCTCCTTTGTCCATGGGATTCTCTATGCAAGAATACTGGAGTGGGTTGCCATGTCCTCCTCCAGGAGATCTTCCCAAGCCAGTGATCGAACCCACATCTCCTGCATTGTAGGTGAATTCTTTACCACTGAATCACCAGGGAAGCCCCCTCCCCCCTGCTTCTCCTGAGTGGGACTGAAAATTCCAACCTTCTAATTACGCTTACATTGCTCAGAAGACCAACCCCTATAAGGAAACTATTTAGGAATACTCATTAACATGCAAAAAAGACACTCTTCTTCACTTACTCCAGCCCCTCTAGAAAGTCTGGTTTAGTCTAACCACGAACAGTTTTATTTCTGTTCTTTTTTCCATTCTTCTCTTTACTACTCTTTCAGCCCTGGCCTGATTCACTTGCTGGACTAAAGCAACAGTCTCCTAACTGGTCTGTCTTGTTCAAAATCCATCGGTGATCTTTCAAAAAATATACTTGCTTACAACCCTCTAAAGACACCTTTAAAGACCTCACTCTTTCCGGTACCTGGCCCTTCCCTCCTCCCTGTTTGTTCATCACCTCTTGTACCTATGTACTTTAAGCACCGTGAAATTTCTTCTAACCATTTTCTGAACAAAGCAGGCTGCTGCTCAGATCTCAGCTCCTCCATTATGATATATGATGATGTAACCTCCTCCATCATCCTCACCTGTCCTGCTAACATCAACTCATCTTTTAAGGCTCAGACTCTGGGTAAAGAGTTCCCTGACCAGCCCCAGTTTTCCTTCAGATAGAAATGGACACCTTTTATCTATCTCTTATCACTCTGCTACAGACTTCTTTTACAGCACCTAAGATAAAATTCTGTAGAAATAAAAACTTGTCTTATTCAATACTATACTTTCAGTAGGCACACAATACCTGAAAGTAACTGGGATTCAATAAAAGCATTTTGAACAAATGAACAAATCTGCTAAACAACAAACAGTTATATAGTAACAGAAGAGCAACAGAAACAGTAGTTTGTAAGGGTATCTCTGTGCCAGGTAGTTTGCTAAGTGCTTAGAAAACACACACACACACACACACAAAACTACAAACAAACCACAAACAACAAAAAAGGGCAAGCAGTGACTGAAACAAAATTATATCTGTGGAAAAATGCACTACAGTGTGTGACAAGTACTTAAATTTAATTCAGGATTTTGCTTCTAACAATGGTAGCAAGAAACATTTTCTGGTAAAAGCTGGTTACTGTTCACCATAATGTTAACTGGTCTCTTCCCTGATGAGAGACTGAGTTTCTCGAATTTGACATGATAGATAACCACAGATGCTTTTTAGAGCTGAATTTTAAAACTGTAGCAGATTTTGTACTTCCTCGTTGAATTCAACTAAACCTTCTGCACTGCTCCTGGGATATCTGCCTTTGGGTTAAAAACAGCACCCTTATGAGTTTAGGAAGATTGGCAAAACACCCCCAAGTAGACTTACTTGTATCCAGTCAGCGAAGATAGAAATGTGTTGTAGGCACTCAGCAACAACTTACCAGCTACAAACTCTGTTCCTGCAAGTTCCGCAGTGGCAAGGAAGTCATCCAGGGAACTCTGTTCCGTCACCGACTGAAGATTAAGGCGACCCCAATCATAGCCATCGTTGAGCTCACTTGTGTGCAGCTATGAGTAAAACATAGGAGGGTGAGACAGCTGCTTTCCTCTGCTCTTCACATCCAAATAAACGCTGCTGCTGCTGCTGCTAAGTCACTTCCGCCGTGTCCGACTCTGGGCGACCCCATAGACAGCAGCCCACCAGGCTCCCCTGTCCCTGGGATTCCCAAAAAACCATTCTATGGCCTTGAGGGTGGTGTTAGCTCTTTTAGTCAACACTAGTAACAATTAACATTTAAATGAGCACTTTCTTACCTCGTGATCGTTATTTTCCTTTTACTTTCTTATTTAACTTTCAAAATCTTTTGAAATAAACTTCATATCTCTATCAGGATTAAACTGGATAGAATAAATTGCCTATAGTCATAAGCTAACAAGTGGCAGAGGCATTTGAATCTAAACCCATAAACCATATACTCTGGTTCTGGCAGCCACTGTTGGTCAACTTTTTTAGACAGACACCCACAGTAAGAAATACACTTCACATAGTGACTTAAATGCTGTGAGATGCTGTGTACCATTCAGTACAGTAAAGTGAAAACAAAAGAATCCTGAAAATTACCTTTATTACATTCCACACAACGTGGTATTTTCTTGAGTTTTATTCAGTGGGATGAAAAGCTTGGCTACTTGCCACTTACTGATCTGATTCCAGACACATCTCAGTTTAATAAGATAAACACCATCCTAAAGCTACATGCTCTGTACAGGTACACATAAATGAAAAAAATGGAAGGTTAAAAGGCTAGGTGGTTTGCCCAAAGGCCACAGAATCAGCAAAAATCAGGGTAAAGATTAGAACCTAGTTCTTTACTGAGAACTTTGTGAATTCTCAAACACTTCGAGGAATGAATGTCAAAATGACAATTACAAATCAAACCCTTCACCCGATCTTCAAGGATCCTAAAACCATGACCATTTCCAGGCCCAGGAAGCTACTAGGCCCGCCAAACTTTGGAGAAATGCTGCCCAGTTCTGAGTAACGCCACTAGGGAATAAAAAAAAGTGAAGCACGAATCTGAGTTATTTTGTACTTCTGCTACCAACCAGCGGCTCTTGGAGAATCAATTCTTTAGAAAAATGAATACAACAAGAAGTAGTTTTTGCATCATTTCTGTGCAGAAACTTCCAAATGCTTCCACGGCCTACAGGGTAAGTATCAAACTTTTGCCCTGTTTTTCAAGATCTCACTCTGACCTCATCACATTAGCCTCCACCTCTGGGCCCTGTGTATTGCTAGGAGGGCCTGTTTATCCACCTGGTCGATTCTAACGGTCTTGAGCATTTCAGCATCCAAGAGGGGCTGGGGGTGGGCCTAGAACGGATCCCCGCCGTTACCGAGGGGCAACTGTATTCATCCCTAGAAACCCTACTTTGGCCTCATTTCCTTTGGAAAATTTCCCTGAGAACTCTGACCGTGAATTTCGCAGCGTTCAGACTCACAACTAGGCAGAAAGACTGAGAAAGACAAGGTTTTTACCCAGGAGTCAGTGTGGCGGTGGCTACGGCTCCGCTGAACTTGCTGGCGGATAAGAGCCCGGCCAAGGGCTCCACCCTCTGGCGCTCTCCTCCGACCCATGCTCGTCCAGAAGACGAACAACAAGCAGCAAGCAAGAGTCGCACACCAGCTTTCTGGGTATTCAGGAGCGCGGTCTCCGGAAGTGACGTATAGGCGAGCCCAAGTGGTTAAGGCCCGAAGTCGCAGGGAAACAGAATAATTTGCCTCAAATCGCCACTTATATATCTTACGGTTGCCACCACGATAGAAAGTAAATGCAAAAAGTGGCTTCAGAGCTTAATTTTCAATATATGTTCCTAAGAATATCTCAAAGTTGGATAAGGCGAGTAGATTAAACGAATGGTACCTTCTCAATTTGCGCGTCGATTTTTTAGTGTTCGGGGTACAACTAGAAGACTCGGAAAAAAGTGGCCGGGCATATTTGTGGTAGCAGCCACGCCTCCGGTTAATTTCGTCAGGAGGAGGCGGAGCCCTGCGTGAAGGGTGTTCCTGCAGCGCTAGGTGGCGTTGCTTCCCGGCGCTCATTTTCGGCCTAGTGTTGTAAGGTGTGGCTTCACCGCTGTCACGCCTGGCAACTAAACAGCTTTGTGTTTACTCGGTCTTCCCAGGCTGTGAATTGGTGAGAAGAGTTCCTGCGTGGAAGGCAGTTTGGAATGGAAAGAGCTTGACAAAGTTGCAAGGAAAGCCAAAGGAATCTGACTTAACCTTTTTTTTTTTTCCCCAAATAGCTTTTTAAAAAGCATTTAAAACTCCCAGCTAGAATTGTATTTAAATTTTCCTATAAATTAAAATAAAGTGAAAACAGTGACACCCCTCCACTCTTTGCGGCCTGACTTTTGCTCCTCACTTTAGAGAAGTCGGATAAAACACCTCGTTGTGATGCTCTGAGAGCAAGCAGCGTGCCCAAATCATAGCTGAAATATATTCGGTCAGGCATCAAACCCAAGTCTCCTCCATATTTTATCCGTTCCTGGGACGGATAAGAGGGGAGAATGACGGTTGTTATTGTGTATTTTAGAACCCAGTTCTTCCTCAACTTTGATGTGCATGTGAACCCTCTAGGAATCTTGCTAACGTGCTGATTCTGACTGATAAGGTCTAGGGTCTGGCGGCACTGGGTCCTTCCAGGAGATGATGATGATGTTGGTCTGGCCCAGAGGCCACTCTGAAGAGCAAGAGAAGTCCATTTCCTGCTGGTGCAGATGAAGACCCTGAAGAGCACTGGCTAGAAGTCAGTCATAGCAAGTTTGGGTCAGGAAGAGCTGGAACCATATCCCCCACCGTGTCTGCATTCCCTGCTAAGCCCTGCTGTGGGCTGTATCTCACTGCTGACTCTAACTGAATCGGAGTGCACTTTGGGAAACACGCAAAGGATTGCTGACAAACCGTGTAGTAGTAGGCATTGGCTTTGGGAAGGTGGTGCTCACAGATCAGTGAAGGAAAGGATTAGAACGTGGTTTCTCCCATCTCTCAATTTAGAGACAGCATATCTTTAAAAAACCTGAGAAATTTCTGTGGCAGTCCACTGATTGAGACTCCACCCTTCCACTGCAGGGGGCATGGGTTGGATCCCTGGTCAGCAACTAAGATCTTACATGCATCGAGGCATGGCCACAATAACATACAATGAAATTGGGTTACTAAAACAAACAAACAAAAAACCCCTGAACATCATCTCCAGAACTAAGATGGAAGAGAGAGTTTCTGGCATTCTCTTAGAGCTGAGTGGATAAAGAAAGAAAGAAAGAAAATGAATTTGCTCAGTCATGTCCAACTCTTTGCGACCCCATGGACTGTAGCCTACCAGGCCCACCATCCATGGGATTTTCCAGGCAAGAGTACTGGGGTGAGCTGCCACTTCCTTCTCCAGGGGATCTTCCTGACCCAGGGATTGAACCCAGGTTTACTGCGTTTCAGGCCGGCACTTTACCCTCTGAGCCACCAGGGCTCAGTGGATAAAACTAACTCATAAAGCAAGATTCAATGAACTTTATATTCCAGTGACAATAATAATGAGAGGATGTAAACAAACCTGCCACCTTGAACTCAGTTAGAAACTTGGGACTTCACCCTCATTTCCTCTTCCAGATTTTGTCACCTTCAGCAATTTAAGGAAAACAAACACTTTTGGTTTCTATTGTCATTCTTCTCCTAGGCTTCAAAATATCTGGATCAAATAAAGTGATAATTTAATCAAGATAGGGCATCAAAAAGACACTGACATCATAAAATGTCAACAACTACTCTTAGCTGACAAATAAGTAAGGCATTAAAAAAAATCTACTCCCCACCTGTGGTGGATTCGTGTCGATGTATGGCAAACCCAATAGAGTATTGTAAAATTAAATTTAAAAATANGGGACGGGGGAGCCTGGTGGGCTGCCGTCTCTGGAGTTACAGAGAGTCGGACACGACTGAAGCGACTCAGCAGCAGCAGCAGCAGCAGAATCTGTAAGTTGATACATTTCCTTCCTTAAGTTCCACCTCAGAACACACTTTTCTGACCCACCAGAATTTCCCCCTCATCAAAGAACAAGTTCCTCGCTGCTAGAAAATCACTAGAGATGCTATTTTCGGCCCAATTTTGAATGCTGCAATGTACTTAAACAAACTACTTCCATAAAAGAAGGAAAAGTCATAAGGGCACTGATCATACAGCAAGTCTTGGAAACACCTGGAATAGTGAACAAAAAAGCTCATTCTCTTACTCCTTTCACCCACAAACAGCCACATTAATACAAATGACATATCATAAAAATATACAAAGATTCTCACTTAAAAAGTAAAAAGACAACATACAGAATGGTAAAAGTATTTTAAGCCACATGTCTGATAAGGGGTTAATATCCAAAATATGTAAAGAACTCATACAACTAATACCAAAAATAAAATAAAATAACCCAACCATAAAATGGGCAACGGACCTGAATAGACATTTCTCCAAAAAAGATATAGAGAAGTCTGACAGGCAGATGAAAAGATCCCCACCACCGCTAGTCATTAGAGAAGTGCAAATATAAACCACAATGAGATATCACCTCTCGTCCATTAAAATGGCCAACATCAAAGAGACAAATGATAACAAATGCTGGCCTGGATGTGGAGAAAAGGGAATCTTTGTGCGCTGCTGGTGGAACTGTACAGCCACTCTGGAAAATAACACCAAAGAAAGAAGAAAGTGAAGTCACTCAGTCATGTCCAACTCTCTGCGACCACGTGGGCTCCTCCATCCATGGGATTTTCCAGGCAAGAATACTGGAGTGGGTTGCCATTTCCTTCTCCAGGGTANTGGACCTCAGTGAAGGGCGACCATGACACACAGCCCAGAACTCAACGAAAGGCAACCCTGGCACAAAGCATGGACGTCAGCATATGGCGACTGCAGCACACACCCAGGACCTCGTCACAGTGCGAACACGGCGCAGAGCATGGAATTCATCACTAGCCGACTGCGGAACACAGCCCGGACCTCGGTGCAGGGCAACTGCGGCACAAAGCCTGGCCCTGAAGCGGGGCAACCACGGCACAGAGCACGTGCCTCAGCACAGGGCGACCGCAGCACAGAGCCCAAAACAGAGTGAAGGGCGACAGCGGCACACAGTCCGGAGATCTGTGCAGTGCGACCGTGGCACAGACCTAGAACTCATCGCTAGTCAACCGCGGAACACAGCCCGGACCTCGGCGCAGGGCGACCGTGGAAAAAAGGCCAGGCCTCAGCGCAGGGCGACCACGGCACACAGCCTGGACCTCGGCGAAGGGCAACCGCAGCACACAGCCCGGATCTCGGTGCAGGGTGACTGCAGCACAAAGCCCGGACCTCGGAGCAGGGCGACCGAATCACACAGCCCAGACTTCGGTGCAGGGTGACACTGGCACACAGCACAGACCTCAGTGCAGGGCGACTGGGGCACACAGCCCGGACCTCGGCGCAGGGCGACACTGACACACAGCATGGACCCTGGCTGATGGTGACCGCATCACACAGCCTGGAACTCGGCGCAGAGTGACCACAGCACAGAGCCCGGTATTCGTCGCTAGCCAACCGCAGAACACAGCCCGGACCNGAAAACAACATGCTGCTGCTGCTGCTAAGTCACTTAAGTTGTGTTCGACTCTGTGTGACCCCAGAGATGGCAGCCCACCAGCCTCCCCCATCCCTGGGATTCTACAGGCAGAACACTGGATTGGGTTGCCATTTCCTTCTCCAATGCATGAAAGTGAAAGTGAAGTCGCTCAGTCGTGTCTGACTCCTAGCGACCAAATGGACTGCAACCAGGCTCCTCTGTCCAAGGGAAAACAACGTGAGGTACCCTTTAAAAATTAACAGCAGAACTACCATATGATCTAGAAGTTCCACTTCTGGGAATATATTTAAAGAAATCAAAAACACTAACTCAAAAAAAATATTTGTACCCCCATATCCATAGCAGTGGGGCTTCCCTAGTAGCTCAACTGGTAAAGAATCCACCTCCAATGCAGGAGGCCCCAGTTCGATTCCTGGGTCAGGAAGATTCCCTGGAGAAGGGAGAGGCTATCCACTGCAGTATTCATGGGCTTCCCTGGTGCTTCAGCTGGTAAAGAATCTGCCTGCGATGCGGGAGACCTGGGTCAGTCCCTGGGTTGGGAAGATTCCCTGGAGGAAGGTGCGGCAACCCATTCCAGTATTCTTTCCTGGAGAATCCCCATGGACAGAGGAGCTTAGCCAACTACAGTCCATGGGTTCGCAGAGCTGGACACAACTGAAAGACTGAGCAATGCACATTTGTAGCAGCATCATTTACCACAGCTGAGACTTGGAAACACCTTAAGGGCTAGTTGATGAACGTATAAGGAAGTTATGAGATATATATAATTCAGTCACAGAAAATGAGGAAATACTCCATTTACAAAAATAACCTTGAAGGCCTTATGCTAAATGAAATAATGTGTGTATGTGTGTCATTCAATCATATCTGTCTCTTTGTGACCCTATGGACTCTTGCCTGCCAGGCTCTGTCTATGGAATTTTCCAAGCAAGAACACTGGAGTGGATTGCCATTCCCTTCTCCAGGGTATCTTCCAGACCTAGGGATTGAACCCACATTTCCTGCATTGCAGGCAGATTCTTTACCGGCTGAGCCACCAGGGATAATACAGAAAGACAAGTAACATACAATATCACTTAAATGTGAGATCTCAAAAAAAAAAAGCTCATAGATACAAAGATCAGATTTGTGATTATTAGAGGCAGGGTGGAAAAATTAAAGGAAATGTATCAGAACGTAAAAACTCTCAATTATAAGATAAACAAGTCCTAGGAATCTAATGCACTATGTGATGACTATAGCAGCTATAAGATTAAAGCTGTACGATTTATAGGAAAGTTGTTAAGAGAATAAGTTCTAAGTTCTCCTATAAAGAGGGATTTTTTTTGTAACTGTAGGAGAATATGGATGTTAACCTACTAGGGTTAACATCATTTCACACTATATGTAAATCAAACCATGTTTTATGCCTTAAATTTATATAGTGATGAATGTTAACTATTTCTCAATACAACTGGGGAGAAAAGCAACCACTAAAACTCAGTCTTTGGTGTTAATGGCTGATCTCTGTGTGGTCCAAATTCAATTTTATTTCTCTGGCATATCACTATACTCCCCTCACTTCACACTATTAGAAAGACTTCTGTGTGTGTACTCGTTAAGCTCCTTGGGGTTGACATCACAGAGGAAAAGGGATCATGAGAAGAGGGACCTGAGACACAGGGAGCATGCTGAGGCAGCCCGAATGTTCTGTGGTTGGATCCTGACACCAGGTTATTGAAACCGAAGATGGAAAACCCATACTGAGTCATTCGATTCTCTCCCTTGAGGGCAGTAGATTTGCTGGACAGTATATTATTTAGCACTTTGGCCAGTTCTATTCTAAACAGTCCTTCCTTAGAGGCCATTCACTCAAACCTGGCAAAGATTTATTACAAATGAAAGGCCTTCTACTGGTTGGTCATTTCTTTCACAAAACACACATTCTCCCACTGAGATATTAAAAAATAAAACCTAGCAAACAACATGAAAACAGTGTGATATTGTAGAAAGAGTGTGGAGCTCAAAGAAAATTGGCCCAAAGTGGCCCCAGCTGCTCCCTCAGCCTGGCCTGGACAGCACCTCGCCGAGACCACTCTCCTGTCTGCTTCCTCCCTGGAAGGAGCAGCTACATCCAAGTTCAGCTTCCCAAGAGCTAGTGGCCTCATCCCCTCCCCCCATAGCAATGTCCCACAAGTCCAAAATCTCCAGGTGCAGTTAATGTCCTCCAGCAACTCTTGTAAGCAGATGACACCAGCCTCCAGACTGCTGGGCGCTCGAGTCTGATTAATCCTCATCTACAGGTTTGCTCTCAGTCTCGTATTAGAAAGGCAAAAGTAGATCACAAACGGGCTTCTCTGGTGGCACAGATGGTAAAGAATCTTCATGCAATGCAGAAGACCTGGGTTTGACCCCTGGGTCGGGAAGATCCCCTGGCGAAGGAAATGACAGCCCACTCCAGTATTCTTGTCTGGAGAATCCCGTGAACAGAGGAGCCTGGAGGTCTACAGTCCGTGGGGTCCCAAAGAGTCAGACATGATTGAGCTACTAACACTTTCACTTTTTGAGACCACAAACCCACGCTACTCATCAGTTCTAGTGCTTTCCCCATGGGGAAAAGGAGAGGAGAAAGGCTTCCCCAATGGGGCAGATCCTCTAACCCATGCTGTGTCCTAACCTGGTACATGACAGAGAGTGACCCAGATGGGACCCTCCTTGAACAAGGAAGACCTAGGACTTCAAGCCAAACACTGCGTGCTCTGATGTCTGTTAGCTGTATGAGCTTCAGTTTCCTCATCTATCAGCTGGAAATAAAAACTTGTCCTAGACTATAAGAGCTGGTGATAATGTACCCTAAGTGCAGTGTTGTGGTGGGCATGTTGAAGAAACTCAGCAAATGGTAGCTACTATTGTTGGTACAATTATCCTCAGTAAAATGAACAGGTACCCCCTTGAGACAGAAGAATATTATTTTTTTTAATGTGTAACCTAAAATGTGCAATGTCTGGCTTATTACACAGAAATGAAACATTTTAGTCCATGGTATAGCTGGTAGTGATGAAGCACTGCTTACTGGTTACAGAAGTGAGAAAGGAAATAAGTGTTCAGCTTGCTCTGTGCACATGACAGCGTCTCAGCCTCTGCTGCCAAGATGACAGACCCAGACATGCTTGATGTTCTCCAAGGCATCAGCTCCCCGACCGCTCTCCACTTCTCTCTGAATCTGGGGTCTCAAACGGTATGATCTCCTGCAGTCACTTAACATGGCTCAGCAGGTTACACGGGAAGTGTCAGTCACCCCTCAATGCTAAGTTTTAAATGCTATGGTGCTAGAAAATGTAAAACATGTGAGAGTATGTGAGATGTGAAGGTGTGAAGTAAGGAAGTACGAGAGCGTGAACATAACGTGACACATGTGTAATAATCCTGCAGACAAAACAAACGAGCACCTGGCCCCTTGCTAATCACAATTAAGACTCCACGTGGAGCTCAGAGACTTCCTGGTTCCATTCCCACATCTCTTAGCTTTGCTCCCAGTCTCTATCTACAAAGCCACAACAGAGGAAAGACAACAGACAATCATGAGTTTAAACACCTTAAACTTGCATTGGATGTTAAAGGCCTAAATTTCTCTACCTCCATTTGCAGTGTCCTATTTGAATTAATATTATATCCAACAGCACAGCCCAATAAGATGCTGCTTACTAGATACATACAGAAAGCTGAAATAGAATGAATTGAGGGCTGAGTATATTTTAACTAATCAAACTTATACCAAAGGAAAGCACGTTTGGCAATATCGCTTCAGGCAACATAATCTTAAAAGTATTTTAAGTTAAGACAGCATTGTATTATGTTAAAGTTAAGCTAATACTAAAGACATAATATTTATAAACTTTAATATGCCAACTAAAAGTGTCCCAAAATGTATTGAACAAAAATGTATAGATGCATGGCAGAATTTGATACTTTTAACCCATTTCTATCAATACATAACAGACTTCAAATTAAAAAATAGAACAAAATAAGAACCAAAAAATAATGTAACTAGCAAAATATGTAAAATAATGTAACTAGTAAAATATGTAATATAACTAATATATATAACTAATAATATAACTAATAAAATACGCCAACTTCTTTATCTCAAAAGTAAAGATCTCACTCTACTTACACTTTTAGAAACCTTGTCTTGTCTGTTACATAACCTTGTCTGTGTGTGTGCTCAGTGGTGCCCAACTCTGCTAATCCCATGGACTGTAACCTGCCAGGCTTCTCTGTCCATGGAATTTTCCAGGGAAGAATACTGGAGTGGGTTGCCATTTCCTTCTCCAGAGATTCTTCCAAACCCAGGAATTGAACCTGAATCTCCTGGGTCACCTGCATCAGCAGGCAGACTCTTTAGCACTGCACCATCTGGGAAAGCCTACATAACCTTGGTCCATATGTCATCACCAAGTGTGAAAATAAAATCATCAGTCTATTTCAAGGAATTATTATGGCAAAAAGCTGCTAAAAATATTTACCCAAGTGAATCACTAGAACGCTATCTGACACTGATGAACATGGTGACTAAACTGCTGCTTGCATGCTTTCCTGGGCTCCATAATTCAGATATTTGTGTTTTAAATTTTACAACCTTCTGAGCTGCGATAGTGATTTTATAGTTTGCTGTGGAGCTGCACCAAATCTATAAAATCTGTAAAAGCCCTCAAAATTCCACATATGTGGATTGTCACCAACCCTAATAATTGCTTCCCACACTTGGCACCAAATTCTCTGACAAAGCGAAAGCAAATACACCACGTGATAGAGAGAAATGAATGAAAAGTACCTACCAGGAGACTGAGCTAACACTCAGCACCTCCCAAGATTCTGCCTTTGAGTCTTTCTCAGACAGCTCAGCCTTTCAATTCCCCCATCAACACATTACATATGCATCCTTTCAAAAATTATTGTCTGTATACCTAATGAATCTAGATACCAAAACGATTTCACCAGGAGGGCCAGATTCTTTCCAGTGTCTGCTGTAAATGACAGAATCACAGAGCTCAAGTGAACCGTGGGCGTGCAAATCTCATCAAACGCCAGAAACAGTGAGCCCTCTGAGTGTGTGGACAGGACCGTAACACTTACACAGCTGTTAACTTTTTCCCCAGAAAGCAAACTACTCAGAAGATGAGTAGCTGTTTCTCTTTGCTTCTACTTCTTGCTTTTCTCTGGTTGACTTTTTAAAACACAGGTCCTTCTACGCCATCTTGCTGCAACCATCCTTTCCCTCCAATGAAGCAGTTCACTGCATGAATTGAGAGGGAGACATCTCGTCGCCGGTCTGGTCTCTATCCAGATGTGATCTGCCAGCATTAGCAGAGCTCAGGAAGTCGGGTTCACTATAAAGGTTATTTTGTGGATACTATTCCTCAACATACGCTGGAGGAATAAAGTGTGTGTGTGTGTTTTAGTAAGGCTAATTAAGAACCCCAGTATTCCACAAACCTCTCTAATAACAAAGTGTTGCCCTGTATGACACAAAAGGGTTGATTTAAGAATTGCTTCAGAAAACCAGTATCGTTCTTACTTGCTCTAGAATAAACTGTCAGAGAAATACAAAAACTTGTTCTCCACGAAAATATACAAGTGAATGCCCATGAACACCAGCTTGTGGGTCATAGCAACAGTTATTAAAAGAGAGCAAAACATGCATCCAGTTGAACCTCTCTACCTCCAAGCTTCTCCCTCTGAAAATGCTTCCCAAAGGGATAAAATTATCTCCTATAAGATCAGTCTCAAAAAGTTAGAGACAGACACTAAAATATCCTAGATTTCTTTAATTCATCATAAGATGATTCTTCCAGATATTTACACAAGGACTTGGATGGTGGTCCTGTGGTTAAGAATCTACTTGCTGATACCAGGGACACGGGTTCAATCCCTGGTCTGGAAGGATCCCACATGCCACAGGGCAACCAAGTCCTTGTGCCACCAACTACTGAGCCCATGTACTCTAGAGCCCAAGCTCCACAACAAGAGAAGCCACCACAGTGAGAAGCCCACACACCACAACAAAGCGCCGCAACAAAGAGCTTGCCACAACTAGAGAAAGCCCGCACATGGCCATGAAGACCCAGCACGGCCAACGAAAGATATCTACAAAAATACTGTCATGACCTTTGAACTCTCAAATTTATATAGTTCCCTTAGTTACCTTATGAAAAAATTCTTCATAGTAGATTCCTTGAAGGTTTCAAGGCATAGGAATGAATACATGGATGAATATAAGTTAATGTATGACCTCACAGGTTCAAGTTCAAGATGGCCATGTTGGAGGATCCTGGGCAGCTACAAATGGAGGAATTTCCTCTGGAGGAAAAAAAAAAACAAAACCTGAAAACTGTCTGTGCAGCCCCTAGCCATCCGGCAAATGAGAAAAGGCCCACATTGAAGTCACTAGGAGAGGCTGGGATACCATCTCATCCTAAACCCCACCCCCCAGCGCAGTGCAAAACCTGGAGCTTCTATTCCAGGCAGCCAAGTGTAAACCCCACATCACTCAGCCCAACTTCTAGGACCTGCACCTGAGAGATGAGCCCCCCAAACATCTAGCTTTGAAAGCCAACAGAGTTGAAGTCCACAAGACCCACAGGGCAAAAACAATTTGCCCTTAAAAGGCTCGAGGGCTGGGGCTCACCTGCCCAGAGCTCAGTGCAGAAGCAGCCCGTCCTGAGGTGTCCAGACTTGACCTGAATGAGCCTCATGTGCTAATCCTCAGGCTTCAGCCTGAGGGGTAAAAGCGTCTAATTGAGCACGCGTCTGCAGGCCTGCTGCCCGAGAGGCATCATCTTTTGCTTTTCCCGCAGGTGCTATTAATTTGCTCCCTCTTTGCTGATTCCCACGTGTGGGCGCATCTGTACACTCTCCCCACCTTACCCCAGCCAGCAGGACCCTCTCCATTCTCTCCCTCTGCCACACTCCAGAGTACAGTATAGCCCAGAGGGGGTTTCCACCTGCATCTGGTACCCGGGGTCTTGTGGCTGCTGCTCAGGGGGTGCCCTTTGATCTCCTGGCTCTGGAGCCCAGGGAGGCCTGTGTTCTTGGGTGCCACAGATTTGTAACTATTGGAGAGACAGTTGTTGGAAGGCTACCACCCCGGGGCGCTGCACAGATGGCAGACTGAAACACAGCCCCAGTCTTTCTGTGAAAGAGGCCAGGTGCTCCTCTGGGAGCTTTGGCCTGAGGCACAGGCTTCAGGTTTGGCACCCATCTAGAGGCCTGGGCTTCCCTGGTAGCTCAGTGGTAAAGAATCTGCCTGCCAATGCAAGAGAAGCGGGTTTGATTCCTGGGTCGGGAATATCCCCTGAAGGAGGGCATGGCAACCCACTCCAGTATACTTGCCTGGAGAATCCAATGGACAGAGGAGCCTGGAGGGCTACTGTCTATGGCGTCACAAAAGAGTCAGACATGACTTAACCACAACTCAGAGCAGAGAGGCCTACGGAGGCACTCTTAGACAGTGAGGGCCAGTTGCCACCATTTCTGTTCTCTCCCGTGGCCTCACTAAGCTCACCTGTATCTCCCAGAAAGGAGCTTATATACTTGTCTGATTTTTTTAACAGTCACCCAGAGGATACCTCCATATTGTCTAACTGCAGTGGCCAGTGGAGATTATGCATGCAGTCCTACTGGACTGAATACATTTGGATTCAGTTGTTGCCGGAGGGTCTAGCTGATTCCAGATTGATTCAGATTCCAATCAATCTGAATCTAGGTGTTGCCTGAAAGCCTCCCCACTGGGACACTTAACAGGTCTTGGCACACCCTCATTTCCTAAGGGATATTAAAAATAAAACAGGCTGCTTAGACAATCACAAAGATTTGAGAGATGGCTGAGAGCTAGGGCAGAGATGAAACATAAGATTCATCTCCCACACGAGACCACTCCTTCAAGACTAGGAGAGGTGGCTGTTTTATCTAACGCAAAGAAACCAACATAGAGAGTTAAGCAAAATGAAGAAACAAAGGACTATATTCCAAACAAAAGAACAAGATAAAACCTCAGGGAAAAATCCTTAATGAAATGCAGAAAGATAATCTACCCAACAGAGTGTTCAAAGTAATGGTCATTAAGATGTTTGCTGAACTTTGGGAGAACAATGGACAAACACAGAGAAAATCTATCTACCAAATGGGTATCACAGAACTGAAGAAAACTATAACTGAACAGAAAAATAAATCCATTCCTGTTCAGAATCTCAGAAAAATGGGATGCCATGATGAAAAATTGAGGTCAGTAAACCCAGTTCTACAGCCTGATCATCAGTTGCTTCTGAGATCAGAGGCAAGTTAGAACCTGACTCTCTGTTGGTCAACTGAGTTTTAAACCAGCTATTATCTTAGGTGCTTTTTTTTTTTTTTACTTTATTTTACTTTACAATACTCTATTGGCTTTGCCATACATTGACATGAATCCACCACAGGTGTACACGAGCTCCCAATCCTGAATCCCCCTCCCACCTCCCACCCCACAGCGTCTCTCTGGATCATCCCCGTGCACCAGCCCCAAGTATCCTGCATCCTGCATCTCACACAGACCGGCGCCTCGTTTCTTACAAGATAGTATACATGCTTCACTTGCTACCAGATGGTTCCTAAGACCCTGTCTGTAGTTCCTAAAAGTAAACAGAAAAACAGGCTAAAGACACACAACAAAACAGTCAACCAGGATAGAAGACCATGCTCTTGTTTGCCGACTGTCTCTACGTTCTTCCTTCCATGTGTCAGGATGACTGGAAGAAGTATAAGCAGAAAAATATGTTCACAGTCTACTTCTCCTCTCCTTCAACAAACAAAAAGCTGTAGGTTGTCTTTTATCACATCCAGTATTCAGAAATTTATGTGCTGATGTCAAGGTACTGTGTAAGGAAGCATAACCCACTGAATCCAATGACAGCCCACACCTGTTGCACTGACCTTCCAGCTCATCCTCCTCAGGTACAGACCATTAACTTGACACTGTAATTTATTTGCCTATGAGAGTATCTCAGACGTCCCAGATCACGGACATGAAGCATGCTGCAAAGAGCACAGTGGCCATGAACTCCCAAGACATCCTAGATACATAATGGATGGGCTGGACTGTTATGATTGTGGGAAATAAATGGCTTGGCGTGTGCTGGGAAGGCAGACAGGAGTTGTACCTGCCAGCTGGCATTACCAGCTTTGTCACAGGCTCCCCCAAAGGGGAAGGTTTGTTGCCATCCTGCCTCATTCTAAATCTTAGTTTGTTAAACTTCTCCAAGGAGTCCCAGGGGAGTTTTAGCCTGTGGGGAAAAGACATGAAGTGAGTTCTTTTTCAGAAAGCTAATCTGAAACACAATTATGGTCATTTGTTTAGCCCAGGAGAAGAGTTTATTGAGAATTACTTAGGCACCAGGATAGATGTGGCTTCAGATGATAACCATGACTTCACTGCTATTTCCACTTGGGCAGCCAATTCTGACATTTCCATCCATTAGTGGGAAGCACAACTTATCTTTTATGTCAATGGTTGGGTTCCACCACAGAGGTGGTTAGACATTTCCCCAAGTGCTGTGAGATGGTCTCCCAGGGGCACCTAAACTCCTGGAGCCATCTTTGAGCTTAATGCCTCTGCTTTTCACAGGGTTGAGTGTGTGTGTGTGTGTGTGTGTGTGTGTGTGTTCCTGTGTGTCTGACTCTTTGCAACACCATGGTGTAGCCCACCAGGCTCCTCTGTCCCTGGAATTTTCCAGGCAAAAATACCAGAGTAGGTTGCTGTTCGCTTCTCCAGGGGATCATCCCAACCCGGGATAGAACCTGGGTCTCTTGCATTGCAGGCAGATTCTTTACCATCTGAGCCACCAGGGAAGCTCTTTCACAAGGTTGCTAGTCCTCAAAAATCACCAACTCTAGGAACTTCTGTGGTGGGCTAGTAGTTAGGAGTCGATGCAGCAGACACAGTTTCAGTCCCTCCCTGGTCCAGGAAGCTCTCACATGCCTCGTGGCAACTAAACGTGTGCGCTCCAACTCCTGAGTCTGCACTCCTAGCGCCAGCGCTCCACAAGAGAAGCCACTGCAATGAGAAGCCCACGCTCTGCAACTAGAGAGTAGACCCCACTTGCCACAACTAGAGAAAGCCCACGTGCAGCCACGAAGACCCGGTGCAGCCAAAAAAGTCACCGACTTTAACAACCCCACCCCAACACCCCAACGGGAAACGCTGCCTGACAAAAAATAACACCATCATGATTTTGCTGCACAATTGCAATTCATCTTCACATTATTGTGATTTAAACTGTTTGATAGCAGAGCCTTGTTTTGACTTATAACTCTTAGATGAATTCTTAATAAATTCTACCATTATTTCAGTTCAGATTAACATATTTTTTAAAGCTAGGATAAATTGTATCAAGTATCAAATAACACCTTTCTTGGGACTGACATGAATAATCACATTTTCATTTCATCCTACATCTTCAGACATCACTAGGGCATGCAAACATCTTAAAACAATAACATTTTACTGGAGACAATGGTACTGATATTGTACGGGGGGATTACACATGATTTTTATCTTATTCTTCTTGCTTTTCTATATTTTCCCAATTTTATAGAATATTAAGACTATTTATTAAAATTGCAACAACATTTGAAAATGCATACATTTAATAATGTGAAACATCTGTAATTATGTGGGACATTCTAAAACAGATGAAAGCCCTGACTGATGCTGCATTTCTATTCTATACATCAAAACATTCACCAGTACACTTGAGACCTTCTCAAGGGGCAGTTAAGTAAGGAACTTCTATTCACTAATTACAACAAGAAAAACTGAATTATGGAACAATTGATGATTCACCTGAGATGCCCACACACCCTCAGAAGCTCCTGGGAAAAGACCATCCTCGACCCCCTCCCACCATTTTGACTACTTCATGTTAAAGAGGGAATGGTATGGAACCACATTGCAAGTCGTGACTTCCCTGCCCATGAATTTTCCTTTCTTTTTCTTCTTAATAAATTGAAGTTTGTCTTCAATATAAAAATCATACAACCAATGGAAAGATTTTTAAAAGCTCTGTTACAAAAAGAGTTTCTGCTTTTGTTCCTCGAGACACCAAATAACGATTCTGACTAATATTTTCACTGAGTTGCAACTGGCTTGACATGTTTCCAAATTGACTTTTTTTTTTTGTCCTTTAGTGTCATGTAGAAACAACTTTAATCTAAAAGTCATTAGCAACTAAATGTAATATTATTGATTTAGCTGCACAGGAAACCCAAAAGTTGACAGACTGATGGAAACGCTTCATACATTTGTGTAAGAATAGATAACATTTAGCAGCATTTTGTATGTGCCAAGTGGTATTCTTAGCATTTCACATCTATTAACTCATTTAGTCCCTGTAATAACTCTAGGGAGAAGGCAATACTATTATCTTCATTTTCAAGAAGAAGAAACTGAGACACAGAACAATTAAATAACAGCTAGTTAGTAAAGAAGCAAAGATTTTATCCGAGGCAGTCTTGGTCTGGGACCTGCACTCAGTCACTGAACTAGAACTGCATCACCACTCTGCAAACAGTGCACTGGCTTATTAATCATGTCAGGCTTTCTAAAGCAGGGTTTAAGACCATGGGCCCTGGTGTCACATAGACACCAGTGTTCACGTCCAGTCTTCCACTTACTATTTGAGTGCTGTGCTATGCTTAGCCACTCAGTCGTGTCTGACTCTTTGTGACCCCCATGGACCGTAGCCCTCCAGGCTCCTCTTGTCCATGGGGATTCTCCAGGCAAGAATACTGGAGTGGGTTGCCATGCCCTCCTCCAGGGGATCTTCCCAACCCAGGAGTTGAATCCAGGTCTCCCACACTGCAGGCGGAGTTCTGTCTGAGCCACCAAGAACGCCAAACTGTAAATGGCGTTTAAGCATTTTAACAGCTTAAACGTTAATATACCTTTAAGTCTCCTGTAAATGGTACTTATTAGGATTATATTTATTCTCTAATATATAGTTTTTCCCAGGTGGCTCAGTGGTAAAGAACCTGCCTGCCAATACAGGAGATGCAGGAGACACAGATTCAATCCTTGGGTCAGGAAGATCCTCTGGAGGAGGAAATGGCAGCCCACTCCAGTATTCTTAACTGAAAAATCCCATGGACAGAGGAGCCTGGTTGGCTACAGTCCATGAGGTCACAAAGACTCGGACATGACTGAGTGACTAAGCACAATATGCAGTTATCTTCAAAGGTAGTAGCATGCATTTAGAATCTTCACAGTTGAATGATAAATTTACAAAGAGAAAGGCTGATTCCCTTGTTTCAGAACTGAAGATGAGTCAAAAAGCCAAGATTCAGCTGCAGTTGGAAAGTTTTGCAGATCTTAAGTGTAGCTTTCATCTAGATGCTCTTTTGTTTCACAGCATGGGAAATACCTGTCTTGGAGTGTTTTTAAGATCTTCTTTGCTGCCAAAAGGCAGAAACACAAACAATGCACTGCTTGTAATCCTTGCCTCAAGAGATCTGTGAACAAAATGAAGAAACAAAGATTTGGCAAGAAGGACTGTGCTGGACCAGCTCAACACTACACTGTTTCTTGGAGTGGGGGAAAAAAGAGTAATTTCTTCCAAGAGAACAGCCAATACATATTATTCTATTGAAAATATTTAAACATACAGAATAGAGATAGAACATAAAAAACAGCAAATTGCTATAAGAAGGTGAACTCCTATGAGAAAAAGATGCTCTAGTTTAGTTTTATAGCTGGAGAATAGAGATTATTGTTGAGAGGGAATGTATAGCACAGGGCCTAACATATAATAGGTAAGGAAGTTAATTAATATTTACTTAATGAGCAATAGAAGAACACTTAAAGAATTTTCCACATGGCACCCAAAACCTGGTTTAAGAAAGGCAACTATTTCCCTACATTCACTCCTGAAAAATGACTGTTGGTCATTCAGGTATGACCTAAATCAACTCCTTTGATTATATAGTAGAAGTGACAAATAGATTCAAGGGATTAGATCTGAGGGACAGAGTGCCTGAAGAACTATGGATGGATGCAGGTTTGTGACATTGTATAGGAAGTGGTGATCAAAACCAACCCCAGGAAAAAGAAATGCAAAAAGGCAAAATAGTTGTCTGAGGAGGACTTACAAACAGCTGAGAAAGAACAGACGTGAAAGGCAAAGGAGAAAAGAAAAGATATACCCATCTGAATGCAGAATTCCAAAGAATAGCAAGGAGAGATAAGAAAGCCTTCTTAAGTGATCAATGCAATGAAACTGAGGGGAAAAAATAGAATAAAAAAGACTAGAGATCTCTTTAAGAAAATTATAAATACCAAGGGAACATTTCATGTAAAGATGGGCACAATAAAGGACAGAAATGGTATGGACCTAATGGAAGCAGAAGATATTAAGAAGAGGTGGCAAGAATACACAGAAGAACTATACAAACAAAGGTTTAATGACCTGGGTAACCACGATGTTGTGATCACTCATATAGAGCCAGACATCCTGGAGAGTGAAGCCAAGTGAGCCTTAGGAAACATAACTATGAACAAAGCTAGTGAAGGTGATGGAATTTCAGCTGAGCTATTTTGAATCCTAAAAGATGATGATATGAAAGTGCTGCACTCAATATGCCAGCAAATTTGAAAAACTCAGCAGCGGGCATAGAACTGGAAAAGGTCATTCTTCTTTCCAATCCCAAAGACAGGTAATGCTAAAGAATGTTCAAAATACCACACAATGACACTCATTTCACATGCTAGCAAGGTAATGCTCAAAATCCTTCAAGCTAGGCTTCAACAGTACATGAACCATGAACGTCCAGATGTTCAAGCTGGATTTAGAAAAGGCAGAGGAACCAGAGATCAAATTGCCAACATCCACTTGATCATCGAAAAAGCAAGAAGAGTTCCAGAAAAACGTCTACTTTTGTTTGCTATATTGACTATGCCAAAGTCTTTGACTATGTGGATTACAACAAACTGTAGAAAATTCTTAAGCAGATGGGCATATCGGACTACCTGACCTGCCTCCTGAGAAATCTGTGTGCAGGTCAGGAAGCAACAGTTAGAACTGGACATGGAACAACAGACTGGTTCCAAATAGGAAAAGGAGTACGTCAGGGCTGTATATTGTCACCCTGTTTATTTAACTTATATGCAGAGTACATCTTGCAAAATGCAGGACTGGATGAAGCACATGCTGGAATCAAGATTGTCATGAGAAATATCAAGAACCTCAGATATGCAGATGACACCACCCTTATGGCAGAAAGTGAAGAAAAACTAAAGAGCTTCTTGATGAAAGTGAAAGAGGAGATTGAAAAAGTTGCCTTAAAGCTCAACATTCAGAAAACGAAGATCATGGCATCTGGTCCCATCGCTTCATGGTAAATAGATGGGGACACAATGGAAACAGTGTCAGACTTTATTTTCTTGGGCTCCAAAATCACTGCAGATGGTGACTGCAGCCATGAAATTAAAAGACACTTGCTCCTTGGAAGAAAAGCTATGACCAACCTAGACAGCATATTAAAAAGCAGAGACATTATTTTACCAACAAAGGTCTGTCTAGTCAAAGCTTTGGTTTTTCCAGGAGTCATGTATGGATGCAAGAGTTGGACTATAAAGAAAACTGAGTGCCAAAGAATTGATGCTTTTGAATTGTGGTGTTGGACTCTCAGAGAGTCCCTTGGACTGCAAGGAGAACCAACCAGTCCACTTGGTAGCTGAATAGGTCTCCAAAACAATGAGCTGAAGCATGCAAAGCTTCTGGAAGCCCAGGCTTGGAAATTGCATGAGGTTACTTCCATTACATTTTATGCCCAAAGCAGGTATAAGGTCAGACCAGATCCAAGAGGAAGCAAAACATGTTTACCTCTCAACGATGAGAGCTACAATAGGATTGTGGTGGTGTGCAAGACATCACACAGCTGAGTTGAAACTCACATAATGTTTGTGAGTGGGACACTATTGCTGCAGGGGTTAGTTTGGAATATACTGTGAAGCAAAGAGTCACTCAGTCATGTCCGACTCTTTGCGACCCCATGGACTGTATCCGACCAGGCTCCTCTGTCCTTGGGATTCTCCAGGCAAGAATACTGGAGTGGATTTCCATGCCCTTCTCCAGGGGATCTTCTTGACCTAGGGATCAAACCTGGGTCTCCTGCATTGCAGGCAGATTCTTTACCAACTGAGCCACCAGAGAAGCCTGGAATATACTATAAACACGGAATAAGAAGTTATGTTTGACCTAAAGGAGTTTACAGTAAGTGGAAATAAAGGAGGGGTAAAAATATCAGTAATAATGGGAAAACAGCAATACATGCAAACACTGAAACTATAAAAGCCCAAAAATGAAAAATTTAAATCAAGTCAAGTGAACAAGACTTCCTAGAAGAGGTAACACTGAATAATTACAGTTAGAAGCATCCATAATAAGTCAAAATGTATGCCTGAAAGTATACCAAACTTTCATTTATGCCGTTAGGATGGAAGATAGTTTATTAGAAACTTTAGTAACGATTAATAGTGTAGTCTTTGAGTTAGAACTGAGTTTGACACACTTAACTGTGCCACTTAATAACTATGTAAAAGTGAATGTTGCTCAGTCCTGTCCAACTCTTTGTACTAGAGTGGGTAGCCATCTCCTTCTCCAGGGAATCTTCTCAACCGAGGAACTGAACTAGGGTCTCCCGGATTGCAGGTAGATTCCTTACCAGCTGAGCTACCAGGGAAGCCCATAACTATATGAACCTTGGGTAAATTATTTAACATCACTAGAAGGAAATGGCAACCCATTCCAGTATTCTTGTCTGGAGAATTCCGTGGACAAAGGAGCCTGGTGGGCTCCAGTCCATGGGATTGCAAAGAGTTGGACACGACTGAGCAACTAACACACAAACACACACACACACACACATACACACACACACAACTTCAATTCCTCATTGTAGATGGAGAAAAAAAAAAATAGTACCTGTCTATTAAGGTTGTTGTGTGTATTAAGTGAAGTATATGTAAAATTTGATGAAAGTGTCTGGAGCATAAAAAGCATTCAATAAATTATACTACTACTGCTACACTTTTTCTTTTGAATATTCATTGTTGCATAATTTGATTTTTTAAACTCCAACAGAGATAATTATCAAAAATTCTTTTTAGAGTTAGGGTTACAAAAGTTAGATTAAATATCCAAATTTTTGTTTCTCTTGAGATTCAATAAAAGTCCTTTCTTGGGAAGGAAAAGTACTTACTGGCTAGTCTCTAAGATGGTACCGTTCAGGGTGAGGTCTACCAACCCACGAAGTCCCCAAACCCTTTCAGGGGTAAGCAAGGCCAAAACTATGTTCATAATAGTACTAAGACGTGGCTGCCTTTCCCATTGTGTCAACGTTCACCCTGACGGTGCGGTAGCGATGGCAGGTAAACTGCTGGCTGATGGCACAAATCAAGGCAGGGGCAGCCAATTCTACAGGCAGTTATCATATTTTTCACCTCCAAACACCGGTCCATGAGACTTAGGGCTCTCCTTAAAGAAGCGACATAGATTAATAATTTCATCATTTTAATCCTTGGAAATGGGTTATTTCAATATTCTATGTGATAAAATGGGAAATATATGGACAGTGCTTCTGCTATACATATTGAATTAAAGTTTTTCTTGAAGAAAATCACTTGTGTGATTGAGTCATGAGCTGAACTAGTCAGTTTTTTGGTTTTTTTTTTCCTACAGGAAACATCATTTTTTAATAGAAAGAATGATGGGTAAACTATGGTTGTTCAGACGTGGGCATTTGGCAGACATTTTCACAAAAATGAACAAAGTGAGTCTGTCACTTTCAAGGAAAGCATTCACTGCTGATGATAAATTTTCAACTTGAGAACTTTCCTGATACTTTCAGGCTTTTCTAATGAGATTGATGATGATAGAAGTGAATGTAATTTTTGGATATTGAATTTTTAAATGGGTCAATATTTAGAAGAACTGTATAAGTCATGAACTAACATTTTCAAAATGACTAAAGCATAATATTACAAAATCATAATATATAATAGACCCATTCAAAATAGAAAGTGGATTTTTATGTAGAAGTGTAAAAGTGTATTGATATGCTTTCAGATTTCACACTGCAACTAACTTTTAAGAAACTACCACTTGTCATGTTTTGGTGAAATATCAAAGAAGAATGTCCACAATCATGTTAAAAGATTATTAAAATACTCTTCCTTTTTCTAACTACATATCCATATGAAACTTTTCTTCCTATACATCAACTGAAACAATTTATCACAACAGAATGAATACAGAAACAGATCTAGCAATATATCCACCATCTATCACTAATCAGGCATTTAAAATGTTTAGAAAAATATGAACATAACTCTGCTTTTTTCCACTGATTTTTCTGCTTTTGTAAAATATAGATGTTTGTCATAAAAAAATATGCTATTTATGTTAAAATGCATTGGACTTAGTGTCATTAGTAAATGAGTTAACAAAAAAAAAAATCTACTCCCCCCTGAGACACTCCTCAAATCTACCACTGACAAAGAACTAAATCTCAGCTTTCTTATCTGGTTAATGAAGATAATAATAATTCCTGTCCTGCAGAGAAAGTAAATGAGATAATGCCGCAAGATCATTGCCTAGTATTTTGTGTTCATTTTCACAACTGAACAATTTTTTTCCCCAACAACTGGACAATGCTGGTGAGATTCCAGATGTATAATTGGTTCATACTGAAGGATTATGAGGCTAGTTCAGTGAGAAGGCAAGGAGGAAGGGGAATTGAGGATGCTTATGAGACACAATTGTGGGCTCTAGATTCAGAGGAAGTGAATCTAGTGAAATGGGGACACAGGGAGTGATGATGGTGATGGTCAAGGGTGGAGAAGGTGTTGGTTGCTGCTCCTGAGTGAGGAAGTTGCAAAGATGAATCAGCCCAGTCCCTACCCTCTAACTACAAAATCCATTCCACCCATACACTTCAGGGAACAACACAACCCAGCCAAACTCTCTTCATCACTTTGTCACGACAGTGGAAATGTTTGTGTTTGAAAGACTAGTCTTTCTAATACCCTATATAGCTGAGACCTGTTGAGGCCAAGATTCCCTGAATAGCTGACTCTTGGGGAATGTTGCATTGATTTGGAGATTTGGAGCCTCCTATTCAGTTTCCAAATAGCAATATGGTGTGTTCCTCATTCTTAATTTACTGTGATTCAGCAAATGCAATTCCAAGTCTCCCAAACCCACATGCAGGAATAAACCTTGGAGTAGCTTCACACTTTCCACATTTTCCAGCTTCACACTCTTGTGCTTCTGAGCTCCACCTCTCTCTGGGGATGGAGTGGGATGAGTGGGTGGGTTTCTGTTTTGGTTTTTACCCCTCGGCCAACAATGTGTCAGTGGCAGAAAAATTATCCCAAGGCAAGCTTGCAACCCTGCCCTCCCTCTCTCCCATTCTCTACACCAACTTCTTCCACAAGGACATTAAAGCAGTTTGCATAAGCCTGAGAGTTGTGAAACTAGAAGTTTGGCAGTCTCTACAGAGCCACTGAATCAGTAGGAAACTCCCTTCGATTATCTACGATTCTCAATTTATCCCTGTCGAAAATGGGTGGATTCCTACACAAAAACAAATTTCAATAATTCAGCAGTGACTATAAATGATAAATTTGAGTCACTTCAAACATTGCTTTCCTGCTTGTGCAAGTCACTGTGTGTTCAATGAAACATGTAAAAGACCTCTCGTTTTGGTGGGTAGGCTACAAGATCCTATGTGTACTGTATTTGAACCCATGAATTTTTCCCAACTCTTGGAATTATATGTGGAATTTCTGGGGTTTTTTTATTCACAGATTAATATTATTTTTTCCCTCACAACAGCAAGTAAGAAAGGGCACTATCAGTTTTCTGAACTTTTGGCAGTAGAAATTGAGATCCAATAAAGTTCAGTGAAGTAATACAAAATAAAGAAGGCTCCTAGAATGAATAATCAGCAACTCTAAAATCTTCAGATGGAAAGTGCCAGGTTTCTTTCATTTGTTCATTCATTCATTCATTCATTACTAGTCTTTGGGGTTCAGCAATGGACAAAGCCCCTGCTCCCATAAGCTTATATTTTAGTGGTCATCAGTCCAACAGAGGGACTCATCCAAGGTTAAATAGCTCAAGTCAGTGGTGGAGTGATGAACTATAAAGTAAGACCCTAATCCACTGGGAGGGCCTTCTGACCACTGAGATTTCACTGTTTGTCTCTAACTGTGGCCCCTCCCCTAAATCATTTTAATAGATACATCAATAATGTTAGCAGGTACACTTACTTAGATGGCAAGGAAATGAGAAAAAGTTGGAGGAAGTGTGAAAAGAATCAGGAGAAAGTATATAGGGCCGTTTCTGTTTATCTGAAGGACTGTCACAGTGACAGGAGAGGATTGTTCTGACAAGGCAAGTGGAACTAGAACAAATAGGGAGAAACCACAGAGTTGCCATTTCAACCTGTGTAAGCCTTCTTACAACTGAAGTGGTTCAAAGATGGAATGACAGCTTTGAAAGGGAGTGAGCTCTCTGTCGCTGGAGGTGTTTAAGCAAAGGCTAAATAATCAAGCATCAGGATGTTCTCAAGTAGGCTCATGCATCAAAGTGAGTGTTGGAATCACTAAGGTGCTTGACTGGGTATGGTTCTTAGCTAATAGGCTCCTTGCCCCTCCTGCTTATGCCACCCTTTGTTTCACTCCAATATCTGAAATAATAGTGGCACAATGATGATCTCAGAGAGGGTGCCTAGGCTGGCAATATCAGCATGGTACCATCACTATATAACCCAGGAAGAAAAGTACATCCTGCCCTCTTTGTCATGTAAGGGTCAAGGGCATCATGGGCCAACGATCTAGCAAATGTGGTCATGATTATTTACAAGTACTGCTAGCACTTATTCATTGGAAGGACTGATGATGAAGCTGAGGCTCCAATATTTTGGCCACCTGATGCAAAGAGCTGACTCATTAGAAAAGACACTGGTGCTGGGAAAGATTGAAGGCAGGAGGAGAAGGGGACGACAGAGGGGAAATGGTTGAATGGCATCACCAACTTGATGGACATGAGTTTGAGCAAGCTCTGGGAGTTGGTGATAGGGAGGCTTGGCTTGCTGCTGTCCGTGGGATTGCAAACAGTCAGACATGACTGAGCGACTGAACTGAACTGACTAGCACAAATGAAAATGTGAAGATTAAAGGCTCCAGTTTTAAAGATAACCATGCAGGCAGAGCAGTTTCTCTGTCCTCTGTCTGCCTTTTGAGGGAACAAACTTGGCATTCATTCCTTGCCTCTGGTGGTGCTGATGAGAAAGGCTCACTTGCAAGGCTCACAGTTTCACTTCTCTTGACTGCCTTCTTATGCCTTTGCATTTCTGCCAGGCCCTTCTCCAGGTGGTAAACATTCCAAGGAAGCAGTGCATGAAACACGGAGCTTCAAGACAAGCAAAGTCAAAAAAATGTGAGAACATTTTTGGGGCCTTAGGACACAGCATGACCTCCAGAGTTTATAGACATCTAATCTGTCTATTTTCTTCTCTTACCCTTGCAGTTTCCTACTATGGCCTTTGCTTTGAGTTGAATGCTGTCTTTCAAAAATAGATTCCAGTCTTAACCTGATAAGATATTATTTGAAAATAGGATCTTTGCAGATGTACTAAAGTGAAGACAGGGTTACATGTGATTAGAGTGGGCCCTACTGCAATGACAGATGTCCCTATAAGAAAACACAAATTTGGGCACACACAGAAAAGATACAAAATCGGGGGAGAACATCATCAGAGGAGGAAGGGAGAGACGGGGGGTGATGTGTCTACAAGCCAAGGAATGCCAGGGATTGCAGAAGCGAGGAAGAGGCAAGTAAGGATGCTATCTTCTACTAGCCTCAGGAGCTATGAGAGAAAAAAAAAATCTCTATTATTTTCAGCCATTCTGTTTACGGCAATTTGTTATGGCAGCCTTCGAAAGCCAACAGCTTCTTATGATCTTAGAACCAGAGGGGAATTTGCTCAGGTCACAAGCAGGAAGGAGAGGGCCCAGGAAGAGGCAGCATCTTGCTCTGGGACCTCAGTGAGTCAGAGCTGGGACTTGGGTGTCTGAACTCTGACTCTGATCACAGCACATCCCTACTCAAAGGCCTCCCGTGACTCACCCAGCTTGCAAGATGCCTCTACCTGCTATTCAAGGTCCTCCAGACTCAGTCCCTGATCTGACTCAATGCAAAGAGCAGAGCCTGGGAAAAAATATTTGCAAATGATGTGACCTACAAGGGCTTCATTTCCAAAATAGCTCATACAAACAGCTCATACAACTCGATGACAACAATAACAAAATCCAATTGAAAAAATGGGCAGAAGATCTAAGTAGATATTTCTCCAAAGAAGACATACAGATGGCCAACAGGCACATGAGAAGATGCTCGACATTGTCAATTATTAGAGAAATGCAGATCAAAACTACAGTGAGATACCACCTCACGTTGATTAGAATGGCCATCATCAGAGAAGCCTACAAATAATAAATGATGTGGAGAAAAAAGAACACTCCTGCATTGTTGGTGGGAATGTAAATTGGTGCAGCCACTATGGAAAACAGTATGGAGTTTCCTCCAAAAAACTAAAAATAGAATTGGCATATGATCTGCAATTCCACTTATGTGCAGACAAAACTATAAGTCAAAAAGACATGCAATTCTATGTTCCTTGCAGCACTATTCAGAGTAGCCAAGACATGGAAACAATTAACAAATGAATGGATAAAGAAGATATGCTACACATATTCAATGGAATACTACTCAGCCTTAAAAAGAATGAAATAAAGTCATTTCTAGCAACATGGATGGACCTATAGATTATCATACTAAAGTCAGAAAAGGACAAATACCATATGATATCCCTTATAGATGGAATCTAAAATATGACACCACTCTAACTCTTTTACATCCTCCTTTCATTAAAAAAAAATTGATGTAACATAAAATTATCCCTGTTAAAGGGAATAAATAAGTGGTATTTAGTATACTCAAATGGAGAAGTACTCCAGGCAGTACTCTTGCCTGGAAAATCCCATGGATGGAGGAGCCTGGTAGGCTGCAGTCCATGGGGTCACGAAGGGTCGGACACTTACTGAGCGACTTCACTTTCCCTTTTCCCTTTCATGCGTTGCAGAAGGAAATGGCAACTCACTCCAGTGTTCTTGCCTAAAGAATCCCGGGGATGGTGGA
Source organism: Neotragus pygmaeus (assembly GCA_006410875.1). Classification (NCBI taxonomy): domain Eukaryota; kingdom Metazoa; phylum Chordata; class Mammalia; order Artiodactyla; family Bovidae; genus Neotragus; species Neotragus pygmaeus. The sequence goes on along the minus strand of SJYV01028595.1, from coordinate 814,459 downwards.
GCCTGGTGGGCTGCCATCTGTGGAGTCACACAGAGTCGAACACGACTGAAGCGACTTAGCAGCAGCAGCAGTATATTCAAATGTTATGCAACCACCACCTCTGTCAAGTTTCATAACATTTTCATCACCCCAAAGGAAACCCTGTATACATTAAGCACTTGCTTCCCCTTCCTCCATCCCTCCAGCCCCTGGCAACCCCCAACCTGTGTTCTGTCATTAGGGTTTCACTTTAGCATAATGTTCTTGTAGATCTCCACTTTCACGGACCATGGTGATTAGAATGAGCCCATCTGGATAATTCAAGCTATTTTCCCCAGTTATTTTCAGTTGGTTAGCAACCTTAATTCCATTTACAATCTTCCTTTCCCTTTGCCATGTACTGTAACTTATTCATAGATTCTGGGGGTTAGAACACAGGCATCTGTGGTGGGGGTGAGGTTGGTGGTGGTGGTTGTGGTTGTTGTTCAGTCACTCAGTCGTGTCTGACTCTTTGCAACCCTGTGGACTGCAGCACACCAGGCTTCCCTGGTGTCCTTTGCCATCCTAGAACTTGTTCAAACTCATGTCCATGGAGTCAGTGATGCCATCCAGCCGTCTCATCCCCTGTCGTCCCCTTCTCCTCCTACCTTCAATCTTTTCCAGCATCAGGGTCTTTTCTAAAGAGTTGACTCTTTGAATCAGGTGGCCAAAGTATTGGAGCTTCAGCATCAGTCCTTCCAGTGAATATTCAACACTGATTTCCTTTAGGACTGACTGGTTTGATTTCTTTGCAGTCCAAGGGACTCTCAAGAGTCTTCTCCAACACCACAGTTCAAAAGTATCAGTTATCTGTGCTCAGCCTTCTTCATGTTGGTGATGGTGGTGATCACTCTGCCTATTTCATATCTGTTCAATCACGAGAAGTGGAAGCACACATATTCCCAACCTCTAACTCTAGATATTCTGGTTTATGGGTGGGATCCAGGAATTTTTCCACGGAATTCTGATACAGCCAGGGGGTGAGTCTGCTCTGTGAAGAATGCTGATGTGATAGGAGTCAGGAATGAAGAGGGCTGGAAGGGCAAGAGGCTGTAATCTCACAGAAAGATTTTGAAGTTGGAGAGTCTTTGAACCCACTGGAGTCATTCCCACCTTGGGGACTTCACACTGGCTGTGCCCTCTGCCTAGCACAAAGCTGTCCAAATACATAGTTTTAAATGTTCCAGCAGCCACATTAAAGAAGTAAAGGGAAATGGGAAAAATTAATTTTAATAGCATATTCTACTAACTCTACAAGCCAAAACATTATCATTAAATATATAATTACTATAAAATTATTGAATATTTTACATTCCTATCTAGGTCTTTATTACTTTTTAAATTTTATTTTACTTTACAATACTGTCTTGGTTTTGCCATACATCAACATGAATCCACCACAGGTGTACACGTGTTCCCAATCCTGAACCCTCCTCCCACCGCCCTCCCCATACTATCTCTCTGGGTCATCCCAGTGCACCAGCCCCAAGCATCCTGTATCCTGCATCAAAACTAGACTGGCAATTCGTTTCTTATATGATATTATATATGTTTCAATGCCATTCTCCCAAATCATCCCACCCTCTCCCTCCCCCATAGAGTCCGAAAGACTGTTCTATACATCTGGTCTTTAAAATATTGAGTGTATTTCATGTTTGCATCACATTTCAATTTGGACCCCCAGTACTTTTCAGGTGCTCGTTAGCAGCATTTGGCCCATGACTACCATTTTGGCCATCACAGGTTGGAATGTTTTCTCTCCATTTCTTTGTCTGGCTGGCTTCATCCCATCCAGGTCTCTGCTCAGAGAGGCTTTCCCTGGCTATGCAGTCCAAACCAGCTACTTCCTACTCCTGACATTGCTTTCTTTTCTTCAGAGACTCTTCACTAACTGATATTTTCTCAGTTGTTTGCTTGTTATCTGCCTTGCCACAGGATATAAACCCATGAGGGCAAAGACCTGTCTGTCTGCTTTGGTGCAGTATCCCCAGCAATGACATCACATCCACAGTAGACTCTCAACAAATATTTGTTGAATGACTTTGAAGATCCCAGGTATGTCATTTGTCATGGCTGAAGTCAATGTTCATTCAGTGGGAGATAGGGGGAGGGGGACCAAGCAGGAAGAGCATTATGCGAGAAATAAGGTGGGAGAAAGCCAGCCCCAAAGCTTCGTGCAAGCTAAAAGGCTTACTCTTGGATTTTATGTTAGAGGCTGGGTTTCTTTCCAGCTGTGACTTGGCTGTGTGTTGATTCAACTGCTGGCTTATCTGGTTCTGTGAGAAAATGTTTCACCAAGTGTCACGTTTGCCTGGCACCAGTAGATGGGGCAGTGTCATAAAAAACAGTCTACGATCCATGCAGGTTCTAGCCATGCAGTTTCGGTCAGCCCTTGCCAGCTGACTTTGCTGAGGTCTACTCTGGAACTGTTCCATATCTCAGGTCTACACGGTGTGTGTCTTACACATCGGAGTGCTCATATTTGCCTAAATCTTCTCTGTCCTTCCAGGTTGAAAATAAGCTTACTAAGAAGATAGCCCAGGAACAGCTCTGTGAGACTGTGCACCTGGGATATTGGGTCTGCCTGGCCCACCAGTGGAATCCTCCCTGCTGCTGTGCACCACTGGTTTCTCTGCCACTGCATGAAACCCAAGGAGGTGCCTCTCATGGAGGTTGAGACAAGCCCTAGCTCCCATCAGGACATGATTACTGGAAAAACCATAGCTTTGACTATATGGACCTTTGTCGGCAAAGTGACATCTCTGCTTTTTAATGTGCTGTCTAGGTTTGCCATAGCTTTCCTTCCAATGAGCAAGTGTCTTTTAATTTTCATGATTGCAGCCACCGTCCACAGTGATTTGGAGCCCAAGAAAATAAAATCTGTCACTGCTTCCACTTTTTCCCTTTCTATTTGCCATGAAGTGATGGGACTGGATGCCATGATCTTAGTTTTCGAATGCTGAGTTTTAAGGCAGCTTTTTCACTCCCCTCTTTCACCCTCATCAAGAGGCTTTTTAGTTCCTCTCTGCTTTCTGCCATCAATGTGGTATCATCTGCATATCTGAAGATGATATTTCTCCTAGCAATCTTGATTCCAGCTTGTCCTTCATCCAACCTGGCATTTCGCATGATGTACTCTGCATATACGTTAAATAAGCAGGGTGACAATATACAGCCTTGTCGTAATCCTTGGACCTCTGAGTAATTTGGAAATGTTAACTGCTTGAACATGATGTCTGCTTTTGTAGAGTCTAGACTTTGAGATATGGACTAGCTAAAGGACGCTTAGCACAAGTTAATTTGGTGTGTTTTTTATAGGATTTTTGTTTGTTTGGACAACTTACTCTCTCTACTTCATTGCCACTATAAGATATTCCTGAAATGCAAGCAGAAGAGGAACTAACCTTGGTTTATGTGGCTGATTACAGTCCTAACTAGCTCCTTCCAACACTTTGCCTCCATTAACCTATCAGTGCAGTTGAGGGTAAGTCATTACAGCGATGGTCTAATGACATTCTGGGCCCAGCCAGCCATGAAAAGGCCATTCCTTCTCTCAGAGACTAGGAGAGCCCAGAAAGCATGATCAGGAGAATTCCTTGTTTGGTCAGGAAATTTTCCTCTTTCACTTAAAAAAACTATTTATTTTGTTTTGTTTTGGCTGCCCTGAGTCTTTGCTGCTGGATGCAGGCTTTCTCTAGTTGCGGAGAGCAGGGGCTATTCTGTGGTTGCAGTGTGATCTTCTCATTGCTGGAGCTTCTCTTGTTGCAGAGCACAGGCTGAAGGGCACGTGGGCCTCATTAGTTGTGGCACATGGGCTTAGTTGTCCCATGTCATGTAGAATCTTCCTAGACAAGGGATCGAACCCATGTCCCCTGCATTCGCAGGTGGATTCTTAACCATTGAACCGCAAGGAAAGTTCTCCTGTTTCATTGTTATTAAATGCCATCCTAAACTGCACATGTGCATGCATTATTATGTTCTGTTTGCTATATCTGGAAAGCCCTTTAACTCTTTCCGGCTTGGTGACGTCTCATTCATTTTAAACATAACCACCCCTGTGGAACCTTCTTTGATTTTCCTAGTCACAAAGAATCTTTTCTTCTCCAGCTTCTCAGAGTACTCTGGGATCTTCACAGGGCATTTGATCCACTCCATCTTCTTGTTTACATGCATGTTTCATTCATTCAACAATTAAGTGGTGCCAGGCACTGGGGCAGACAGGGTGCTCTCAGAGAATTTACATTCCAGCAGAAGCCCAGAGTTGGGTAAAGTTTATATCCTTCACTGGACTGGGAGTTTCTTGAAGACAGGAATTAGGTCTGTCAGATCCCAGTTCAGGGCCTGGTACCAAAAGGTACTCAGGAAAGTTAGTTAAACTGAAATTCAGTACCAATGACTCTAGAAAATTGAGTCGTGGCTCAGCTGGTAAAGAATCTGCCTGCAATGTGGGTGACCTGGGTTCGATCCCTGGATTGAGAAGATCCCTGGAGTAGGAAAAGGCTGCCGACTCCAGTATTCTGGCCTGGAGAATTCCATGGACATACAGTACATGGGGTCGCAAAGAGTCGGACACAACTGAGTGCATTTCACTTACTTTCAAAGAAAGGTTAAAAGTTAGCAAAAATAGAGGGCCAGAGAATCCCCAGGAGGGGTTATGGTTGTACTGAGATCAGGACCTGGCATGGAAGCCAGAAACATCCAGATCCCCAGAAGCCTGGACCTGGAGAGTGGGAGGGTCTATTGTTCTCCTGTGGGATGAGCTTGGGTGTTCCATGCAGGGTTATCAGGACATTTATTACACATTCCAGCTACAAGTGGTTTTGCTTTGAATGAGTAGACCATGGAGGAAAGCTGGTTGTTTCAAGGGCCCAGAAATGAGTTACTAACCAAGGGTCAAGCCGGTCAGATGATTAAAGCGACAGTGTCAAGCTGGCACAAGAGAAGAGAATGATTAATGCTAATCATTGTCATGGAGGGTGGGTGGGCATTATTTGAAACAAATAAAAGTCATTTGAATTTTTACTAGGAATTTTCATCCATAATGTGATAGTGATGTAATAAAACTAAATGACTGACAAGCCAAAGTAAACTGAGTTCTTAACCCCACACCAGGTTTATTTAGAAACTGTATATATCTCAGAAAATTGCTCTCCCAGTTAGGCCCTGACAGAAGGCGGGGCCACTGCTGGGGGTTAGGAGCTTATTTATCAAATACATACTTTAGTGTTCACTCCCACCGTCTTATTACCACTCATCTCTCTTTTCACTATCTGCTCTTTACCTGTGGAGAAAGTGCTCCAAGAGAGTGAAAGATGTTTTCTTCGCCCTTCTTTATTTTCTTTGACAGAATAAAATTCTGGGGAAAAAAATAGCACCCAGTCATTCTCAGAAAGCTCTCACACACAGAAAGAATTACTATTTCCCCAATCTTTTTGCATATTATAGTCTAAATCCCACCTTCCACCGCCTCCCCCAGAAGTTTCGGTGGAGACATACATTTATTCAGTGAGTTGCAATTCAGCCTGGGGGTGGTGTCAGAATTCAAGTTGCTTTTCCTGAGGGGTAACCCCAGGTCTTGGAGATTTCTGTAGATATAGGGGATATTGGTAAATTTGGGATGAAATTGCCAGACTGGAGCGGTCTCCCCTTTCCCCCAACCAAAGGCTGCAACCAGATCCCTTTAAGAGATCGGCAAACCGCGAGGCGTCCAAGTCTGAAACAGATCCTTGTCTCTGCTCCTCCCCCGTCCCCGCGCGGCGAATGGTTCGTGCCGGCCTATATTTACCCGAGATCTTCCTCTCGGACGGCAAGGATGTGAGGCTGGCGAGGCAGCTACCGCTCGTAGCACCGGAGAGGGCGCGCTGCAAAGGCTGGCAGCCGAGCCAGGGGAACCCGGGAGCCGAGTCAGACGCCCTCCGGAGAAAAGAAATGAGGTAGCGACCGTCCCGGGAGCCGACCATGCGCACGCCTGGCCCTCGGAGCCCCGCGCTGCCCCCGCCGAGCCAGCCCTAACAGTGAGCCGCGGAGCCCGAGTCCCCGGCGTCCTGCCTGTGGGAAGATGCAGTGAGCCACCGGGGGATTGCTGCGCGGGGCCCGCCGCGGCCATCCGGACCCACCATCGGAGCGCACTTGGAGCAAGCAACTGCTTCTGGGACCCGCTCAACCGAGGGGCTCTCTGCCTCCAGCACCCCTTGGAGGTGGGGAGTACCGACCCCTGGGTACACTCGCGGTTGAGTTTCCGCGGTTTCTGGCCCTAGCGACTGTGTGTGTGAGAGGGGGGGCCCTTTTCACCTTCGCCGAGGAGTTCCTGCGTATTCTCGCACCATCCCGGCTGCTTTTGCTGGGGGCTTTCTCATTTATTTGCACGCGCACGTCTCTTTTTTTCTAAAGACGTTTTCCGCCCCACTCTTGTGCTGTCTTTCTCTCATTTTGCCTGCTTAAGACTCTTTGCCCTGATCCTGCTCAGGCTGGGGTAAATCTGTGTGCTCCTTCTCTCCTCCCCCTTGCAGTTAAATCTTAAAAAAAAAAAAGTCGACCCCCTACCTTTTTTGCTGGGTTCTCGAGCCTTATACACCCTCATTCCCCCGCCCCTACTCCTGACTGGGCCACTCCCAGCAGAGTTTTATTTTTCGGTCTTGCCCGGGCCGAGCCCGGCCGGGGCGGGTGGCTCAGCCGGGCTCTCAACCGGCGCTCCGCCGCCGCCGCCCAGCTGCACGGGGGCACCCTCCGGAGATGCTGCCGTGGAAGAAGCACAAGTTCGAGCTGCTGGCCGAGGCGCCGCCACGGCAGGCGTCCAAGCCCAAGGGCTACGCGGTGAGCCTGCACTACTCGGCGCTCAGCTCGCTAGCGAGGGCGTGCCCCGAAGGCGCGCTCAGCCGGGTGGGCAGCATGTTCCGCTCCAAGCGCAAGAAACTGCACATCACCAGCGAGGACCCCACTTACACTGTGCTTTACCTGGGCAATGCCACCACCATCCAGGCGCGCGGCGACGGCTGCACCGACCTAGCGGTGGGCAAGATCTGGAGCAAGAGCGAGGCGGGCCGTCAAGGCACCAAGATGAAGCTGACTGTGAGTGCGCAGGGTATCCGCATGGTGCACGCCGAGGAGCGCGCGCTGCGGCGCCCTGGCCACCTGTACCTGCTGCACCGCGTTACCTACTGTGTGGCGGACGCGCGACTGCCCAAGGTCTTCGCCTGGGTGTATCGGCACGAGCTCAAGCACAAGGCGGTCATGCTGCGCTGTCACGCGGTACTCGTGTCGAAGCCCGAGAAGGCGCAGGCCATGGCCCTGCTGCTCTACCAGACGTCGGCCAACGCTCTGGCGGAATTTAAACGGCTCAAGCGGCGGGACGACGCGCGTCACCAGCAGCAGGAGCTGGTTGGCGCTCACACCATCCCGCTCGTGCCGCTGCGCAAGCTGCTCCTGCACGGACCCTGCTGCTACAAACCGCCGGTGGAGCGCAGCCGAAGTGCGCCCAAGCTCGGCTCCATCACCGAGGACCTGCTCGGCGAACAGCAGGAGCAGGAGCTGCAGGAGGAAGAGGAAGAGGAGCACGCGGAGGGTTGCCCCGAAGAGGAGGAGGACCGAGCCGGGGAGGGAGAGCCGGCAGAGCCAGAGGCCGAAGCGAAGCGGGCGCTGGTGGTGGCCATGCACTTCGAATGCGGAGACTTGCTGGACACGCTGGAGAGTGGCCACGAGGAGGCGCTGGGGGGCGGCGGGGTCTCGCCGGGCCCCGAGGCTGGGTCGTCGCCTCTGCTGCTGGGTAGCACCTCCGACATGAGGGCCGAGCTTTCGCAGCTTATTAACGACCTGGGCGAGCTCAGCTTCGGCAACGACGTGCGCAGCCTGCAGGCAGACTTGCGGGTGACGCGCCTGCTGTCGGGCGAGAGCACGGGTAGCGAGAGCTCCATTGAAGGAGGGGGCCCGGATGCCAACACTGCCACCGCCGGGGACCCATCCGGCTCCGCGGACTGCGCCAGCCCAGACGAGCCCCACTCGGGCTGAGCTCCCAGCATTGCCCTGTGCGCGCCCCTGGCGCCGGATCGTGACCCCCACGCGTCTCTTCACCACTTCCTTACCTCCCGACCTGCCCCAGGAAAGGGGAAATGGGACGCTTGAGGCCCAGACCCTCCCCCTCTACACCCATACAAATGGCTGTGTTTGGAGCGGGGGCTCAGATTGCAAGTGGAGATACGGGGGAGGGGAACCCTACAAGGAGGGGAAAGAAGTCGCCATCTGGGGTCTGCGGAAGGGAAAGGCCGCTGGTGTTAGCAAGTTTCCTGTTTGTGGGGCAGCTGGGGCCTGAGGAGGAGGGGTTAACTTCCTCCCCCACCGGCCATCTGGGAGGGCCTAGCGTTGTCATTGACATGGCAGGTTTTTTTTTGTTTTTTTTTTATTGCTTTCACAGTGTTTGAGGCTTTAATGCCACCTCCTTGGACCCAGCCTTTTTGGTGTGAGAGCTTGGGTTGTTTACCTCAGACTCAGACCCTTGAAATTCTGCCAAATTCCTCAAATAACTAGTGGGGAAGGGAGAGGGGGAGAAAGAAAGTCGCATTTTGTTTACAGTTATTGACATCTAATACCTAGAAAAAGTTTTCCTTAAGAAACACACACACCTTGCTCCTGCTCAAAACCTCTCACTCCGTGATACTGTGTAAAATATTTTTGCACTGTTGTGAAGTATTTTTGACATCGTTTTGGTTTTCTTGTACATAACTGTGTTCTCAGAGTCCAATGTTTATATCTTTTGCTGTGCAAAAGGGACATGTAAAATGTTGTTCAGTTGTATATACAGAAATGTGTATAAAACATTTTGTTATTTTTTAAGAGTAGCAGTGCTCTGGTTCTGTTTGCACGCCAGTGGGGAAGAGAATAAAGAGGAAAATTGAACAGAACAGGTGAACATCCAAAGCTGCTTCAGAAAATGCTTGGCCATGGGGCTGGGCGGGACAGGGTGTGACCATGACTGGGATAGGGTTGGGAGGCTAGTCTTTGTCCTTCGAAGGACTTGGAGGTGATTGAGAAGCGGGAACCGCTGTATGCGCTGTCTGGGGCCTTTCCTGTCCTCTGAAACTCCGGGTACTGTAGCTGGGCCCGGATTCTTCACTTATTCAGTTCTATAAGCATCAGCTGTTTCTGACCTCTTTGAGGCAATTCTTGGAGATGCTGGGTCCTTACTGCCAGACCTGTGAGGGGGAGGGGTAACTTTCAAGGTCTTCTAGGGTTTTACCACCTCCTGTGGTTCACCTTTTCCTTCCCAAACAGCTCAAGGAGCTGTAAAGATGAGAACTAGAGAACGAATGGAAGTCTCTAGGAGGTTCTCTAAGGAGTGGGAGCATCTGTTTTTCCTCAAAGGAAAAGCAAGGAGAAAGGAAAGTTAAGTTCTAGTCATGGCTCGAATGAGTCTCAGTGCAGGTGGAGTGGGGTGGCAAGCAGGTGGAAAAGCCCATTTTCTTTCCTTCTACAACCCAGCCTGACCCAGTGGGAGAGTGGTTTGGAGGTCAAGGCGGAGAAAGACTGCTAGAGCTTGGTCTGTGTGTGTGTCGTAGCGTTTTCACGCTTGCTCTGTGTTTGTTTCTGTTGTAAACTCCAAACAGATGTCTCGAGTTTGGCTGCACCCGATCAGCTGGAAGCTGTAATAAGATGCTGCCAAAACTGTGCCTTCTGCAAATTATTTTTTTCCCTTTGCCCCTGTGGGCCCTTTTTTCCTATGTTGCAGAAATTGATTGCTCTCTTGGCCTTTCCTGCTGTCCTGAGGCCCTTGGCTTTGTTTTCATTGTAAATGTGTTCTGAGCAGATAGACCCAGTGATCCTAAGGAGTCTAGAATTCACTGAAACCATAGAGGAAGGAGGGGNTGGGGGTGGGGTGGGGAGAAGAGATTTTTTTCCTAATTAACAGAAGTTAATAGGTGATCCTTATTAGAAAAGCAAGTGTGGGTGGGAATTTAAAAAATATTCAGAGGCACTTCTTGAGGGCCTTAAAACAAGGCCCATCTTTCTCTTTCTCTGTTATTATATTTTGACTTGGTTGAGAGTCCCTATACTTTTTCCTGAATACCTCAGATACACATTATTGAACGATGTTTTCAAACCCCCAGGTAGAGAGAGGTCAGAAAAGTCAGCTATGTGGTCCATCACTAGTTTGCATGCTTAGATCTCACATTTCAAATTATTGCCATACACGGCCAGGTTCCTCTGCTGTTTGAAACGGATGAGAACCTTAATCAGGGTGAAGATCATTTGACAAATACTTGGAGGTGGGGCAGAGTCTACAAGTCATCCTTCTTGATCCAGTTGAGTCCAGAGAGAATGCCATGGTGGCTTTTGTCTGTGATTAATGGGGTTACAATGATGGGTCAGAAGGTTCAGACGAATGACATTCACACCATCAATAAATATAAGGCAACTATGTCTTTAAAGTCTGATTTTTCCTATTCTCTGATTTATAAATAGGGAAGGGGTGTTTAGAGGGCGAGGAAGGAGGAAGAAGAAAATAAGCAGACTGCAGAAGAATCCGCTTCCTCTGCCCACCCTACCGCGCCCTCCCCTTCCCTCTTTCCTCCCTTCTACTTTTTGGCTTTTATCCCCACTGCACCTCAGGGCTCTGACTGTTGTAATTCTAGATGCGATAGGAAGGTGATACGTGATTCACCTCTTCTTACACCTCAGTTTTCCAGGGATGATATCACTAGCGTAAGGAGAGATGTTTTGAATGAAAAAAACAAAAACCCGAAAACCAATTTACTCATAACACTCAGAGGGAAAAGAGTGGTATGACCTAAGTACAGTGAGGCAGAGGAGATACAAGTTACACGTTATGGAAGGCACCTGAGGTCTGGTTTATTCGTCAAACAGCTTTTCTGTCTTGCAAGGTGAGGCTCCTCTTTCTCCTTTACAAGCTGATGGTACTTTAAATGCAGTGAGACACTTGCCGCATTCTTCGCCAGCGTGAGTAATCCTCCATGTCCCACAAGGAGGCATTGACTGCATGAAATAAGGAGTGACTTCTGATGGCAAGAGAGATGGTTGCAGGGGTGGCCGTATATATCCACAGAGGAGGTGTTCCTCCACCTCCCTCAGCACAAACATCCCATATTTGCACAGTTTGTTGTGTGTGTTGAGGCAGAAGGAGGGAGGAGCAGGATGGTGTAAAGGAAACAATAGTATTATGTACCCTTTCAACTATTACAGTGTCAGACAAAACACCCACTCTACACACACACATGCTCCCCCCTAAAGAAAACCTTCCCTCACACTGCCCCACAGTCAGCAGAAGAGCAGATTTTAAACAAATTAGAAAGGCCGTGTTATACTAAGCAAGCATGATGCCCTCCCAGGGACAGAGCTCCTTTTAAGAGTTCAGCTTGTGAAAGGAGAAAGATCTGGCTGGTAGAATCCACCCCTGGCACCACACTGGAAATTAGAAAAACTCATGGGAGTTGCCAAGGACCATGAGAAACATAATTCTATTACGAGCTCATTGCCCTCATTTCTACCAGGATTTAGTAATGGAATAAGCAGAACTTTGCTCTGTGTAGTATGCATCAGTAGCCTCAATATTTGCTGGTCAGTGATGCACGACAAAGCTAGAAATGTGCACGGACAGCTGGGGCTAGGAGCCCCGTCTGACACGTGGGAAACTATTCAGGGCTTCAGGCATGCAGGCAGGCCTTGGGGCCATGGTACTCTATTCTCTGCACCAAGTTTTTCTATACTTGGCCACATCTGTCTTGAGGTAGTTTTTGATTTCCTCTTTGATTTCTTCCATTGGTTGTTTAGTACTATATTGTTTAGCCTGCACGTGTTGGTTTTTTGCAGTTTTTTTTTTCCCTTATAGTTGATACCTAGTCTCATAATGTTGTGGTCGAAAAAGACACGTGATGTGATTTCAGTTTTCTTAAATCTACCAAGGCTGGCTTTGTGACCCAGCACATAATCTATTCGGGAGAATGTTCCATGTGCTCAGCACATCTGGATCTGGCCTTATGGTTAGCTGGAGCCTTTCCTGCTTCTGTTGGCTCATCCATGTTCACAAAATGCCTGGGACCACCCCAATATCCCATCCATGCCCCCAGCTCTGGAGTGACCTAATTTGAACAGCCTTAAGTAACCATCATTTCAGTGGTTTGAATGGTTAGGTGGCCCTGGAGCTTGACACTGATGCCATCACTTTTCTAGGACTGTTCAGTGACACCAGCAAAGGCTCCTGTTTCCTACCCCCACGGAGAGGAGCCCTTGTGACTGCCTCCTTTCTGGTTTCTCCTCTTCATCTCTCCAATCCCAGTTCCTCCTGTAACACATCATTCCCATCAGGCGTCACCTATTACCCAGCTTTCTACCTGACCCTGGCTTCATTTCTCTTCTTTTCCACAAACCTAGTTCAGACTTGAGTCACATGAATGACAGGAAAGCCCAAACTTTAAAAGAAGAATAAACCAAGCAGACAGTCATCCATCAGCACCAATCCTGCAATCCCAGGGCATGCTCTGGCCCTGCCCCCACTTAGAAACAAAGAAGTGAGGCACAGAGGGGCGATGTCCTGCCCAGGGTCATACGAGGAAACACCGTGACTGAGGGATCCGAACTAGACTCCTCTTTTCACATTCCTCCAGCTTTAATGGCTCATAACTAGGTTTTTGGCTTTGGGATCCAGAAACTGGCTGTTTCCCTCTTTCTAATGTGTCCCTACATTTTACACATGGTAGATTCTGGATAATAAACGTGTGTGCCCTTCATCAACAGGCCACTCTCACTTCCAAGTGTGCACGCGTGTCTACTGGGCACGTGATGCTGGAGGGAGAGGGGCCAGGTATCTCTTCCTGGCAAGGACCCTGCTGCAGGTGTAGAAGTGGCAGCCCCCAGAGGAACTGCTTCACTTGCTTCACCTCTGAGATCTGGTCTGGCAAGGTCTTGGCCTGGAAGAGCAGGTATAGTTTGAGGGTGGGGGAGCTCTTTCCATGGTACCATGTTTATTGATCATCTGTATCATTCCTGGTTGGCTGAGTTCTCCAAGGACAGGCATGTAACTTTAGGCCTGTCTGATCCACCAAATTTAGCACAGAGCCCAACACTTAGTAGGTGCTCAGGAAATGCTAAGGAAGGAATAAAGGGGTGATTCCACTTCAGGATAGGAGAATAGGGCTGATAAAGTTCAAGGTCATCACCCAGATGGAGGAGTCAAGATTTTAAGGATATATGGATTTATATATTATATATATATAATTTTATATTTATATTTTATATATATTTTAAGGAAAGGAGGGAAGGATTGGGATTCAGTTGACTTCTCCATTCTATATAAGGTAGATTCAGTTCTCAACTTTTTCCTCGAAACTTCCCTAATCTTCTAAGGGAGGGATGATTCTGGTTAGAGAAGGATGGTTTACTTGTAGTTGTCTTTGAATGGAGTCATGGACCAAATCTTTCCCTGTAACTTGAGCCAAGTAAAGGTTCACATAATGTGGTATGGCAGACGTCTGCAGGAAGAGTCTTGAATCCAGACCTTGAAGTGATCTGGACTCTGGCTGCATTGAGCCAGTCGAGTCATTTTCTCTCTCTAGTCTCAGAATCCTTGTAGATAAAATAGATGGGTGTCATTGCTGTTCAGTCACTACGTCATGTCTAACTCTTTGTGACCCCATGGACTGCAGCATGCCAGGCTCCTCTGTCTTTCACTCTCTGCTGGCGTTTGCTCAAATTCATGTCCATTGAATCTGTGATGCTTTCTCACCTCTCATCCTCTGCTGCCCCTTCTTTTTCCTTCAATCTTTCCCAGTATCAGGGCCTTTTCCGATGAGCTAGCTCTGCATCAGGTGGCCAAAGTATTAGAACTTCAGCTTCAGCATCAGTCCTTCCAGTGAATATTCAGGATTGATTTCCTTTAGGATTGACTGATTTGATCTTGCAGTTTGATAATTGCAAAACTAATGTTCTGAGTTAAAAAGGAGCAAAGGTTAAAGTTAAGTGTGTTTCTGCTTTCCTCTATCTCCTAGTAGGTAAGAATAGAAGGAACATTTGCCTGTGGGCTAGAAACTGGAGCTCTGGGAAGACCTTTAGGTCTCACTGTGGCCTTAGCCATCACCACAGTTTAATTTGGAAGTGATGTTCCTCTTGGCCAAGGCAGAGCAGGAGTTGCCTGACAGACATCCTTTTCATTACCTCCGAACTTGGAGGCCATGCTGTGTCCTGAAATGCAGACTGCTATTATACCTAAGGGCCAGGTTGTGCGTGTGTGGTTGCTAAGTCCGATCTGACTCCTTGGGACTCCGAAGGACTGTAATCTGCCGGGCTTCTCTGTCCATGGAATTTTCCAGGCAAGAATACTGGAGAGATTTCCCACTTCCTTCTCCAAGGGATCTTCCCAACTCAGGAATCGAACCCGTGTCTCTTGCGTCTCCTGCATTGGCAAGCAAATTCGTTACCACAGCTGCACCTAGCCCAGTTAGGGGACATAAAATAATGTGTCCAAGGTCACTCAACAAGCTGAGCCAGAAGTCAGATCTCCTGACTCAAAGTCCTACACTCTCGTCCCCTGTATCTTTTTGTATTGGGATAAGTTAGTTTGCAAGCAACCCAGCTACTCTTCGAGGAGAGAGCCTCGACCTCTGATCAAAGACCATGCGGGAACCTCGAAGCACTGGAAGAAGTCTGGGAGTGGGAGGGAGTTGGCATCCTGGGGCATATTCCTCACCACCTTGCTCTTCCCTGCTCCAGGACCCACCCCAATCACAGATCCCTGTCCTAGGAGAATTTGTTCTTTGCTGCCTGTCGGGGATTCTCCTTCCCTTCTGTCCCAGGATTAGCCACCAATGAATGGTTCAGGAGGTCACCAGCTCACTCCCAAGATCATCGACTCTTTCTGAGAGTCTAAGGGCCAGACCGAGCTAGTCAGTTCCTTACTTTTATGGATGAGAACACTGAGCTCCGAGAGGGGAAAGGACTTGTTCAAGTGACGTGGGTAGCTTATCGCAGAGCCGTGATTAGAACTCAGGCTTCTAATTTCTCTCAATCTCTTTCCAAGATGCTATACTACTGCCTCTTAGAAGTCCTCAACGGGAACACGGGGGGCCTCTCTGCCTCAGTGACATGGGCTGAATATGTGTGTGTGAAGTGCAGGGCCCGCCTCCCTTCCAGAAGTGCCCACATTCATGCTTCACCTCTTCAAGCTATTGTTCCTAAAGCCGACAGTGAGTCCCAAATTCTTTCCTAAGTCGCTTTTTCAGGAAACTGACATTTTAATAGGGGTCTCTTGGATTTTAAAGCTTTTGAGATGTAAAAGGCTGAATAATAGAATTTCAGGCACTGTGCTGGAGGAGGCCACAGTGAGCAGGAAGAAATATTTTAGGGCATCACAGATGCACTCTCCTAACATCACAGATGTTCTGTGGTTATAATCCACGTTCCTAAAGGCTGCACTTTTGCAGCTGAACTCATACACAGAGAAAGCGAGGTTTCCAAGATCACCTGAGTTCAAGGAGGGAGGGTGAGTAGGGCCCCTGTGTCCTACTCTCAGTTCTGTGTGCTTAGTCAGGGCTGGCAAATGATTCCTAGGCACCAGTTAAAGATCTACAAGACCAAGAACTGCAGTTCCTCGTCCACAACTGCTGTCTGTCTTCTCCCAAGGTTTCCTTGGCAGGTAAACCTGTCTTAGTCCTTGCAGGCCAATACATTTCATCCTCAGCGTCCTTGATTCCCAGGGAAAATGCTCACACTACCTGATTTCCAATAGAGGAGCTCATCTCTTTAAAGGAGCANAAGAGTTGACTCATTGGAAAGGACTTTGATGCTGGGAGGGATTGGGGGCAGGAGCAGAAGGGGACGACAGAGGATGAGATGGCTGGATGGAATCAGTGACTCGATGAACGTGAGTCTGAGTGAACTCTGGGAGATGGTGATGGACAGGAAGGCCTGGTGTGCTGCAATTCATGGGGTTGCAAAGAGTCGGACACGACTGAGAGACTGAACTGAACTGAACACTATGTTAATTATATTATTTATATTTATCATCCCATTAAGTTAAAACATGTGAAAATACCATTATTTATGGTTGTTCACATGTAGTGAGAGTAAAGTCTTGCATGAGAATAATAAACATCAAATTCCAGAGAGTGGTTTCCCCTGGGAATAAAAAAAGGAAAAAGAAATCAGGGAGTGGCATATGGAGGCTTCAGAGATACTGGTTTATATCTGTTTACATACAGTTTTACCTTTAAAAATGTATATCTGAAGCAAGTATGGAGAGGAATGTTAGGATCTGACAAAGCCTGATGAGGTGCTCAAGTTATATTATTGTCTGTTCTCTTTTGCCTTTCGGAACTATTTCATAAAAAAGAAAAGAAAGTAACAAATAGAAAGGGCACCATCCCAAGAGGTTCTGAGCATTAGATAGGTGGAAGCAACCAAGGAGAGGCTTGGAGGGGAGGGCCATGGATGCCGCCCTGCGTGGTGCCGTCTCAGCTCTGCCCACCAACACATGTGGTGCCTCTTCCCCTTCATGTTTTCATGTCTGCTCAGGCAGAGCCTCTCTGATCTGCTATCTGCTGGGAATTACACGTCTCAGCACTTAGGTTCAGCCCCTGGCTGCCTTTGTGCTGATGGACTGCCTACCTGTATGCACCTCCTTGGGTGGCTCCAGCCCTTATTCTTCTGGGGCTTGTGCAAGAACAGCACAAGTTCACACCCACCTCCTGCTAAGCGACATGGGGATCTTGGAGGCCTGGGATTCTGGTGGTTTGATTTCCTACAGGCTCTCCCAGGTGCTCAGACGGTGCATGGGTCTTCAACTCCCTGGTTTCAGGCACTTATTAATCTGTCTGTCTCATCTTTTTTATTCTTCATAAAAATGGAAAATCCAGTCTGGACCTCCTTGTCTGGTCTTGGAATATGGAGACCTACTTGCTCTGGAATCCCAGCTCTGCCAGCAAGCAGCTGGATGACTTTAGGCAAAGCGTGTCATCTCTCTGAACCTCCCTTTCTTCCTCGGGGAAATGGAGCATGGATGCTTGCCTCACCAGGTTGGCATGATGTCATGATTGCATAATGTCTCACTTTGTCAAGGCTCCAAGCATAGCATCTGTACAAGACACAGCACATTCTTTTAACTTTTCCTAGGGTCAAATCTAGCAATTAATGTTGGCATGCCTTTCAGGTTCTGATCATTTCTTCTTCCTACCAAACTACTTTCCCCCTCTTCCTTCTTCTGCCGTCTCTTCTCTCAACTCCCTTTCCCCAGGTTACCTCTTGGAGCTCAGGCTCCTACAGCACAGCCTGAACCCCAGCCTCCAGCTCTGGATAAGACTTTCCAACAGTGATTCTCAACCTTGCAGAACCTTAGGATCCCTAAGGAGCTAAAAGCCCCAAACACCAAAACAGTACAGTAACAATCTCCCATTCAATCCCCAGCCCCACCACCTGGAGAATATGATTCACTTGGCCTGGGGCAGGAACAGGGGACAGGCATTGTATTTTCTTCCCCTCCCTACCCCCACCCCCACTGGGCAGGTGATTCTAAGGTGCTCTTGAGGAATCTGATGCCTGCAAGCTCTACAACTTTCTCTCAGGCCCCCTCCATCCTTGAGATGCTCCCCTATTACCATAACAACGGGGAAATCTACTCTGTCCTCACTTTTTCCACTTCCCAAATTTCTTTTAAACATTCAATAATTTGCAGGTTCTTTCTGAAGTTTTCTCTTAACTTTGACTTTGAATAGCTTGTATGGTAGGCAGAGCAGAAATAACCCTCAGACTGCCCTGAAGGTTGAACTGGGTTTTCCTCCCAGAGCTAATATGTTCTGCTTGCCTTGTGAGCCAGCTACCAGTTTGTGCATAGAGCTCACATTTCCTTTGCCACAGATATCTGGAATAAACAGCCGACATGGAACCCAGCTTATTCGAGCCCACTGTGAAGACTCTGAACTCAAGTGACATTTCCTATTTATTTTTGGTTCATCTACTCCTAAGACACTGATGCTCCACTATGGCTGGTACCTTTGTTCTTGGCCCTTTCAGACATTGTGGGTTTGAGGGTCCTTCTGGAATATTCTACCTTCCCTGTATGGCTCCTCCTAGCTCACTGGACTTCCAGATGTGTATGACATAGTAAGACTGGGCGGTTTCGTTCTCTCTAAGCCTGCTTCTCCAACTCTAAGCCCAGACCGCAGGCCAAAGGAGGATCCAAAGCCTGGAGAATGGAAATGACTTAACCAAGGTCATGGCTGTGGCCACAGCAATTGAAAACGGTGTGGTTGTTGGGCCAGTACTTGGAATTATTGACTTTGCTTCCTACATGTCCAGAGGCTAGCGCTGGGGCATTGCATCTGGAACCACAGACTTATCACAGCAGTATTTAGCTTTGAATGAGCAGCATGGCTAAAGTCTATCTTCCAATAAAATGAGATGGTGATGCCCTGGGAGGTTCCACAGGCCTTGGCTTAGAACTTGCTGTGGGAGGTGAGGAGGAGGCTCACTTAAACACTCATATCCGGATGGGGATAAACAGAGAGAAAGAGGAGTACCAAGGAGGATTGACTGAAATTTGAGGACAATACCTACAGGTTGAATATAACTAACTATATATTTTTTAATATTTGGTCAATCTCTCAATGGGTGGGTGGAATCTCATACTTTGCTGACCTATGCCTGTAAAATAACTTTTTGTAGAACGTGGCTTATGCCCTTTCAGCCTCACAACACCCCTGGTTGAGATCACCATCCTTGTAGTCTGAGGACCAAAGAGGGCCTGCGTGTGGGCTAGGTTGTCAGAGGAGCTAGGACTGGCGATGGCTCCTTTTCCCACGTATTCTTTCTCTGATTTTTCACCATTAGCCCATCAGTTTTCTAGGTTTCTAATTCACCATTGCATACCAGCCCAGTCCATTTCAAAGCAAGGATTTACCTGCTGGTAAGACTCTATTTTATCCAGGTGATCTCCTGGCTCACAACCTGGAGGTATCAAAAACTATGTTGGGGAGAGAGGTTTTATCTCAGGTTCTGAACCCACTTTAGTTCCCAGGCCCACCCCTCTAGCCTTACACCACTATGGCAAGAAGCACCAACCAAGTAATTATTTCTCTGCACATTCACTGAGTACCTTCCATGTGGTGTGTCCTGGAAAGGGTTCATGGGAAAACAGGGATGAATTCAATAGGTTTCTACGGGAATGGCAGATGGGAGGCTCCAGTAGGCTCACTCTCCTTTCTTTATTCAGGACAGGCATGACTAATCTATCAGTCATTCCTTCCCATTAAGTTTGTTCATGACCTCTCAGGACTCTGATCCAGGCATCCATGAACATTCAGGAGAATTGGTACGCAAGTTAATAAGAGCTAGAATTTGCTAAGCACTTACTATGTAATGGGCACCAAGCTCCATACACTATCATATTACTTCTGTACAATTCCAGGAAGCAGGAGGTGTCATTATCTTCTTTTTACAGATGAGCAAGCAGGCTTGCTTGAAGTTAAGTGTTTTGCCACCCCTCCCCAATTTTTCTAAGATTTGAACCTATCCAGTCCAATTCCAGAGCTTGCATCCTTGTTCTTTTTACTATTATCTGTTTTCCAACACCAAACTGCTTTTTGGGGTACAAAGCTGGTGGCAACTTGTAGGTGAGAATAAGTTAGCCTCTGCTGGCTGCTCTGCCAGCTCCCCTGATGTTTCATAGCCAGTGATCACGAGCCTCATTTCACAGAAGGAAGCACATGTCAGCTGTGACATCTCAAAGGCTACAGCTCAAATAATAGGAAGAAATGGGAAAAGGAAGAGTGAATTCCCAAACCCGGATATCTAGGTCAGCCTAGGAACCTCGAGGACTTTGGGGGTTTTCTAAATGCCTTTTCTCATTCTTCAAAGCCTAACACAGTTTAGTTTTGCAAATACATCTGGGGCGCGGGGCTGAAAAGCGGTACAAACAATAGATCCGGCTGAAACTTGCTTGGGTTTTATAAAAGAAGTTACTGATGAAGTAGAAGCAACTGGTATTAAGTGTTGTGCTGTGTGCTAAGTTGCTTCAGGCGTGTCTGACTCTTTGAGACCCTATGAACTGTATCCCACCTGGCTCCTCTGTCCATAGGATTCTCCAGGCAAGAATACTGGGGTGGGTTGCCATGCCTTCCTCCAGAGAATCTTCCTGACTCAGGGATTGAAGCTGAGTCTCCTGCATTGGGAGGTGGGTTCTTTACTACTAGTGATAGCAGGGTTAAATGATTATTTCATAGGAATTCCTATAAAGTCTCACTATCAGCCTGGGCTTCTGGAATGCAAAAGTAGCAAGTCAGGAAATACCTGAAGTAACAAGCAAAATTGGCCTTGGAATACAGAATGAAGCAGGGCAAAGGCTAATAGAGTTTTGCCAAGAGAACGCAGTGGTCATAGCAAACAGTCTCTTCCAACAACACAAGAGAAGACTCTACATATGGACATCGCCAGATGGTCAATACCAAAATCAGATTGATTATATTCGTTGCAGCTGAAGATGGAGATGCTCTATACAGTCAGCAAAAACAGGACTGTGGCTCAGATCATGAATTCCTTATTGCCAAATTCAGACTAAAATTGAAGAAAGTAGGGAGAACCACTAGACCATTCAGGTATGACCTAAATCAAATCCCTTACAATTATACAGTGGAAGTGACATAGATTCAAGGGATTAGATCTGAGAGACAGAGTGCCTGAAGAACTATGGACGGAGGTTTGTGACATTGTACAGGAGGCAGTGATCAAGACCATCCCCAGGAAAAAGAAATACAAAAAGGCAAAATTGTTGTCTGAGGAGGCCTTACAAATAGCTGTGAAAAGAAGAGAAG